>JAVXUP010000948.1:0-310996 GCA_033070095.1 Escallonia herrerae | reverse complement strand
ACAACAGTACAAGTCAATCATATTCATTTTGGGAATCACCACCATCATCATCGTCGTACCCGTCATCCTCTTCTTCCTGGGACTCGTCGTCCTCTTCATCAGTAGACTTAGGCTCATCATCTTCAACACTTTCTACGTCTTCCGTGTCATCATCTACGACTTCTTCCTCTACATCAACTGTTGGTTGAAGAGGGAGATCATCCTCCTTATTGTCCACCTCAACAGGTACTGAGACCCTTGCTTGGTCAGCTTGAAAGGTGTCTACCTCACTGTCATATGCCACGGGCAATTTCTTGGAATCAATAACTGTATACCAGTGAGATTTGGGATTTGCAATGTCCTCCGTGTAAAAGACTTGTGTTACTTGACTAGCAAACACAAACGGCTCGTCTGATGCAAGTCTTGACTTAAAATTGACATCTACGATCCCCTGCGAGCTAACATGAATTCCTCTACCGCATGTGACATCAAACCATGTACACTCGAACATTACCAGATGGTTTTGGGAACTCAGATATGTTAGCTCAATAATCTCATCCAGCTCTCTATAAAAGTCTATTGGAGCATCGACTGACTGAACCTGTATAAAAGACGGTGAAAGTTAATAAACCACATATGGAGTGACATATGAAACATAGTATATTTTGGTTAAAGATTTACACGTCTTTTGAACTACTCTACAAAATGCAATTTCTGATGAGAGTCAAGTCCAACGGGATCAGTGATTAAAGATTCCGCATCATATTCACTGCAAATCGAGAGAGTAAACCCACTGATCACACATTTTCAATTGCGTACAATAATTATCTTAAGTCAGAAACTTACTTAACGAATGCTGAAACTTCATCACAATTTAAAAGGGCATATATTGTTACAGCACTGTACTCTACATCCGTTAGCAACCGAGTATAGGTTCGTCCGAACGGACTACCTGACTGCTTGAATATTGACAATTGTCCTTCCAAATATGTGCAGGCTTCAGGCTCATTTCGGCCTAGTTGATTTAACCTTGTATCAACATCAGGCCCAAAATATTAGCTACAAAAGTTTACAAGCTCTTTCATTACATAAGCCTCGGCAAACACGAGCTTTGTTACGAACTTTCTTCTTTAAATGGAACATGAACCTAAAAGTTTGACGAATAGAGTTAGGTTGAATATTAATGAATCAGTGTTTGCATTACCTGTAAACAAATAACATAGAGTTAAAGCAAGACCTCTCGAATGAAAACATCCACCGATAGTGCACAGGCCAACCCATCTTAGCTTCATATGCCAAGTGAACGGGCTGATGCTTAATTGAATAAAAGAATGACGGTGGGAAGATTTTCTCAAGCTTGCAAATTGTCAACACAATGTTCTTTTCAAGCACCTCCATATTACTCACCTGGATTGTAGAAGAACAAATATTCCGAAAGAAATGAGATAATTCAGTTAAAGTCTCCCAGATAACCCTTGGCAACAGTCCCCGAAAGGCAATAGAAATGAATCTTTCCGTAAATACATGACAGTCGTGACTCTTCATCCCTTGAAACTTGCATTCTGATATATTGCAGCAACGAGATATGTTGGATGCATATCCATCTGGAAGCTTCAAATTCTTAACCCAGTGACAGACCTTCTCTACCTCTTTCTTGTATAGATAGTATGGTGCTTTCAAAAGCAGCATCGTCCCATTGACTGTTCGATGATGCAGTTCATGGCGTACATCCAACTGCTATAAATCCTTTCTCGCTTTAAGATGATCTTTCGATTTTCCCTTGAAATTCATCAATGTATTGAACACATTATCAAAAAAATTATTTTCAATGTGCATCACATCCATGTTATTTCAGATAATGAGTGTCCTCCAGTAGGCTAACTCCCAAAAAATACAACATTTCCTCCAGTTGTGCTCTTTCCTGTATCCTGGAATCTTCTAATCTGACACACCTTTGCCGTATGGTATGTCAGTATCAAGTGCCTCTAGGTGCGAGAGCACTTCTTCACCAGATGGGTAGTCCAGTGTGAAAACCTCACGCTTGATTGTCTTGTCGAATTTATCCTTCTGCCTACGGAACATATGGTCTAGTGGCAAAAGCCTCCGGTAACATCTGAACCACGAGGGCTTCCCGCCGTGCTTTAACATATGACCGGGATTCACGCCCATACAAGCAGGGCACGCTAATTTTTCATGTGTGATCCACCCACACGTCATTCACAATGAGGAAAAATCATATATAGGCCACGTCAAAGTAGCCCTCATCTGAAAATTTTGTTTGAGGGATGCATCA
The DNA here is from genome assembly GCA_033070095.1 of Escallonia herrerae. Taxonomy (NCBI): domain Eukaryota; kingdom Viridiplantae; phylum Streptophyta; class Magnoliopsida; order Escalloniales; family Escalloniaceae; genus Escallonia; species Escallonia herrerae. The sequence goes on along the minus strand of JAVXUP010000948.1, from coordinate 308,724 downwards.
TTAGGATTCGACTCCATGATCCCATAGCTATTTGAGCTCATCAATCAACGGCCTTAAATACACATATATGTCCTTATGGGGACTCTTCGGTCCCGAAATAAGCAACGACAAAAACATGTACAGCTTCCTCATGCACATGCCTGGTGGAAGGTTGTACGAGACAATAATATCAGGTCTTGTGGAGTAAGGCATGCTAGACTGCCCGAAGGGGTTGAACCCATCGGCTGCCTTACCAAGTGTAACATTTCGAACTTCCTGAGCAAAGCTTGGATGCCTACGGTCAAACTCCTTCCATGACTCTCCATCAACTGCATGTGTCAGCACATCGACATCGTTGCTATGAGTCTCACAGTGAGCCCTCATATGTTCAGACGTGTTGGAGGAGGAGTACATTCTCTGAAGCCTTGGGGTAACGAGAAAATATCGCAATACCTTCCATGCAATGTTTTCCTTCTTTCCTTTGTTCGGTTTATACCTCGAATGATCAGATACTAAACTTCATGTCAAGTCCTTATTCTCTTAACAGAACAATACACAGTCGTTATTGCAAGCATCTATCCGCTCATATCTCAATCCAAGTTTCCTCATCATCTTCTTTGCATCATAGTATGACAGGGGCAGCTTTTCACTCTTTGACAAAATTTCTTTGATAAAAGTAACAAACTTGTTACATCCTTTCTCACTTAGCCTGTGGTCAGATTTCAATTGTAATAACCGACTAACCACAAACAACCATGTGTGTTTTTTGATTCCATCCCACAACGGATCCTCCGCATCTCTCAACAAATCATAAAACTGATTAGCCCCCTCGTTCGGTTGCTGGGGATTGTCATCGCCGCAATAGTCACCCCATTCAACATTAGCATGCCCAACATCCATAATCATATCTCGGTAATCATATTGAGCCTACTCCCTAGTGTCAGGTTGACTAGCTGGGTTAGATGACAATACTATCGTTTCCCTGTGCTGCGTCCACCTTGTGTATCCACCCATAAAATCATATTGGAGAAGATGTCATTTTATTACCATTCTCCTTCTCCAATGCAACAACTCACATTTACTGCACGGACACCTTATCGTCCCAAAGTCAACATGTGCAGGATTCGGGTAAGCGAACTTGAGAAAATCATCGTCGCAGTTCTCAAAATCCTCAGCATTCTTCCTTCTATCAAACTTTAATCGACCGACATGACAACTGAGATTACGTACTATATACCACCTTAAATTAAAACCTCTAATTAGGCAGGGTCAATGTGAAAATGAATGCATGCATGTGACAACCTATCTATATATACCCCTTTCGATCTCTAATAGGTAGTGGTCCTATCCATCTAGAAAAGTACATGTTTATAAAACAATTACCAACTCATGCTTAGTCATATCTCTATGGAAAATTTGGCAGCACCTCCCCATATTTCTCCAAGTACACGACATTGATTTGGTATTCTAACATCTGTCTAATCTTGCTCTTGTAAGAATTAACAGATGTTGAACACCAGATCTATATACACTCGAAAAAATACTGGAGAACATGTACCAAACATCTATGACATAGAACATAGAGCATGAGTCGATACACTATTTTATAAACACTTAGCTTTTTCAAATTGTCCAAATTGGACATCTCAAGGCTCATTACAAAGCATTACTTTGTAATGAGTATCTTTGGACGGGAACTAAGGGTTTTTATGCATGCATGTGTTTGAAAATTGGTAACAGATGCAACCATCTTTCTGAAATTTCAAATTTTTTAAAAAAATGGAATCATTAGGTTAATTTGCAAAAACATGCCATAACCAAAATGATTCACTTTCAAATTCGTTGACAACGAGTTGTAACTAAATCATTGTCAATGGATACCACAAAATAACAACAAATATTCCTAATGCGGGTAGCTGACGTACTCACATTTCTCGGTGGAATACGAAGTTCATTCGCGGAGTTGATATTGTGTCACATGTGATTTTGATGGGGCTTGGGTTAGAGTTGTATATAGGCTTATCAGGGTTAATTAGTAATGTATAGGGTTAAATTAGGATAATTACGGTAATTAGGGTTTAAATAGGTTAATTAGGGTTTATCAAGGCTAAGAAGTATGGCTAATTAGGGTTTAGTTAAGGTTTATCAGGGCTAATTAGGAACAAATTAGGTAATTAAGATTTAATTAGGTTAATTACGGTCAATTAGGGTTTAGTTAGGATTTACTGGGGCTAATTAGGGTTTCATTAGATTAATTAGGTTTAATTAGGATTAATCGAGTTCTGTTAGGGTTAATTAGTATTAAATAGGCCTAATTAGTGTTAATTAAGGGTTTAATTAGGGTTTCAATTACACTAAACATCATAACAAATTAAATTCAATTACACTTAGACGAATTAAACCACATACATTAGAATAAAATAGGGTAAAATGGATCTTACAGAAGGTGGTGCGGCAGCTGTGGTGCGACGGCAGCGGTGGTGGTGCTGTAGTGGAGGGCTTGGGAGAAGTTGAGCTAAGGGGCACGGCATCGTGGGGTGGGGGGCGCGTCACTAGAAGGGGTATCGCTGGAGGGGGGATGCCGAGGAGGGGGTTCGCCGAAGGAAGGAAATCGGAGAGCGAGTGAGAAACTGAGAGAGAAAATAAGGAGAGAGAAAAAGGGGGGGGACTGGGCCTTTTATTATAGAACTTTTAGCGATGGAATTGTCCGTCGATAAAAGTCAAAATTATTTAGACTTTAAGAGACGGAGATTTTTAGCAACAGACAACTTTGTCTCTAAAATTAATTTGTAGCAGCAGAATATTTAGAGATGCAAAATTCCGGCGCTAAACATATATTTAAAAATCTTACTGAAAGCACAAATTTTCTAAAAAAATTTGCCAATGGTATTTCCGTAGCTAAAAACCCGTTGGAAAAAATCTGTCGGTAAAAACATTTACCGACAGAACTCACCTCAGTAAAAGTTTTTACCGGCAGATTTTTAGAGACGGTGCATTCCGTCACTGAAAGCGTCTTTTAGCGACGGAATTGTTTCCGTCATTAAAAATCCTTTTTCTTGTAGTGTCAGATTATGAAAAATATACAATCAGGAGAGTGTGAACCCCATATGAATGGTCGAATGGTACTGAAAAATGTACTTAGTCAAGGATACTATTGAAGTAGCATAGAGCAAGACTGCATCTAACAAAGATACAAATGCCACAAACTCCAGATATAAGCCAACCTGTAGTATCTCCTCACTCAAGAATTATATAGTATGACATCACCTTGGCCCTTCTCGGTATGGGGAATAGATATAATTGGAAAAATCAGTCTCCGAATGCTTCTACTAGGCATGAATTCATACTTGTGCAATAGATTACCTCACAAAGTGGATATAAGCCGCATCTTATGCCGTTCTAAATGCTAAAAAAGGTGGCTTAGTTTATCAGAACCAACATTTTTTTTCCAATGCGGTGTTCCGTATGAGTTGATTATCTATAATGGACTGCATTTTGAAAGAGAAATGACTGATGTGATTAAAGAGTATGGCAACATCTGACACCGATCTTCCCCTTGTCGTCCACAGATAAATGGGGCGATAAAAGTCACCAACACGAACAATAACATTATCCTAAGCTGAAAATAGACTCTTGCCCAAAAAAACTTCCATATGCCTTCTGGGCTAAAGGAAATCACTTCAAACATCCACCCGAGTTACACCTTGATCATTGGTTTATGGTATGGAAGCAACCTTGCCGATAGAATTAGAAGTAGCTTCTCTGAGAGTGCTTTTGGTTTTGAAAGAAAATATTGGAAAAGTTTGTAAACCTCAGAAGATATTTGAGCCTAATTGGTCGGGACCTCATATGATCAAGGAGATTATGACAGTATTTGCAGTCTGTTTAATTGATTTATATGAGACTACATTGTCATAACTTGTCAACTTAGACGGATTAAAGAAATGTCATTTTTAAAAGCATGTTTGTGAATAAGCTACAAATGACCTAATCATCCCTTAAGAACACTATTATTTCAGATGGAGACATGCAAGCAATCCATAAAGATAGATCGGTTATGGTCATATTATAATAAGAAGTTTTTTATGTAATTGTTATTGACTTTGAGTACATTCTTGATAAAAAAAAAAAAGATAAAAGCCCCGCTTGGTCAAAAACCCTGCAAAAGGGCGGGCTAGGCAAAGCAAAAGGAAAACAAAAGAAAATAATTATATGTCCTATCGGCAGCCAAAGGAGTATTTTATCTGCCATCATGTTCATCTTTTCTTTCTAGAAGAAGAGTGCCTATCCTCGTCTAAAAGAATAGTCAAGCATGATTTCCACTTCTTTTTCCTTCCAAAAGTCAGTCTCTTTGATCCTAAAACCTCCCTTTCTGATTTCCTATACCAGCCACCAAAACATCCTCCACTCTTTCGATTTTTACCCCTTTTCCTCTTTTTTGATCAAACCTACCATGAAGATAAGCCTCCATCCTGTCTTTCGGCCCGTTCCTAGCTTTGGCATTAAGATAGTCTCCTCGACAATTGTCCTCTTTAGTAAGCAGAGTGGCAAACTGACCAATCTGATGCCCATCAAAATATAACATTCTAAACAGATTTCCACCAGCATCAAATTTCTCTTCAAACATTCGAGAACTAACGTAGCATCGTAAAATCCAAAGACCTTGGTCTCCTCTTCTGTCTGGGGTTGATAGAGGCCTTGAACAGTACTTTCGGGTGATTTTAGGGATCATGAAAATCAAGTCCTAGACAATTCTGCAAATGGGTCTCTTCCTTAGCTTTCTTGACAAATAATAGCTCTACTACTAGGAAAGTCACAGTCTAGTTCTGATCTCAGTTGCAAGAACTATTTCCCTAATGTAGGGCCACAAGCAATCCATATAAGGATTCCACAATAAAGGTGGATCAGAGGTTACACCATTACCGTTCGTCCCACCATCAATAAAATGATGGCAGTGTGAGTAGGTCTCTCTCTTTTGACGAATGGTCCTAGCCAAAGAGGAGTGAGTTCATGCACAGAGAAGAAATTTTTGTAAGACAACAAAATAATTTTCTCATAACCGAACTATCAAAGGATCTGGATATATATATATATATATATATAAGTAGTATATATATATATATATATATATATATACTACTTATAATAAAAAGTACTTTTTTTGGTGTCATACCCTTTTGGTGTTACACTGAGAGTGATTCTAGTGACGACATGTGTCCAAAAGAAGGGTAAAATCGTAAAAATTACTAGCCCACTCTCCACAAAGTTCAGTTACCAGAAAATATTACCCTCTTCCTCTGCTACGTAACTACCCACCAGCCTATCTTCCCCCCCCCCTTCTTCTCCCTTCCTCCATCTCCATTGTTGCTTCGAATTTTCTAGCATTTTGATTCTAAGAGTAAGCTTGCCTCAAATTCTAATATTTTTTTGTATGTATTTTTCAACTTTATGGTTCTAATTTAATTCTCCTATATTCTCTTTAAATATGCATTTTTCCTTGCATTTTTGGGACTCTGTTTTTCTGGCACGATGGAAGAGAGGCGTGGCGGAGTGGCAATGGATGGATGTCTATTTGGCAGGACTCGGCGGTCGTGGGTAGGTGATTGTAAGGATAGTGGTAGTTGTCTTTGTGAGGAGGTGGTAGCTGCGGCGCGGCGTCATTGTGACGGTGATAGCGGTGGCTACGCCGGTCGTGGGTCATCGGCAAATTCACGGTCATGGGAACGCTTCCCCAATTTCATACACACACACACTCTCACTCACTCACACTTTGTTAAGTTTTTAGTACACTACCGTATATGTTTACATTGTGCATGTACTCAAGGTGTTTGATGAATTGATAGGTCGTGTTGCAGGCTTTGAGTTTGATGGGAGGGGCGAGAGAGAGAGAGAGTTCAGCTGGCTACTGTATCACCATAAACTTTTTGAATTTTCACCAATTGGCATCATAGCAGGTTGCTTGCTTTTTTAAATTTGCGGCTTTTGGCTGGGATGAAGAACTCTTAAAAGGCATCCATGGCTGATGGTGGTTGAGCACCTTAAGTGGAGGTTCCATTGTTGGACTTTTTTAATTGATTCAAAAATTACTTAGAGATTAAATTGTAAATTGGTTGCTCGAGTCAGGCACCAGGCGTCTACCCAACGGCGCGCTAGCGATGACCACAAAAATTGTAGTTCACGTTTGGGCATCATAATAGGTTGCTTGCTAAATCAAATGGCACTTCCTGTATTTATTTGTTGCAGAACTTGAGGTTTGCACGCCAAGTGTTTGATTTGAGTCATGGTATTAATCAAAAGGCACTTTTATATTCGTTTTGGGGGAACATACTTCTAGAATCATTGTAATTTGAGTATCTTGATGTTCATTTAGCATCATTTCGAACGCTTAAAGCTTATATGTGCCTACAATGAAAACCATGTGAATTATTTCCCAAACTATAAACAAAAAATTTATCCAAATCAGCCTACAATGAAAATCATGTGTCTAACTTAAAGCTAATATTGAATAAAATAGTAATATTCTTATACGTGTATACCTGTTTGTGCTTACTTATTTAAAAGTGTTCAGGTAAGATATGAGGTTATATCTATCTTTTGGACTTCCATGAAATATTGTATAAGTAGGTTACTCTAGGATATATATATAGTATGCAAATGAATTGCACACGCGGACTTCCATGAAATATTGTACAAGTAGGTTACTCTAGGACATATACAGTACGTAAATGAATCGCACACGCATTGCGTGTGCACTGCAGGCTCGTATGTATATATATATATATATATATATATATATATATACATCACTGCTTAAGTAGACACTTTCTCAGTATATATATATATATATATATATATATATATATATATATATATATATATATATATATATATATATAGCTGAGAGAAAGTTGTTACATCACTGCTTAAGTAGACACTCTCTCAGCATGCCACGCAGACTTTTCTTTTATAACTCTTTTAATTCTAACCTTAACTGTCTTCTCTCTCTCTAGAGACAATCTACAATTTAGCAACCTAAATTTTAGCTAGTATTATCTTCATACTTGAAATATCTAATCCTATTGAGGAAAAGATTTAAACTTAAGTTTATCTTCTTAGGTGATTTTTTTTAATGTGCCTTTATATGTTTACTTATATATCCATTTTCTTTTTTTAGAATTTTGTGATGGCAATCTAACTTCAAAATGGATTCAAAAATTTTTTAACTCAATGATCCTATTAAATATTCCAAAATTATCTCTCAGAAAAAATACTAAGTTGACATTTTCCTCCCTTAATTTGAGATAATCGCTTTATATAAATTCTAAATTTGTAAAATAGATTTTCAAAAATTTTAAACCTACTAATCCTACTTTAGTTCCAAAAATATCTCTCACAATATGATAATAAGTTGACCATAGCCTTCCTTGAGATAATCTCTTTTTATGAAACTTAAAGTTTGACAATTATTTTTAGAGTGAGTCTCTCTCTCTCTCTCCCTCTCCCTCTCCCTCTCTCTCTCTCTCTCTCCTCCTTCTATCACAAATCACTTATCTCTTTTATTGCATTGTTTCTTGTTTTCTTTCATCTAGCCATCATACTTTGTTCTCTTGAGATATCAATGCTCATTTTGTGACTCAAATTTTATTGCATTGTTCATCTGTTGTGCTGATATTTTTTGTCGATAAATTTAATTGTGATGTTCATAGCTCTTCCATTGAATTGTCATTTTTTCATTGTTAGATTTTGTTGAATTGTACTGTATATAAAAGGATGGGAGATTTATCTACAATTTTTTTTTTATCACTTTTCATTAGTTTTGCCGGTTAAGTTTTAGTCTTAAATATTTATTTTAAGTAATCATTATATAGATTCTATGATTTTTTGTTCCATTCTTTGTCAAAAACTTTAGTATTGTACTTTTATTATTTTATTTACATAACTTATTGACTATAGTTTCTCCCGTGTGTAACGGTGATATCCAGGGTCCGTAGTATAGGTTCATGATTTTCCCGCTAGTTGCAATATCAACAAGTAGCTTTAGATTTTCCTTAGAATAGAAGAACCGGGCCAAACATCAATACTTGAGCAACACTCAAAAACCAAAGATCTGGATCGAAAGAAGCGAGGATGGTATCTTACCTTAGTCAATTTTACTATTAAACGTATATGATCCAAGAGCCACAAATAGAGAACCAAAGGGCTACCACTGAATTCAGGACTAGGGTCTTGGTTTACCTCTGTGATAACACTGATAGTCTCAGCAATCAATACTGGAACTAGATTCTTTCCCTGAAGGAGTACTTCAGATACAAGGCCTGCTAACTTTACATTAGTGAATCCCAGATCCATGATGGTGAGGTACTTAGCAATGAGACATAAGGCTAAAGCGGCCACACGACCACTAGCATACCATTTTGCCATAGTTGTTTAATTTATCTTGAGGTATTCCATGAGGGAAGAAAGAAGAACGTGCTTATCTCGAAAGAAAGACTTCTCCTATTCCACATTGACCTCCAATAGGTGCATGAAAGAGAATTGTATCCGTCCTAAATGACAGATGTCTTGATAGGTAGTTCTGTAGGAATATCCATCAGTGCTGAGAAATCCTCATAAGTTGGGAAAGTTCATCAAGACTAAAGCGGAAGAGATAACCTTGTGGAACCTAAAACTTGCAGCTCGCTTGGGGATTATCTTTGTGAATGGTAACAACTCAAAAACTCGTGATTGTTTCCAAAAGAAAGTGTCTGTCTTGGTGGATGAGCTCTACTTTGTTAAAAGAATCAGCGAAGGATCAGAACTGAGTCTCTAAAACTATTGGACAATCTCTGTCACTGCAAATCGAACTCATTGCTCTGATCTGTACTACTTATAAATGAGAACATGATTTACATTTTTGGTGTAACACCCTTTTGGTGTTATGCTGAAACTCACTCTAACGCCCACAAGTGTCTATTATGAGGACAAAAATATAAAATATAGTTCCCCACTCTCCTGAACATTCATTTACCTCACAGAGTCTCCCACTCCTACACTTCACGTAGCTCCCTTCTCTCTCATCAATATATCTTCTTCCCTTTCTCTCATGCTTCATTTCTGTTGCATATCGAAATTGGAAGTGAAGACCTTAGCTTTCATTGTACAATTTTTATTTTCAACACTTCAATGGTAATGTTGCCTTTGGCTTTGCATTTTTTTTTACATTCTTTTGTATTTTTTTGAAACTTATGGTATTGTTATGCAAATTATTTTGCATTTAATGCGTCTCACAATTACCAGATTATTGACTTCTCATTTTTCTTATGGGTGAATGACAAAACTGTCCTCTGAGATTTACAAGTATTTGCACTTCGCTCCCCGATTTTTGCAGTATTTGTACTCACGCGATGACTTTTCTGCCACCTTGTATATACTGTATCGGCCCGATTTTTGCAGCTCTACTTGGTATAGCAGGAAGATCTCCTTCGTATAGACTTTGGCACCGTTCAGCTCCAGCGGGGTCTCAAGCAACCTTCTCCTTTGCTTGTACGTGGTTGCAAAGTCTGCAGCCCTTTCTTTCACGAACAACGACGCAACCGCTTTTTGTGCAGATGTGACGAAACTCTTCAAATTGGTAGCTGTACCCACATAACTATCGAACGTGGCATTCATAGATTCACTCCTGCCCGTCGTTTTCATGCCCGCAGAAAAATGACTTCTCGTGTAAACGCCAATCCATTGCTCTTTGAGCCCGTACAAGTGCTGGAGCCACTCGTTGTCTTGCAATGAGTAATCCCGAACAAGCTTTTCCCACCTCTCCTCGAATTCCTCAATCGTTAATGACTTGAGGACGCATTTGTCAAAATCCTGTTTAAAGTCTGGATACTTTGCGTACATGTGATGCAGACGTTCCGGGTATTTGTTGCTTATGTGCCAAGTGCACAAGTTGTGTCGAGTATCTGGGAAGACGGTAGCAATAGCCTTCTTCATTGCCAAATCTTGATCGGTGATGATAACAGTTGGTGCTTTGAAGTTCATTGCTTCCAGCCACACCCTAAACAACCATTCAAAAGAACTCTCGCTCTCGTCCCTTAACAAGGCGAACCCGAACAGGATGGAGTGATAATGATGATTGACGCCCGTGAAAGGAGCGAACGGCATCGAGTACTTGTTGGTACGGTATGTGGTGTCGAAAGTCACGACATCCCCAAAATGCTTATAAGCTAGCCTCGAACGACCGTCGACCCAAAAAATTGTGCTAACTCGATGCTCGTCGTCAAGTTTATAGTCGAAGGTAAACTGCGGGTCCTCCATCTGCATCCGTTTCAATAGGCTCATTGTCGCTTGCGCATCATTGAGGTCATACGCGGCTCGTCTATGGGTTCGGACCGCGTTACGAACGTCTGTCGTGTTAAAGTTTAAATTTTGAATTCCCCCAGCCTGTTCAGCAAGAACATTAATCATGTCGGTAGGTCCTAGCCGCGCATCGCTCATTGTGTGAATTAGGCTCCTCGCGACCTTACCCATCTTCTTGTGTTGATGCATCTGACTCACCTTAGAAGGGGTTACTAACGGGTGATTGTGTGCCAGTTCCAGGCTGGTAATAAGCCAATGATCTTGTTTGGCTTTATAGCTTACGAACATCTTGACCTGGCAATTCGTGCGCGCAAAGCAATCCCGTCTTCTCCGCGCATACCCTATTTCGTCATCATCACTGTCATCGTTGCCTACGCGTGTCTCATTTTGCACTGGGTTTCTGCCCCTATGACACTCGTATAAGCGAGAGCATATCCTTTTCGATACGCTGCTTGTTCTTGTAGTTTTTATTCTAATGCCAAAACCAACCCTCAATGAATACGCTCGAAAACATTCTCCAGCTTCTTCCAATGTTTGAAAGGTTCGTCCTAGATACGGATCACTAGCATCTACGGGGGTGTTGGAGCTCGACACGAAATCAGACATTGTGAAACAAGACCTATGTAGAAATAGACTACGCTTATTATCTCAAAATTATCTTGACGAATAGACCGATTTAGGATACCATATACATAATCTCAAAAGTGTCTCCCATTTTGCTAATTATATATTTACTGAACATAACAAATTAAAATTACTAAGATAAACAGACAAATTCACCATGCCAAAATACAACAAACATATCTCAAAAAATTCGAATTTTAATAGGATACACGTGTCGAAGTTAGCGAACCTCAAAAAAATCGAAATTAACTACAATGAATTAGTTTAAAGTTAACAAATTAATTTCTAGAACATCACAAGTTGATGAATAGAGTGACAAATTTCTAGAACATCACCAAAGATCTATAATTTTTTGTCGAAAAAAAAATTATATTTTATCAGTCAATCCACCTAGAAAACGGTAGCAAGATCACAAACTTACCTTGCTTGAGTGATGCTTGAACCAAGTGTTACTCGAAGCTTGAAGGGAGCTGAAAATGGAAGCAAGTGAATTTGAAGCCCGCAAAAATTTTGCTGAAAGAGCCGAGAATTAGGGAGACTTTCTAGGCGACCGACGGGACAGTTCTCGGGGCTCTGACAGGAGACTTTCTAGGCGACCGACGGGACAGGTCATGACATGTGTCAGCCTAGAGGGCGTCTGCGAGACTGTCTTGCGGACACCTTTTTCCTGACACATGTCAGGAACCGAAAGCCGTCCGCGAGACAGTCTTGCGGACATCGGAGGAGGGCAAAAAGGTAAAAAATCCCGTCCGCGAGACTGTATGGCGGACAGCTGACAGTTTTGAAAAAAGGCGCGATCTGGGCCGTCCATCTTTCAGGATGGACGGCCAGATCGCGCTAGCAAAATCTCCCATTTTGCTAGCGCTATCAACGGATCAGCTCCCATATATATATATATATATATATATATATATATATGCAAAAAGCCCTAATTTTGAAACTCTTCTCCCTTCTTTCTTCTTCCCAAATTTCTTCTCAAGAAGCCCTTCAATTGTCTAATTAATTACGTAAGTTCACACACCAATCCTTTATTTGTTTATAATTTTGGGTTTATGATGAGTATTGCGTAGTTGTGATTAGTATTGTGTATTATGCATAGTTTTGATTATGTATCGAGCATGTACTAGCGTTTGTAATATATATATATATATATATATATATATATATATATATATATATATATATATATATATATATAGATAGATAGATAGATAGATAGATAGATAGATCATGTGCTAGCATTGATAATTTATATATATCTCATATGTATTATGCACGTGCTAGCGTTTGATAAAAGCTTCCAAACTTGATATTATTTCATAATTTCAGTCATTTTATTAAAAAATGGATTTTAACCCTGGACCAGATGATCCTTCTATAGTATACAATCAAGAAAATCATATTAGTACATCTATCTGGAATGGACAAGTAAGATACTTATTTTTTGTTTATTTTCTTATTCTCACGAGCATTATATACCATTTGCTTTGGTTAAATTGTATTTATTAATTAGTAGGAAAGAACACCCATCAACATAGTAGAAGCATCCGAACAATTCGGAGCCTTAAAATTGAACAAATACCAAAAAATATTGCTGCATGGATTTGGGTTTGGGATTTTTACGCATGGTAATATCTTTCTACAAATTGACTGGACCTTAATTGGTGCCCCTTGTTGAAAGGTGGAGAAGTGAAACGAATACGTTTCACTTCCCTCTTGGAGAGATGACAATTATCCTAAAAGATGTAGGATTCATCTTAGTGTTATCGATGACGGGGCGGCCGATAATTGCTCCTCCGTCGGAAGTATCAAATAAGAAAACCGTTATGGACTTCTTTAGTTCGATACCCGAAAGCCAATTTACCACTGGTGGGATAAAGTTAAAGTGGTTGCCAGATACATACAAGGTTCTGCAGGAAAATTACACGGAGGAGATGCTTGTGCTGCACACAAAGACTTTCCTGCTGTGGGTGGTAGGGGCAATTCTATTCCCAACATCGTCAAAGAATACAGTCAGCAGCAAATATTTACCGTTGTTGGGTAACCTGCAAGAGGTTAGAGAGTATGCCTGGGGTGCAGCAACCCTTCCGTACTTGTAGCGAGCATTACACAAGGCAACGAGGTCTGACGCCAAAGCTATATGTGCATGTCTCTCACTGTTACGGGTATATCATATCACTCCTTGTAATTACGTTTTTGATATTTTTTTATTAGACGGTGCACAATAAATTTTGAAGATACGAGCCTAATTTATCTTCTTTATCAGGTGTAGTCTTATAAACACATTGCTATCGGTGCTCCTAACCGTAAGGACGGAACAGATAATGTGTGGCTTCGGTTGCGCGCTTGGGAGTACAGCCGGAAGGAGAGCCACTACTAGAGGAGAGATGATCCCAATCACAACATTATACTCTATTGGAGGGAGTTCAACTCGCTTTCTCGAGCCAAATGCGTTGGGCACCGTACAAATATTTGGAGCGACGGGTGGCAGAGTTATTCTTCTTCACACTCTTCAGGTTACAATGCACACCACTGATCCACTTTGAGATCACGGAGTGGCAACTACCATATCGAGTAATGCGCCATTTTAATAGCTTGCAGGGGTTGCTAGTGGATGCCCCAGATATGAGGGCTAAAAAGAACCCATCGGGTGTCCAACGATTTGGTAAGGTGAATGCGCACGAATTGTGAGCAGACGAAATTGAGCTTTGGAGTTCTTGGAAGGATATGCTGGCGGCCATTGTGTCGAAGCCTGATCCCGTGATCAGCATCGAGTAGTACAACGAGTGGTACAACCGCATCACGCAGAAGAGAATAGCCCTAATAAGATTTGAAAGAGGGCAAAAGTACCACCGTAGGGGTCAGATCGATAAGCGTAAGGCATATGATCTCGTAAGTTTCCCAACCAATGCTTTTAATTGGATTTAATGATGTTACTAATTATCTCTTTGGATGTAGGTTAATGCCTTGCTCGCCTTCTTTAAGAAGCTGAGTGAGCGGAAAGAAGTGGTGGATGCCATGGGAGCGGAACTTCGCCAACAGGCTCATGCATTGATGGGTGGCTGTGAGGATTTTTTACGCCTTTATACGAGACAACCTTTGGGCATCAGACCGGGAATGGGTTATCCGAAGTGGCTGCCTCCCCATGTGAGTGAGGGATACGGTGATCCCTCGGGACAGACTTCGGGGGGTGAGCTAGGGAGTTGGTGGTCCCTCCGTAGCTGGGACGGGTGGTGCTTGGGGGCCACCATCGGGCATAGGAATGCCTCATTGGGATGATTTAGTGCCCTGTTGTTTTCTTTGGTTCGGGGCTCAGAAGTGCTACCCCTCTCTTAGAGTCAAGTCATACAAGACTTCAACTATGCAAACTTTAATCTCTCCGAGTCACTGCAACTCGTCCCGTGGGTGGGACATTTTGGCCCCCGCCAAAGGGGGATATCAGCCGGTCGACCTGCACTGAGGGCAATATCAACCGGTCGACCACCCTAGAGGGGGATATCAGTCGGTCAACCCCTCCGGAAGGGGGTATTAGCCGATCGACCCCCCCTAGAGGGGGATATTAGTTGGTTGACCCTCCCGGAGGGCAATATCCCCCGATCGACCCCCCACTTATCCCAAAGGGCATCCATTGAAGCCTCTACAGCCGACAAAATACCACTTAATCCACGAACGCTGCTTTAGCGCCCCCCGGGGGGGAGCATCAAGTGGTGTGGAGTGCCAAAATGGCATGGATTACTATATCTCATGGGACGAAATGTCCACCCTATCTCCGGGGGCTTGGTTGGGCGACACTGTGATCTTTGCCTAAGTCAAAATTTTGAGGCTAAGGGAGCGAGATGGGCGGAATGCATATCCCCATGTTTTTCTGATGGGTGCGTATTTTCATGGCATACACACAGATGAATGGGAGAACTGGGTCAAAAGGAGGGGGAGGAATGAAAAGCTTGATCCATTGGAAACAAGTGGCTCAGCTCCTTTCATTTCTTAATAGGGATAGTCCGGTAAGTGCCCTTGATGCGGACATCTTTCTAATACCATTTTATGGTAATAGGAACCACCAGCACTTGGTTTTCTATGAACCAACTCAGATGGTCGTATTAATCCTCGACAGTCTCTACAACGATGCCATTGAGATGGCTGTGAATGAGCTGTTCAAATACTAATTGGATGCTATGGTAATCTTGCGATTGTTATTTTATGCTTATTTATTTTTGCTTATTATAATCGTTAACTCGTAGCTTACGCCATTTTTTTTATTTCTCCATAGAATTTGTTTTGTGCCATGGTCCACTCTATCTGTTCCCTAAGAGTATCGGGGAAGCCGAATCTCAAAGTTTGATTGTAGAGGAAGAGGCCCAAGCAAACTAATCATTCGGACTGTGGCGTGTTTGTCTGCATATACATGCACTATATTTGTCAGCGTGAGAGCCTTAAGGCCGCCGTCTGGAGCGAAGCAAAAGTAAAAGCCTTTACATATAGAATAGTTTGGCAAATTCATAGCAGTCGGCCTGGAGCAGTAAGGTTTATTGTACATCCGGCTCAAGATGAGGCCCAATGATGTAAACAATTATTTTTATAACATAACATTTTTATTTTGAAACATTTTATCGAAGTTCGATTGAGCCATGTATTTTTGTGTGTTATGATTTATTTGGGTGGGATTTTTGGCCCTTGATGGTTGAAAGAAAATGTTATGGTGTAGGTTTTTTGCCCTCATTGAGACAGGTTGATGGTGGGAAAGAAAATGAGGGAAATGTCTTTGCATTTATACTGGTGCACTGTCCGCTACATAGTCTAGCGGACGACCTAAAAAAAATTAAGTGTTGAAGTCTGTTGCTTCTGTTAAGCCGTCCGCTACATAGTCCAGCGGACGGCATAAAACACCATAAAAAATCTAAGTGTTGAAGTCTAATATTTCTGTTAGGCAGTCTACTAGATAGTCCGGCAGATGGTCTAAAGCACCAGAAAAGCTAAGTGTTGAAGTCTTTAGTGTCGAAGTCAAATGTCTGTTAGGCCGTCCGCTATATAGTGTAGCGGACAATCTAAACGAAAAAAAAACTAAGTGTTGAAGTCGAATGTTTCTGTTAGGCCGTCCGCTACATAGTCTAGCCGATGGCCCAAAAAAAAAAAAACTGAGTGCTGAAGTCTATTATTTCTGTTAGGTCTTCCGCTACATAGTCTAGCGGACGACCTAAAACACCAAAAAAAAAAAGTGTTCAAGTCTATTGTTTTTGTTAGGCCATCTACCACATAGTCTAGCTAGCGGATGGCCTAAAACAAAAAAAAAAAAAAATTAAAGATGTTCGCTACATAATCTAGCAGACGGTTAAAACACCAAAAAAAAAAAAAACTAAGGGTCTGTTTGGTATGGCTGTCAATTTTCAGTTTTTTTTCTAAAAACAAAGAGAAGAGTTCTGGTTTTTTTTTTTACCAGTTTAAAAAACTGGTGGCTGTTTAACAGAGTTTATTTTTTCAAAAAACAGAAAAGAGCAAGCGTTTGACAGTACAATTCTTTTCGCTTGCTCTTTTTTTTAATATACATTTTTACATAATTAAATATTATTAAAGGTAATTAGGCAACTATATTATAATGTCTTAAACATAATTTTCCAACATTACAATGATTAACAACCAACATTAGCTCATTTTAATCCTAAACAAGACCACCGGCACTAAGACCACCGGCGGACCACCACCGGTCGGCACTGCCACACCACCACCAAAGCTGCACACACCCACAGATTTGCCCCATCACCACCGGTCTCATCGCCACACCACCGGCACCCAGATCGGGCCACCGTTGTCCACCGTCAGCGGACATCACAACCGGTGCTACAAACCCAAACTCTCTCCGGTCAAAACTAAAGCCCATCCTTCTTTCTTTCTCTCGCCGCTCAAAAATCGGAGCTACAAACCCATGGCTTTCTTCGATTGGATTTAATTTAGGGCTTTCGGGACGGGGGGAGATAGAGAGAAGAGAGAGAGAGGGGCCGAAAAGCGTTGCAAGTCGCAATAACCAGAGGTGGAGTGGTGGAGCCGCCGATGTCTGGTGGAGGCGATGGACGCGGTGGCCGGTGAAGGCGACGGACGCGGTGGAGCTGTGGAGTCCATGAGAGTTGCGGCCGATCGAGCTCCTGTCTGATGAAAGAGATGAAAGCCAACTGGAAGGAGGGTTTTATACCCAGCAAAAAAAACCCCAATTTTGTTGCTAGTGAGGCTCGAAGCCTCGACCTCATTAAAGCCTTCCTCAGCCCGCGTGAAAATTGGGTTAGAAAAGAGCTCCGAGCTCTTTTCGGTTTTGGGCTTCAGTTTTTAAAGTGTTGGCCCTTTTAAAAAAAAGAAAGCCAACCAAACACCCAAATTTTCATGGACTTTTGGAAAAAAAGAGAAGAGGGCCAAAAAAGAGCAAAAAAAATGGCTGTCAAACGGCCCCTAAGTGTTGAAGTCTATTATTTCTGTTAGGCCATCCACTACATAGTCCAGGCGACGGCCTAAAACACCACAAAAAAAAAAACTCAGTGTTGAAGTCTTTGTGATGTTTTTGGCTCATAAAAGATTATTACAAAATAAAATACAAAATAATTATTACAAAAAGTCAACAACATGATGGCTCATAAAATATTATTACAAATAATTAATTAGACTTAAGGTCCACTACATCATCTTCTTCCTCGTCTTCGACATCATCTTCTTCCTCATCTTGCAAAGCCCCTTCCGCTTGTAATAGTTGGTCAAATTGTTGCACAGTGCACACCTTTTCAGCTTTTTAGGTTCAGTAGCTTGTTCAATAGAGCTCTTCATCCATGTAGATCTCTTGCGGCCTTTCGTTTGCGATATAATTAGATCCAAAGCCCGAAAATCATTGTCGTCTTCCTCATCCGGCTCATCATCTTCTGATCCCTGTGTAGGCTGAAGCTACTTCAAACTGGTCGACGATGGGCTCTTGCTACTCCGCTATCTTAAGGAGATTTTTATATCCGGCCATTGTAGCAGTATCCTTTACGGACAAACGGGTAAATATTGTCACCAGATGATTCTACTGCAACGTCTCTGATTCTTTGAAATCAGTATATGGTGCTCCGGAAAGGCTATGGTACCGTGTAACCTGTTTGCAACCTTCGTCCACCGCGACATGACATATTTATCGGGGATTGCCTTGATATTCTTCTGGGTGAAAAACTGTTGAATGTGTCTACATAGGATGCCATGGAACTCAAACTTTTTGCAAACACATGTCACCAAATCCGTTAATGTGTCATGGCTCACTGTAAACATTCTACGCAGCTTCTCAAGGACGAGGTCATTTCAGCGAATAAACCTTGTAATCACGTAAAGATTTTTCTCCCACCTTGTTTATACTGTATCGTCTCGTTTGCAGCTCTACTTGGTATTGCATGAACATCTCATATGTATAGAATTTTGCATCGTTCACCTTCAGCGGGGTCTCAATCAACCTTCTCCTTTGTTTGTACGTGCTTGCAAAGTCCGTAACCCTTTCTTTCACGAATATCTGTGCAACCGTTTTTGGGCGGATGTGATGAAACTCTTCAAATTCGTAGCTGTACCTACATAACTATTAAACATGGCATTCATAGAGTCACTCCTGCCCATCGTTTTCATGCCCACAGAAAGCTACCTTCTAGTGAAAATGCCAATCCATTGCTCTTTGAGCTCTCATACAAGTGTTGGAGCCATTTGTCGTCTTGCAATGAGTAATCTCGAATAAGCTTTTTCCACCTCTCTTTAAATTCCTCAATCGTTAACAACTTGTTAACACACCTGTCAAAATCCTATTTAAAGTCTAGATACATTGCATACACGTGATGCAGACGTTCAGGCTATTTGTTGCTTATGTACCAAGTGCACAGGTTGTGTCGAGTATCCGGAAAGATGGTAGCAATAGCATTCTTCATTGTCAAATCTTGATTGGTGATGATAACTTTGGGTGCTTTGAAGTTCATTGCTTCCAGCCACGTCCTAAACAACCATACAAAAGAACTCTCGCTCTCGTCCCTCAACAAAGCAAACCCGAACATGATAGAGTGATAATGATGATTGACGCCTGTGAAAGGAGTGAAGGGCATCGAGTACTTGTTGGTACGGTATGTGTTGTCGAAAGTAACAACATCCCCAAGATGGTTATAAGCAAGTCTCGAACGACCGTTGACCCAAAAAATTGTGGTAACTCGATGCCCGTCGTCAAGTTTATAATCGTAGGTAAACTGTGGGCCCTCCATCTACATCCGCTTTGATAGGCTCATTGTGGATTGAGCATCATTGAGATCATAAATGGCTCATCTTTAGGTTCGGACCACGTTCTGAACATCTTTCATGTTAAAGTTTAGATTCTGAATTCCCCCAGCCTGTTCAACAAGAATATTAACAATGTCGGTAGGTTCTACCCCCACATTACTCATTGTATGATTCAGGCTCTTTGCAACATTACTCATCTTTTTGTGTTGATGCATCTGACTCACCTTAGAAGGGGTTACTAACAGGTGATTGTGTGCCAATTCCAAGCTAGTAATAAGCCAATGATCTTGCTTGGATTTATGGCTTACGAATATCTTGACCTTGCAATTCGTGCACGCAAAGCAATTCCGTCTTCTCCGTGCATATCTTATTTCGTCATCACTATAATCATAACCGATGTGTGTCTCATTATGTAGAGGGTGTCTACTCCTACGACACTTGTATAAGCGAGATCATATTTTTTTGTTATGTTGCTTGTTTATATAGTCTTTATTCTAATGTCAAAACCAACCCTCAACGAATACGCCCGAAAACATTCTTCGACTTCTCCAATATTTGAAATATTCATCCTAGATATGGATCACTAGCATCTACTGGGGTGTTGGAGCTTGACACGAAATCAGATATTGGGAAACAAAACCTATGTAGAAATAGATTACGCTTAAGCATCAAATGACGTTTCTTCAACATATCAAATCTAAATTACCTTGACGAATATACCAATTTAGCATGACAAGTATAACAAACATAATCTCAAAAGTATCTCCAATTTAATAATTATTAATTTCTTCAACATAACAAATTAAAATTACTAAGATGAGTAGACAAAATTAGCATGCCAAAATACAACAAACATAATATCAAAAAATTTGAACTTAACTAGAATAAATTTTTTGGAGTTAACAAATTAATTTCTTGAACATCACAAATTAAAATTATTTGATGAATAGACTGATAATATAACAAACATAGATCCAAAACAATTATATATTCATCCAAAAAAAAAAAACTTCATCTTTCAATCATAAAGAAAACTTCACCATTCATAAATTTATCTTACTTGAATAGAGCTTGAAACAAGTGTCACTTGAAGCTTAAAACTCAAAGGGAGCTGAAAATGGAAGCAGGTTTTTGTGTATATATATAGACCGTTCGCAACATAATGTGGCGGACAAAGTAGACGATGACAAAGTAACAGTCGTGAGGAGACAGGTTGTTACAGTTGGCAGGCGACAGTCGTCCACTATACTGTTTAGCGGAAGACTTTTTGACTGACAATTGTCAGGGCCAAAAGTCGTCCGCTGTACTGTGTAGCGGACGGGGGACGACTGACAAGGGGCATTTTGATAAAAGAAAATGTTCACTACACTATGTAGTGGACGGTTTTCCTTATTTAAAAAATAATAAATAAAATTGGGCCTTCCATCCTAAAGGATGGACGGCCAGATTGCGCTGGCAACTGCTCCCATTTTGCCAGCGCGAGCAATGGATCAGCTATATATATATATATATATATATATATATATATATATATATATATATATTAATTTCTGGCTCATCATAAAGAGGAGGATGGTGGTCTATCTAAAGTTCAATGTTTGGTGTGGAATTTCTTCATCAAAATTCAAGTGGATCTCAAGTTTCTTGGTCAAAATTCAAATGGATCTCAACTTTCGATCTTCATTAAATTCAAGAGCGTATCAAGTTTCTTCATTCGCAGTCAAGAGTTTACCAAGTTTCTTCATCCAATTTCAAGTGGGTCTTAAGTTTATCTTCTAAATTATGGTTGCACACTGAGATGAGACTGCTATTTCAGATTGTGTTAGAACTCCGATATGCTTTGGAGAATCGAAGTGGGTGAAAGTTACTACTAAACTTATGTTCGAGGAAATTGAAGAGCCAAAAATTGTTTATCATATTGGCAAAATTCACACAAGACAGAGAAAATATCATGGGAAAAGTACCGAGGCCAGCTCACTTTTTCAATTACTTTTTGGCCATGTTAATGACGAAATCTCGAGTGGGCATGTATAGAAGGATTAATTTATTGCCAATCTCATGTAAACATGGGTTCTTTATTTGTCATTAAAATAAATTATTTGGTGACTTATAGAAAACTGACATGTGTTCTTTAAGGTAATAGCACGTGGTTGAATAAAAAGTTGCCACGCCTAATATGACCTATGCCAATTAAATTGTGTCACATATTGTGATGAGGTGGTTTTACCAACAAAAGAGGACCATTTATAGCTTGGAGATTTTAGCCGATAAGATTGTGTCATGGACATGGTATTTATCTCTTCACAAAATTGTAAGTGATAATTATTAAAGAGATACAGTTTTATATATTGGAACACTCTCATCTACCATTATATGTATGGGATGGCCCCAAGAGGTCGGCAGTTTATTCTCAGGCAAAAGCTATGCCAGATTGAAGTAAGAATTCTTCAAGTCAGAGAATACATCACTCAGTTGAGATAGTATTCAAGTTTGTTCGTCATGAAAATTCATCAAGTGCTCCTGACGAATATAGTCAAATTCGCCGTTTTATCGGCAAGTGCTAGTCAAGAAAGAGAAGAGTGAGACAACCTTTTCAGAGAATTATACTCGCTATTCAAATCAATACAAATTCAGTTTGCCGCTAATTTTTCTGTCTATTGAAATCAATACAAATTTATTTTGTCGCTAGTTTTTCCGGTCTATATTTTAGACTCAAAATTTGTATGTACAACATAAAATATGATTAATGTTGACTAGGATCAACGGCAGGTTCCTTTGATAGTTCCCGTAGCTGTACTGCTTAGTGACAAATCATTCGTTTGTATGTTCCTAAGCAAAGAACAAAATGATCCTAAAAGAAAATATATATGTAGGAAAACATTTATTATTGCCTCATGGAAGTAGATCAAACCAAGAAATGCTAACATGAAACAAAAGGCATGTCGAAGAACATTTACTGAGAAGAAACTTTCTGCTGCTTATTGGGAGAACAAACTGCACGCAGAGCGGAATTTTGAAGAAAACTCGTGCATTTCTCTACTTTTTGAGGAAGTTCGTCAACCATTTGGCTGAGAGTTTTGGGTATCTCTCCAAACGACCTGCGAAATTGACATAATTGAGCCCGAAACGACTTGTGAAACCCGAATCCCACTCAAAGTTGTCCATGATTGCCCATGCAAAGAAGCCTTTCACATTAACACCATCTCTGTACATCAAAAGTAAAAAACGTTACCCCTGTGAACAAAATGGAGAGATCGAAATGCCTTCTATTGCATGAATGGTTCAGAGCTTACTTGATTGCTTCTACGACGTTTGCTAAATGGCGGCTATAGTACCTAATTCTGAAGTTATCTGTAAGCGCTTGCTTAAGCGTCAGTGAGGAATTATTTATCTCATCAATTCCTGCATTAACACCCGTTTAGTTGTTGCTATTGCCAAATGTACACCTAACCATATTTGCAAGAACTTGCTTAATTTCCACCACCAGAAAACAATTGAGTCATGGTCAGCAACTGGTTGCCGGTATATTCATGTAATTTTTTCTCCCTGCAATATTTATAAAATATAAGTCACTTACCATTCTCCGTGATGTAAACAATAGGGTTCTTATAATTTTTCTTGATGTAAAGCAAAGTCTCCTTAATCCCTTGTGGATAAACATACAGCCAATCTGATCCGGCCTGCAGTAAGTTTTATGAAACAAATGCCTAGAATGAGATATCACTGTTCCTTGTGGTTGAAAGTGAAGATAATAATTATTTGATAATGATTGACATGACAAAATTGTTTTGCATACCTTTTCACCAATGGGAACGCCGTTTATCGAAGCTGAAGTGTATGGTATTTAGATTAGTTATCAGAAGCAAAATTCTAAAAATTGCAGGAAGTCAACATAGTTTATGGAAAAATGAACTTACTAGTGAGATTGGCACGATTATCTGTTGTGTAGCTAACGTTGACAACATCATTGCCAAAGTTGGTCACATGGGCTGCATAATTAGCAGTATAGTAATTTAAGCCGAGAAAATCTAGCGACCCCTTCACCAATTTGCTTTGTTCCGGGGTGAATCTGGGAAGTCGAGCTCCAATGAGACTTTTCATCAGACGAGAATAGTCACCGAAAACCAACGGGTCCATGTACCTAAAGAGATAAAAGAGTAGATAATTGAAGACTAGAAAAGTAAGAGATAATTGAAGAAGTCCTTCGATTAGAGGTATTTTCGTGCTTGAGTTGCACCATTTTGTTATTTCAAATGCTTTTGTGA
Source organism: Escallonia herrerae (assembly GCA_033070095.1). Lineage (NCBI taxonomy): Eukaryota > Viridiplantae > Streptophyta > Magnoliopsida > Escalloniales > Escalloniaceae > Escallonia > Escallonia herrerae. The sequence continues at coordinate 285,271 of JAVXUP010000948.1, read as the reverse complement.
GTAAGATGTTGGGATTTAACAGCTTTTCGCACAATCTTTGGTCGCTATAAGGATTAGTGATGCCCAGGTACTATGCTAATCATAGTAAAACTCAAAGTAGCGAAAAGCATACAGTTTCATCGGCGATCCAATTATCCATCGTTTGTAACTTGGAGTTCCAGGGGGACAAAACATAATGGTATTTAAAATTTCAAAAACCAATAAAAACAAAAGACCATGACCTACTTTTGAGCCGAATATGAATGTAAAAATATGAAATGCAATTTTATTTTCAATTTGATTATGAATGTCACAAGGGCTTTGTCCACCTGTGTACTCTAGGGACGCTGTGAATAGGAAGACGCTATACTTTTGAAAGCTGTGTCGCAAAATTCTGTGAAAGCTGAAACAACAGAAGCTACTCACCATCCAAGGAAAAAATTTTGAGCACGTAGTGAAGCACGGATGTCCAAACTTGAATTGGAGGCAGGTACCATCCATTTTGTTACAAGCGTAATCCCAATCATTCCCTTTTGTGTTGGCTGATGAAGAATTTTCATGAGTTAGTAATCTTCACAACAAATAGCACCCATAGTAAGGCAAAAGTGCAACATAATTATTTTTTGCAATATTAATCGTGCTTTAGAGTCAACCTTATACTTAGTTCTGTATAGATTTGCTGCTGCTGCATGAGCAAGTATTTGGTAGTGTGTCACTATATAGGGTTCCGTAGCTGAATTTCCACCGGTACAATTATTATTCCTCCAAGTAGAACATCGACCAGGTGCAGTTGTACCATAGTCGTAACTTGTTACGGCAAAGGTCCAAGGCTCATTTAGTGTAATCCAGTGCTTCACTCGATCACCAAATCTCTTGAAGCAAAGGTTTGCAAAGTCTTGAAAATCATCCCTTTGACACATAACGAAACTCTTATTTTACTATAAAGGATTTGAATCACCCTTCCGAAAGAATTGATTTCTGAAGAAAGTACTTTTGGAACTATAAATAACACTCACACAATTTTAGGGCTTAGGAAGCCACTATATGCTTCCTCTAAAGCTTGGGGCACATCCCAATGGAAGATAGTCACATAGGGTTGCAGACCTGCACAATGTTAATTTATGAATGACTTGATTATATGGCAGAACAAGAATGACAGATCAACACAGGATCGGATGATTACCATTGGCTAGGAGCTCATTTATAAGATTGTTGTAGTATTTGATTCCGGCTTCGTTCACCCCTCCACTTAGCTTCCCAGCTAGAAGTTGCAACATTTTGCACAATCAAGTTTAAAATAAGAAGAAAATTAATTTTGGGAAGCTTTGTTCCATAGCTAATTTCTTTCGTTTAACTGAAATGGATGGCATGGAAGCTTGAATGTTGCTATGTATTCTTGAAACTATTCAAAAGTGGCAGAATATCGTACTTGGTAGCACTCTAGACCATGAAATTGAAAATCGATAGGCATCTAGATTCATTCCTTTGACGATTTGTACGTCTTCCTGTGACAATTAAATGAAAAAGCTCTATAATTGATTTCAAACATATAGATATAGGCTAATCGAGTTCTCAAAATTGTGATGTGCATCAAACCTTGTATCGATGATAAGAATCAACGGCCACGTCTCCGTTGCTGCGATCCTTTATTTTTTCTGCGAGTTTGCAAGAGATGTAAGTAACCAAGTATGGTATAAGATTTCACTATGCAGTTCTTCCTATGTGGTTGACGTTTTAAGAGATATTTAGGCTGAAAAAAAAATCCTTTAATTACATGATCCATCTCTGTCACACATTTCTACATTTCGTTAGGTTCCTTTGTTTATTGGGTAAGGCAGATTTTGGCATGAATTAGATAACTTTTTTTTTAAATGCATTTCACTGTCCAGAATGCGTATTTTAAATACAGGTGGCAGAGAGCCCAGTCAGGCCCCCTTATATTCTATTATATCTTAAAGCATCACCAGGTTTTTGAAATAAATTTTCTGATGCAAAACAAAATTTTAACATCAGCGACACTCATTTTTGGCACTGTTACCAGTCAAGTTAAGGTGTTGGTTAAACTGTCATAGAAAGAACAGGGTTTATACACACTAAGAGAGAGACCTGGGTATGTGTGTGTAAAGACATCCCAATTACTCGGCCCTTTACCATCTTCATTCCAGGCGCCTTCAACCTGATCCAGTGCACATATCAAGACAGAGAAAAAAAATAAACCTACATCTCCATGCACTAAACATCTTGAAGCATTGACGCGCCACCCGAGCTTTCGGCTACCTGATAAGCAGATGATGCCGCTCCAAACACAAAACCGGGGGGAAAACTGCTACGGTTCAGCTTATTTATCCCGTAGCTTGGTAATAGAGCCTCACTAGTACGGTCAACCAGCGCCATTGGCCGGTTAAGCCCAGGATGAGCTTCATTCGAGCTCAATGCGTAAGCAAAGAAAAGAAGACCAAAGAAAAGATAGCCTTCAATCCCCATGGCTGTTTAACTGGTTCTGGTTGTGCAGCGTTAGTTATGCATATCATGGCTTTATATAGAGGAAAACAAGGGTAGGAAATGGCGTTCCTTCTGTTTTCTTTAATCATCCTTCATTCCATGCACGTTATAAATTTATGCACATGCAAGTTTTTTATGTTATTTGTTTATTCAGTTTTGGGATGTGCAAGTTACTGATATCTAGTTTCTGCATGTTACCTAGAACTTCAAAGATGGGGCCTTAATTTATGAACCTAGTTTTGGAAGCACTTGAAATCTACAACTAATTAGGATGTGTAATGTGAAGGGCTTAATCTCTTTTCCAGTAGACATCAGCTTTAAACAGTGCAATTCAAAGCAAAATTTGGTTTCGTAAACCTTTCAATGTATTTTGTTAAATTGTAGAACAAGAAAAGTAGACGGGGATAAAAATGGAGGGTCTTTTATATTTTTTATTTTATTAAGTTCAACTAATTTGATTTCTATGGCACAACAAATTCTATATATGAATTTGAATGATCAAGAATGAAAAATAAGATTAAAGGTATTGATCAATAGAAATTACTCTCTTAACTTATAAACATGTATGGAATAGAAAAAGACATATAAAGACTCAGATATCTATATTTATTTTGTATGATGAGAAGATTATCTAGAGAATAAATAGCGAAGAATGATTCGTTTAATTTTGATGGCCAATATTTTTTTAACTATGTACTCCATGCCTCTTTTCGGAAATCGAGATGAATTTCATGCCACCTCTACGTATTGGCTCCATTTTGCGATGATTTAAACTTTTAGACGAAGTGCTTGCTTGCAATAGTGCTACGGTACGTAGAAGGTTTCAAAGAAGGCGTCATAATTTTAAGAATGACTTTTGGATACAGTCATGGAAGGCCTTGTAAGAACTATTTTATGACTGGAAAAAAGAAGTTTCAACTGGCCTACAAGGAAAAACATATTTCAGATGTATTTCATGCTTTTACTTGTTCAAGGATTTCTTCAATTAAATTGGAACTTTAACTGGAAGTTCTTTCTACAAGAGCCGTCCAAAAAAAAAGGCCTCATCAAAATCTATCCTATTTGATGCGGCTCGACGTGGGTTATCTACGAGAACAAAGTAGTATCACTCATAATGCGTCACATGGTTTGGGTTGTGTATTTTGGGTATGATACAGAAAATTGTGGGAGCATATACAAATACTCGGAGCAGAAGTGTTGCAGGGTGTGGCTTTTACTCTTCATGCTTGCATTTTGTCCAGCGTATTCAAATGTCATTATTGCTCGAATTGGAAAAGGAAAAAAAAGACGAAAATTCAATCACCGGATAAATCCAATATACCATTAGGGACACTATTCAAGTGTCGGTCTAAATGCACACCCATTCCACTAAAAGAGCATACCCGTCATTATTGTAATTTGAAGGTCACTTCCTAAAACTGAAAACGTTTTTGGAAAAACTTTGAATTTTCAACTTTCTTTCCAGACTAATGAACCTTTTGCTAGTAAGTCTTTCGGTGCTTTGTCCTTTCTTTTGTCTATCTCTCGTTAAGCTTGTATATAGTTCTAGTTTATGTCTTCTTACTTATTGTCCTCGATAGTCATCAGTAATTATGTATTTTCTGTTTTTTTGTTTGGTGAACATTTGGAGTGTTTTTGCTGCGCCTGTTGGCTAATATATTGTCTGAAAAAGACGAGATGGGATTTTCGTTTAGTTAGGTCGATTGATGTTTTATTTAATAGTACCATAAAAGGTTTTTATGGTTCGCTGCTTTTACATAAGTTAATCTTTTTGGCATGTTTCCTTGGCCTGCGCACAGATGATCTGATATACGTATGGTTGATGCAGATTGCTACCTAACATTTATTTCTAAGCTTGTTCTTCTTATTAAAATCATGTAGCATGAAGCAGACTTGTATAAACATTTTGTGGCCCTTCTAAACAGTTAATTCCCTAAGAAATTCTAATCCATGGGTAGACGAGAATAGTGGCCGTTAGAATCAACAGCCATAGCTTAATATACAGCTTAGTGTTTGCAGAAGTTGTTAATCTCAAGGGGAAGAAAGGGTGCACATGCACTCGAACAATACCAGGTTTTAATTTAGGTATGTTCAGAGATAAATTGAACGGTTCTTCTTTTCTGTTTCATCGCAATTTGCCTTAGGACCTAGACCAAAAACAGGATATCAAGTAAGTTAATTTGGGGTGAATCAAATAGCATAAGTTATCAGGTTCTGAATGTATATTTTGTGTGTTTCCCAACAAAATATTTGTTGTTAATGCAAACTTTCAAAACTCACTCTAGATTGAAGGAGTCAAAGGACATTCAGCATCTTACAAAGGATATTGAGCATCTTCTGGCGGCCTTCATGTTACATTGAGCCCCCGTAACAGTGGAATGAGAGGTATATGCCGCGACACTTGTATTCGAGTCGCCAGAGTCGTGACATCACATGGTGGAAATTTAATATGTGAGGGTCGTTTTAAGCATTGTTGATTAACTAAACAATTTGTTATTAAAGTTGGTGATGAAGACCCTGCACCGAGGGTATATCTAGAGTATCTACTTGGATGCATTTAGCAATGCCAGTTGTGGGGCTTTTGTCCTAGGCGTTTAGCAGATAACAATTTTTGGGGATTACGATGCTGGAATTCAAGAAAAAACAATCGTAACTCTTCAGCTGACCTGCAGCACATTAGTTACCAAATAAGTTAAAGCTGCTGATAAGCCTAACATAACTTAGTCGAAATTGGGATCATTGCGCGAACCAAGACGTAGACAAACTATTTAGAACTTAAGATACCAAATTAGGTTCTGAAACTACATACAAATGCAATAAACTATTTACTCCAGCATCAGATAACTTCTGCATAGTCAAGTTTCAAGTTCCCGCTTTGTTCTGCGTTGGAGTAAACTTTCTCGATGGCAATTATCCTACTCATTGACGTAAGATTGTAGCAAAATGCAATCACAACTTTAGTAATCGCAAAAGGTTACTGAAATGCCACGAAGAATTGTTAGAGGAAAATTTTCATTGCAGTGAAAATAGTCGGAGGAAGTTGCTAAAATTCCCTTGGAGTTTTGGCTTCAAACTTAAGGGATTGAAGATCTAGACTAGCAGGTGCGGGTAATATACTGAAGTTACCATGACTTCCAAAGACAGTCAGGTACCTTCATATCTAGTTGACATTTCTCGTCTTACAATAGACTCCACTTAACTAAACGTAACGTGCGAACTGGGAGCATTCAAGTAAAATATTCGAATCTCGAATTTCAATTCGTACTAATATATTTTGATCTAAAATGATGCTTATCTAAATGTTAAATAACTATGTTTGGTTCTTAGCTGTAGATACCTGACACTATCTATCATCGTTGAATTTTATGAGCAGCCAACTAAAAGGGAAAGAAGAAAAGAAAATGGCTATTGACGAAGTTTGCACTTCGATCTAGACATCGACTATTTGTTGTGTCCAATATGATAGTAGTCCAATTTTCAAGTTTCATTGTCCTGATTATTACTTTTATACTACCATGTGGGTTGTATGGTCATATAAATAATTCTAGAACAACTAAAAAAAGTATTTTTTTGGGACATGAATGTTAAAAATTGTTAATGTTGAGAAAGTAGAAGCTGAGATGAGATTGGAGTGTCTAACTAGTAATTATTGTTAATGTTATTTTGGTAGAATTAACGTGCAAGATGAGTTTTTTTTTTTTTTTATAATTTTCCTCGATGGCACTCTCTCGGATATATGTTCTTTAAATGGCTGTACGACACACATCTTTCTAATACATTTTTTTTGCAAAATTGTTTTTAAGCTAACTAAATCAATCATTAATGGTTCCTAAATATGTTTAGTGATATTTTATCAATACATTTCACGACTATTATTAGCAGCACTTTTTAATGTCGCTAACTCATTGAGACCTGAAATAATCATTGATTCTCGGGGAGGCTTGTGGGCATCATCCTATAACTGGGAGAGCCAAAATATTTCCTTCCTCAAAACCAAAATTATCATATTACAAACTAATTGCGGCTACCCCACTACTCCACGCTGCCGCGAACGCCACCAATTGTTTTCTTCACTTTCTTTTTAATTATAGGAACACCTTATAAACATTGCTTCACTGACATTGACTCTGTTATGATTGATCTCAAAATATTTTCTTCCTTTATCTTAGGGATACGGAGGACAAAAGTATACAAGAGTAAACAACTTAATTGATTGTTGAAACGTGGTGTGCACTAGTTGTTTTCTAGACCCTGGCAATAATGTAGCATTAACAAATTTTTCGAGTTTGTTTGAATTATGTTTGGCCCGAAGACAGAAACAATTTCATTTTCGCGTCCTTGTTGGTATTAGTCAGTAGCTCTTCCATGTTAAAATATTCCTTCCCGTGACGAAGGTATCTAGTCTACCATGTGATAAAGTAATTTGTTTAGGCTCCTGTACGAAAATCAGTTTAGATGCTCCGGCATGTGATGGATCTCCACTCTCCAGTGGGCAAATTAAGATCACTAATCTCGAGCAATGGGGTGGTCAATTATAACATTTGGATGGGCTTAATTGGCACTTTTTTTTCTTTCAATAATACGTATATATTAGACTGGTTAAGAATAAGTGGTGAATTTATTTCTTATACCTGCTGGGTTTACCCTTACTAAGAGCACGCTTTTGAGTTGGACACTAGACTTTAACATGGTATCAAAACTAGAGCCTGACCCACTACCAATTCTTATTTGTCCTCGTGCCGTAACCCGATATATCGTATTCTGAACCAGGGTTATTTATTCTCATCCTCATATCGTAATATAGATTGACGTTCTCAATGTTAATGGTCATTACCTAACTTCAAGTTCCACATCAGGTAGGAAGTTAAGATATACGTTGATTTATATATGCACATTAATGGGGAGTTTGCTTTTTAGACGCCCCATTGGATTTATCCTTCCTAAGAGCACCGTTTTAACAGTTTTCATCATTAGCATAAAAAACCGTAGATAAATATTGACGAGGGCCATAACCAGGAGCGGATCACCTCTATGACTGGCCACCCCCAAAATTTTGATATATTTTTTTATTTTTTTAATAATGAGTAATCATATTTATATTTATGAAAATGCCACTATATTACGATATTGTATTAAAATTTTATTTTCTTGTATTTTTTACTTTTTATGCAATTGGCTGTCATAATCTTTCTCTTTGTTGTTCCCTACCAAATTTAAAATTTTAAATCTCCAGGGTACAAAGAAACATAAATATCTCAAGGTTAGTTTTTTTTTATAGTTTAAATACTTATATTGTGTGCTGAATATACGTGACTATTATCCGCATACATTTAATGATCACATTTGTAATGCGCGCCCGCACACATATATAGGCACGCAATCCACTGCCCGCGCAGGCAAATTAGTTTTCTTGTCAACGCGATATGGTCGTTTATCCGTGATTTATGGTGGTCCACATTAAATCTCCTTCTTTAATAGTGCTAGATAATCCTAGTACTTTAACATATTTACAATCTGACCCCATAAAATTTAGAAAAATATAATTTTATGCACCCTAAAACTTTGTAACATGCAAAATAAAAATATAAGGTTATTTTAGGATATATCGTTACTTACAGAGACGCTGTTATTGGTCTTTGAATGTACGTCCATCATGCTTCTTCCGTTGTTTTCTGCTATCCAAGCTTTCACCAAGTGGACACACAAGGTCGCCGCCCTTCTTCCCTCAGAATTGGCTAACGCAATAATAAAACACTCTCAAACTTTCAAGATATTGGTTTCAAAAGTGCAGTAGAAAAACGTTGTACTGAAATCAATATCTTTTTTATTATTATTATTTATACTAAAAAAGAAATATTACATACGAGCAATAGAAATGAATGGTTCCTTCTAATATTGCACACACTAATTCTTAACACACTTCACACTCTCTCAAACTTCCTCTACCTTATAGCTCTTACCTTGACCCATTTTATAGATAAAAGAATCAGGCACATAGGATTCTTTAATAGTGAAAATCCTATATTATTTTCTAAAGGGTGATTTTCTCTTTTATTATGGCAGACAACTTTATTCTCCTTCCCACTTGGCCTACTACAAGAAAAAAGACTTTTAGCGACGGGAAAATCCGTCGCTAAATTTGTTAGCGACGGATTTACCGTCACTAAAAGTCTCTCGTATAAAAGTCCGTAACTAATAGTTTAGCGACGGAATTTTCAAATCCATAGTGTTATATTTAAGTTTTTGCGACGGATTTATTTATTAATTAGCGACGGAATATCCGTCTCTAATTATATTTTAAGTATTTTAATTTAATTTTTTTTGTTAAATTAGCGACGGAATAAATATTTTAGCGACGAAATATTCCGTCGTGAAACGTCTTATTTAGCGACGGAATAATCCGTCGCTAAACATGGATAGTAATAAAAACTTTTAGCGACGGATATAATCCGTCGCCAAAAGTCAAAATTTTTTTAAAATAATTTTTTTTATTTTTCTAATGCCCAAACCTGTAATAAAAAAATCAATCCTCAACAACAACGCGCAATAATCAATCCTCAACAACAACACGCAATAATCAATACACAAAGAAATATGTAAACTTAATCATAAAAAAGACTCATTATGTACAAGCTAGGAACCGGATACAGCTAGTTAGGGGAGGGGAGAAGAGTACAGGCCGGGCGCGGGGGCCGGGGGAAGCTGGGACCGGGCACGAGAAAAGGCTCATCAGGGGTTGCCGAGTCCTGGATCTGGATCCTGCTGATTCGGGGCCGGCTCGGCATGTCCAGCTGCGGTACCCTGCTGATCCTGCTCCCTGATCATCCTCAACACCACCGTAGCAATGCGCGTGATCTCCTCCTCGTCCAACGGATGCCGAGGAGCCGGTGTCTGTGGAGGGGCAGTGGGGGTGAGGACGCTCCTATCACGGCACGAGCAGTCCGACTAGGCAGGCCGCGTATGCGGCCTTTCGGCCGATTGACGACCTCCGGCGTATCCAGCCATCGCTTCAACGCCCCAGTACTCGCACCCGTACTAGTGGACGCTGATGGCTGTCCGGACTGCTCCTCGGACCCCCTAAGCTGTTCATACGAGGCCTGCAAAAAATAGTGATATAAAGATATGTTAGGGCATTAATTAACGCAACAGACATTGAGGATAGAAAGAAAAAAAATTAACAACTTAAAAAAATTGACTCACATCGATCCGCCGGGCAATATCTGAAATATAGTCGCCCGCTCGGTGCGCCTCGTCCTTGTCCTTCTTCCGCACGTGCGTCTGATTATACGTCAGAGCTACGACCTCATCGTCCTCCAGATCCGGGTGCTCGACCGCATTCTTGTGTCGGACGATGTCGTGTGGCACCGACCCCCCCGTGTGCGTCGGATCTTTGTTCTGTCTGTTCTCAGCCCCGCACTTACTCTTGGCATCCCAACCTGGATCCGCAGCCCACCGATCTATCATCGCCGTCCATACAGTCGGAGATATCCAATGTGGGGGATATCTCGTCATCTCCGTCATTGGGGCACCCTCGGGCAGCATCTTCTTCGCCCGGTCCCTTGCGTCGTGGAGCCATCGGCGGTAATTTTTGCCGATGTAAGCAAAGAAGGCCTGCTGCCCCAGTGCCTGCTGCTCAGGCGAGTCAAACGTGAACCCCTCCTGTAAGGCATTCAATAACACAAATTAACTACATAAAACAAACTCTAATTAAACAAATACTATCGCTGAAAAAAATACTTCACCGTACCAGCCACTCCTCCCATAGGGACTCCCTCGCAGCGACATCCCAGTCCTTCCAGTACAGGCGTGGCTCGAAGAATCGGCCCTTCACAAGAACGCCGATCTTCGTCCTCGCCTGATTCTCCAGGATCCTGCCAAAGAAGTAAATAAATAAATTAATACAGTTCAAATATAAATTAACACCCCAAAATTTTAAATATAAGGCATGATGTGATATTTTTTTACTTACAGGCCCTCCTGGTGAGCGTAACTCTCTGTTTACGCTGGGGGTCGATGCGTACCCCGCGTGTCGGACCACGGCCTCGTCGAGATCCTACAAAACACAGACATTAATACAGTTCAAATATACTTTAAATATAAGGCTAGCGAAAATGTACTAAACACCGTTATCAACTATACCTGTGGTAGAACCCACGAAAGAAGGAGAATCAACGCGCGTGTGGGATGAATCTGCGTCGGGCTGGGGCGACGGCGACGGCTGCGGCTGGGGTTGGGGCTGTTGGGGCCCCATCTGCTGTACACGATCACTCTGTGCCTCGTCATCAGTGGGCAATGACGAGGTGGGACCCACCGGGGAGGAAGCAGCTCGGCGTCCAACCCGGCCACGAATAGCCCGTATCCTATCCATATCTGACTTCATATAGATAAATTACAAATACATGAACACATTAAAAACAATAATTTGGCAGAAATCATCGGCACATATATATATATATATATATATATATATATATATATATATATATATATATATATATATATATATATATATATATATGAACGGAGGTGCAAAAACACATCAATATGAACCAAGTTCTAAAATGTGACTACATTTTTCCCCAGATGTTACAACATTACAAGTCAATCATTTTCAGTTTGAGAATCATCATCATCTTCATCACTTTCCTCGTCGTCCTCTTCTTCGTGGGACTCGTCGTCCTCTTCATCTTCTAATTCATCCTCTTCATCAGTAGACTCGGTCACATCATCTCCAACACTTTCCACGTCTTCCGCGTCATCATCTACGACTTCTTCTCCTACATGAAGTGTTGTTGGAAGAGGAAGATCGTCCTCCTCGTTGTTGACCTCAACAGGGAACAAGACAGGTGGTTGGTCGGCTTGAAAGGAGTCTAGCTCACTGTCATATGTCACGGGCAATTTCTTGGACTTGATAATTGTATACCAATGAGATTTGGGATTGGCGACGTCCTCCGCGTAAAAGACTTGTACAGCTTGACTAGCAAACACAAAGGGCTCGTCTGATGCAAGTCTTGACTTGACATTGACATCTACAATCCCTTGAGAGCTAACACAGATTCCTCTACTGCATGTGACATCGAACCACGTACACTTGAACATTACCAGGCGATTTTGGGAACCCGATATGTTAGCTCAACAATCTCATCTAGCTCTCCGTAAAAGTCCATGCAATTCTCGGCATAACAGTCGCCGTTGACCAAGACTCCACTGTTTTGGGTTTGTTTTGTTCGGTCATCATCTTTTACGTTAAACCTAAACCCGTTGATGATATAGCCTCCGTAACAGGATGTTTGTTTGTTAGGGCCTTCAGCTAGTAATTTCAAGCAGGAGGCCACTGGTCTATCCATTGACTGAACCTATTGTAGATGACGGTAAAAATTAAGGATAAATCAGTATACTAATTGGCCACAGAACTGTATATAACACATAATATAATGATAACAATCTTACACGCCTTTTGAACCACTGTACAAATTGTGATTTCCGATGAGATTCAAGTCCAGCGGGATCAGTGATTAAAGATTCCGCATCGAACTCACTGCAAACCAATATATATAGTTTACTCGCTTAACACACTTTCAATTATGTACAGCAATGTAAGTGAATTAAGACTTTAACTTACTCAACGAATGCCGAAACTTCATCGCAATTTAGAAGGGCATATATTGTTGCAGCACTGTACTCTTCATCCGTTAGCCATCGAGTATACGTTCGGCCGAACGGACTACCTGACTGCTTGAATATTGACAATTGCCCTTCCAAATTTGTGCTTATCCGGGGTCATTTCGGCCTAGTTGATTTAACCTTGTACCAACATCAGGCCCGAAATATTGACTACAAAAGTTTACAAGTTCTTCCATTACGTAAGCCTCCGCAATTGAGCCCTCAACCCGAGCCTTATTACGGACTTTTTTCTTTAAATGAAACATGAACCTAGAAGTTTAGCGAATCGAGTTAGGTGGAATATCAATGATAACAGGTGTCGCATTAAGTGTAAACGAACAACTGTAACAATTTAAAGATTACCTCTCGAAGGGATACATCCACCGATATTGCACGGGTCCACCCATCTTAGCTTCATATGCCAAGTGAACAGGCAGATGCTCCATTGAATCAAAGAACGAAGGTGGGAAGATTTTCTCCAGCTTGCAAATCGTCACCACAATGTTCTTCTCAAGCACTTCCATGTTACTCACCCGGATCGTAGAAGAACATATATCTCAAAAGAAATGAGATAATTCAGTCAAAGTCTCGCAAACAACCCGTGGCAACAGTCCCCGGAAGGCAATAGGAATGAATCTTTCCATGAATACGTGGCAGTCGTGACTCTTCATCCCTTGGAACTTGCATTCCGATACATTGCAACAACGAGATATGTTGGACGCAAAGCCATCCGGAAGCTTCAAATTCTTAACCCACTGACAGACCTTCTCCACTTGTTTCTTGTCTAGACAGTAAGGTGCTTTCGGAAGTATCATCCTCCCACTGACTGTCTGAGGATGCAATTCACGGCGTACACCCAACTGTTGTAGATCCCTTCTCGCTTTAAGGTGATCTTTCGATTTGCCCTTGACATTCATCACTGTGTTGAACACATTATCAAAAACATTTTTCTCAATATGCATCACATCCATGTTGTTTCGGATAACGAGCGTCCTCCAGTAGGCTAACTCCCAGAAGATATAAAAAATTTTCCAGTTGTGCTCTTTCCCGAACCCTGGAATCTTCTGATCTGGCACACCCTTGCCGTGTGGTATGTCAGTATCAAGTGCCTCCAGGTGTGAGAGCACTTCTTCACCAGATGGGTAGTCCAGTGTGACAACCTCACGCTCGATTGTCCTGTCAAATTTATCCTTCTGCCTACGAAACTGATGGCCCGGTGGCAAAAGCTTACGGTGACATCCGAACCACGAGGCTTTCTACCGTGCTTTAACGTATGACCGGGGTTCACGCCCATACAAGCAGGGCATGCTAGCTTCCCATGTGTGCTCCAGCCACACGTCATTCCCAATGCGGGGAAATCATGTATAGTCCACATCAAAGCGGCCCTCATCTGAAAATTTTGTTTAAGGGATGCATCATATGTTTCGACTCCATGATTCCATAACTGTTTTAACTCATCAATCAACGGCCTTAAATACACATCTATGTCCTTGCTGGGACTCTTCGGCCCGGGAATAAGCAACGACAAGAACATGTACGGCTTCTTCATGCACATGCCTGGTGGAAGGTTGTACGGGACAATAATAACAGGCCAACAGGAGTAAGGCGTGGTAGACTGACCAAAAGGGTTGAAGCCATCGGTTGCCAGACCAAGTCTAACATTTCAAACTTCCCGAGCAAAGACTGGATGCCTGCGGTCAAACTCCTTCCACGCCCCTCCATCAGCTGGGTGTGTCAGCACATCGGCATCGTTGCTACGAGTCTCACGGTGAGCCCTCATATGTTCAGCCGTATTAGAGGAGTAGTACATTCTCTGAAGCCGTGGTGTGACCGAGAAATATCGCAATATCTTCCATGCAATGTTTTTCTTCTTCCCTTTGTCCGGTTTGTACCTCGAATGATCACATACTGGACATCGTGACAAATCCTTATTCTCTTTCCAAAATAATACACAATCATTATTGCACGCATCTATCCGCTCATAGCTCAACCCAAGTTTCCTCATCATCTTCTTCGCGTCATAGTACGACGGCGGTAGCTTTTCACTTTCGGGCAGAATTTCTTTGATTAAGGTAACAAACTCGTTAAAACCTTTCTCACTCAGCCCGTGGTCTGATTTTAACTGTAATAACCTACTAACCGCAGACAGCCGTGTGTGTTTCGGAGCTCCATCCCACAGCGGCTCTTCCGCAGCTCTCAACAACTCATAAAACTGATGTGCCCCCTCGTTCTGCGGTTGTGGACTGTCGTCACCACATTCGTAACGCCAGTCAACATTAGCATGCCCAGCATCCATAATCATATCTCGGTAATCATACCGTGCCTCCTCCCTAACTTCAGTTTGACTAGCCGGGTTGGACGACAATACTATCGTTTCCCCGTGCTGCGTCCACCTTGTGTATCCACCCATAAAACCGTACCGACGAAGATGCCATTTTACTTCAATTCTTTTTCTCCAATGCAACAACTCACATCTACCGCACGGACACCTTATCTTACCAAAGTCAACATGTGCAGGATGCGCGTAAGCGAAGTCGAGAAATTCGTCAACGCGATCCTCAAAATCGTCAGCATTCTTCCTTTTCATCCAACTTCGATCGACCGACATGACGACTGAATTATCGTACTGTATACCACCTTCAATTATGACCAATCATTAGGCAGGGTCGATGTAAATATGAATGCATGAATGTGACAACATGTCTATGTATTTCCTCTCCATTCTCTAATAGGTAGTGGTCCTATCCCATTCAGAAAAGCACATGTTTATAAAACAGTGAATAACTCATGCTTAGTCCTATGTCTGCGAAAAAATCGGCAGCACCTCCCCGCATTTCTCCAAGTACACGACATCGATTAGGTGTTCTAACATTCATCAAACCTTGCCTTGTAAGGTTTGACGGATGTTCGAACACCAGATCTGTATGCACCCGGAGAAACACGTGAGAACGTGTACCAAATATCCACGACATAGAACACAGAGCATGAGTTGAAACACTGATTTATAAACACATAACTTTTCCAAATTGTCCAAACTGGACATCCAAAGGCTCATTACAAAGCATTACTTTGTAATGAGTACCTTTGAACGGGAACTAAGGGTTTTTATGCATGCATGCGTTCAGAAATTGATAATATATGCAAGAATCTTTCCAAAATATCAAAACTGCAGAAAGATCGTTGCATATGTTACCAATTCCAGTTTAAATAGAATTCGTTGGCAACGAGTTGAACCATCTCGTTGCCAATGGACTTCGCAAAACAACAACGAATATAAAGAATGCAGGTTTTATAAGAAACGAGTAATTGAACAATCTCTGGGCTAATTAGTGTTAATGAGGATTACCTTGGGCTAATTATAGCTAATTAGGGTTGATTAGGAGTAATTAAGGTTATTTTGAGCTAATAGCCGAGTTTTATTGCGCGGAGTCGTATTGATTAGTCCTAATTAGGGCTAATTAGGCATTAATTGGGTTATGTTAGGGCTAATTAGTGTTAATGAGGACTACCTTGGACTAATTATAGCTAATTAGGGTTGATTAGGACTAATTAGGGTTATTTTGAGCTAATTAGGGTTTAATTGTGCGGAGTAGTGTTGATTAGTCCTAATTAGGTCTAATTAGGCTTAATTGGTTATTAGGCTTAATTACGACTACTTAGGCGCATAATCAGAGTTTAGTTACGTGTTAGGGTTTAGGGTTTAATTAATCTAATCACGGGTCTACAAGATATGAGTAATCAGGGCTAATTAGGGTTTAATTTAGACTGATTGGTGTTAATTAGAATCAATTTGGAGTAATTACAGCTGATTTAATTTTCATTGGGTTCTTAGGGTAAATTAAAACTAATTAGGCTTGTTAGAGCTAATTACAGTTAATTGGGTTCATTAGGGTTAATCGGGACTAATTAGGGCTAATTATAGCCAGTGCTGGAGCCACGATGAGATTCTAAGGGGTGCTAAAAATGTCGCGTTAACCTAATTAACCTAAATTCAACAACCAACCATTCAACTAATTCACAGATATCTCAATCCAATTGGGCCACATCCTCCGTTAACAATCTCAATTCTCAAATTCCCAATGCACAGTCAACAATCTCAATTCCTAATACCTCATATAGGGTGTCGGTATGGTGTCCGACATCTCCAGACACGTCTGAAGACATTGATTTATTTTTAAATGCCGGACACCTCTTGAAGAGGTGTCCACAGGTATAAAGCCAAATTGTGACATTTCGGTGTCAGTGTCGATCGGACGCAGTGTTCATGACCTACCGACACCTCGACACCTCATCGACACATCCAGAAACGTGTCGAACACCTTCAGAAACGTGTCGGACACCTCCGGACACGTGTCTGACACCTACCAACACGTATTGACACCTCCAAACATGTCCGAAGTCATTGATTTATTTTTTAAATGCCGGACAACTTGTCCATCACCCCTTCAAGAGGTGTCCACACATATAAAGCAAAAATATAACATTTTTCGGTGTCGGTGTCGATCGGACAGGGTGTCCGTGACCTACTGACACCTCGACACCTCATCGACACATCCGGACACGTGTCGAACATATCCAGACACATGTCCGACACCTCATATAGGGTGTTCAAAGATATTGATTTATTTTTTAATTGTCGGACAGTTGGACACGGTGTCGGACACCCATTGAAGAGGTGCCAGACACCCATTGAAGAGGTGTCCACAAGTATAAAGTTAAAATTGATTGTTTCGGTGTCAGCGTCGATCGGACGCGGTGTCCGTGTCTGTGCTACCTAATGTGGATCTCAATCCAATTGGGTCCCATACTCCATCAACAATCTCAATTCTCAAATGCCCAATGCAATAAAAATTAATAAAAATCACACATTCAATCCAATTGGGTCCCATCCTCCGTCAACAATCTCAATATCTCAAATGCTCAATGCACAATTAACAATCTAAAATCATCAATTAACAACCCAAAATCATCAATTAATAATCTCATTACTTCAAATGCATAGCTAATAACCTAAAATCATCAATTAACAACCCAAAATCATCTATCGATTGGATTAGGGCATTCAATTTAGGGTTCAATTAGGGGTTCAAATAGTTTAATTTAGGGTTCAGTTCAATTAGGGGTTCAAGTAGTTTAATTAGGGTTCGATTACATCAATTTAGGGTTCAATTATAGTTCAATTTAGTGGTTGGTTGAATTGGGGCATTCAATTAAGGATTCAATAAGTTCAATTTAGGGTTCGGTTGGATTAGGGCATTCAATTTAAGGTTCAATTAGGGGTTCAATTAGTTTAATTTAGGGTTCAATTTGATTAAGGCATTTAATTTAGGGTTTAATTAGGATTCAATTACTTTAATTTAGGGTTCAATTAGGAGTTCTATTAGTTCAATTTAGTGGTCGATTGAATTGGGGCATTCAATTAGGGAGTTCAATTCAATTTATGGTTTGGTTAGATTAGGGAATTGAATTTAGGGTTCAATTAGGGGTTCAATTAGTTTAATTTAGGGTTCAATTAAGGCATTCAATTTAGGGTTCAATTACTTCAATTTAGGTTTAGGGTTCGATTGGATTCTATTAGTTCAATTTAGGGTTCGGTTGAATTGGAGCATTCAATTTCGCATATCAATTAGGGGGTTCAATTAGTTCAATTTAGGGTTCAATTGAATTAGGGCATTCAATTTAGGGTTCAATTAGTTTAATTTAGGGTTCGATTAGATTACGACATTCAATTTAGGGTTCAATTAGTTTAATTTAGGGTTCGATTCAAGAGGTGTCCACAAGTATAAAGCCAAAATGTGACATTTTTCGGTGTCGGTGTAGATCGGACGCGGGGTCCGTGACCTACCAACACCTCGACACCTCATCGACACATCCAAACGCGTGTCGGACACCTCTGGACACGTGTCCGACACCTCCGGGCAACAATCCAATTGGGTCCCATCCTTCGTCAACAATCTTAATTCTCAAATGCTCAGTGTAATAAAAATTAATAAAAATCACACATTCAATCCAATTGAGTCCCTCTTCCTTCAACATTCTTAATTCTCAAATGCTATATATCATATCTAAAGTCTCAATTCTCCATATTTTGTAATATACAATTGTAGGCATCAATTCCATCAACAATTAAAATTAATTGAAATTATAAGAAATATGTCGACATTCCAGAAACAAATTAGGACATAAATCAGAGCATCTGAAAATTAGGGCAAATGGCGCTTAAACATGCATTAAAGCAAATTAGGGCAAATAGACATACATAGAGGTGGTGTGGCGACGGCGGCGTTGGTGGCGCGGCGGAAATGGAGGGCCTTGGTGGCGGGCAGTGGAGGGAATTGGTGGCATGCGGATATGGAGGGGCACGACGTGGGGGGGGGGAGGGGGTGATGTCGCCGGAGGTGGGTGGCCAGAGAGGGAGACCGACGGTAAAAAAATTGCCGGTGAGTAGGTGAGAGTGAGAGACAGAGAGAAACAGGGAGGGAGAGAGAGAAAGATGAACTTTTTATATGTAAGGACTTTTAGCGACAGACAAATACCGTCGCTAAAAGTCCGTCGCAGAAAGTCCCAATTTAAAAACTTTCACCGATGGATATTTTAGCGACAGTATTTTTCCGTCGCTAAATTATTATATATTTTATAAAAAAAATTCTAGCAACGGTGTAACCGTCGCTAATATTCTGTCGGTAAAAGTCTGTCGGCAAAAACTACTACTGACGGTATACTCTGTTGGTAAATGTTTTTTGCCGACAGACTTTTACAGATGGTGTTTTCCGTCGCTAAAAGGTATTTTAGCGACGGATTATACTCCGTCGCTAAAAGTCCGTCGTAAAAACAGTTTTTCTTGCAGTGGCCTTGCCATTTTTCGCTGGGTATTATGTCCATTTCAATCATGCTTATCCTGTGGTCCCAAATCCTCTTGTACAGCTCAAAAGTTTGGTTAGGCAAATCTAGTTCTTCTTGTCATTGACTGTTGATCTTGACCTTGTTTGGAGGGCTCTATAGATGCTGCTCTACATCCCTTTAGGATTATTGTCCTTCATCCATCGTAGAAACATGGTTCTTGAGGAAAGGCTAGTATGTCTTCAAGAAATTCATGGACAAAAATGATTCTATCAAGCTTGTCTTTTCCGCATTATATGCGTCCCATAGTCTATTCTTGTGTGGCCGGCAAGGTTTCATTAACCCTTTATTAGCTAATCGATACATGAACCAGATCTAGTATGACTGATAGAACTTGGTTTCGCTTATTTCAACCAAGGTTGAATATATTTGGACTGTGATAATCTGTTGACTGAATCTTAAAAGTCCAAGAGCATATCTAACTATAGCTGGGAGATCATTGATGATTTTCCAATCACCTTGGTCTATTTCGATTGTGCCTACTAGACCATGTTCAATGCATTTAAGATTAATTTTGCCTGATGGTAGTCTGAGGCTTGGTCCTCCATAATCCCAATTCACGAATTCCTGTACTTCTGGGTTACGAAGAATATCTTCATGTTCATTTTCCTTCCTGGCTAGTTCTTTTATTGTAGTAGCGATATTAGATAGGAGCAGTTTTTCTAGTTTTTCTAGCAATCGAGTTCTTTTTTTTTTTTCTTGTAAGACAATCATTTCTTTCTCATCGTTTATATTAAGCCTTTTTTTCAATGTTCTTAGCATAATCGGTTAATTGACTGAGGGTTCTTCATAATTCTTGTAACGCCCTGAATTTATTTTCAGAGCGTTAATGCCGAATATACAGAAATCAGATAAAATCTTATAATTATCAGATGACCTCAAAATGGTAATTCAGAGTGTTCACTAGAAATTCCCAAAAATACATCAACATTTAACACAGAGGCCTCAAGCCTTTGTATTGTTCAAGTACTCCGACACGGAGTTTCCCAAAATAAAACCTAAATAATAACAATCTGTCTCAATCATTACACTCAAAATATCAGTACTAACTCTAAAACAAAGGCAGCGAATTCTTGATCACTCAACTAGCCCTTCGATTCCAAAGTCCTATCTACTGATCACCTGAAAGGAGAAATAATAAGGGAATGAGCCAAATGCCCAGTAAGGATGCTCAAAGGACCAAATAAACGAAAGCAAAAATATATGAGAAACGAAATTTTCGAAGCACAAAGCGTCTCAATGGAACGGATAATCAAACCAGTTTTCGAATGTCAAATATCTGAATATAAAGACAGACACTGGGGAGCCATTCATAAAGTAGTCACATACATCATCACTGACATATGAGGCCTGTTCAGAAAGTAAGATCGCGATCTCTAGCTTAACTCCCTTGAGCTAGCCCACATTTCAATCCACATGGGTAAGTCAGACATATGTCACCTACACTATGACATGGCTCATAGAGTTATCAAAATAAATATTTTAATTTAACACATAATCAAATATCGAACATGTCAAACAATACACGGAGTTTACGAAATAATGACAATTTGTAAAATGAACGATATCAACATCACAAATTCTATGGTCAATATGAATTCGATGGAAATTGAATTTCACAAGTCATAGCATTGAGAACAAGTTATTCATAACAAAGCTCAAAGCAAAAAGGAGAAGAAGAATCACTTAACTCAATTCAAAGAAGTTTGGATTTCAAAAAGAAACTAAGCACTTAGATGAGTGATTGGTCCATCGCTGATTTGAATTTTGAAATTAAACCCTTACCTTAATCAAGCTTGTGGATGCAAATCCTTAAGCTCCTCTTTAGAAATCAAGAGCTTCCAAGCCTCCTCTTCTCTCTCTCTTGCGAAGGGAAGTAGGCAGAGAACCAAAAAGATTCAAAAGGGAAATAAGAAACTATTTGTATGGAAGAAAACCAAACTTTAAGTCGACTGAATTTTTTTTTCATTCACTGAAATATGTTTCATTCGACCGAATCTGACAGAGGTGAAAATTGTTCAATTTTTTTTAATTCGACCGAAAATGAGTTTTCATTCGAGTTAAAACTTTTAATTTGAACGAAACTATTTTTAATTTGAATGAAAACTTTAGAATTTTTTTTTTTTGCATTCGACCGAAAACATGTTTTCATTCGAATTCAAACTTTTAATTCGAGTGAAAACTTCAATAACTCATTTTACACGATTTAAATACTTTTCATTTGAAGCAAAATATTTTCATTCAAAGCAAAACCATTTTATTCGACCGAATCCTTCAGGCTCCAAAATTTTAACATCAAATAGTTTTTATTCAAATGAAACCACTTTCATTTTACTGAAAATTTTAGAACTCAAAACTTTAACATCAAATAGTTTTGATGAAAGCACTTTCATTTGACCAAAAATTTCGGAAACAATCCGAAACGCTTTTTCTTAGTTTTAATGAAAGACCACAAATTTATTTATTCAAAAAAATTAATTTCATGCAGAAAAAAAATTGGGGTATTACATTCTCCCCTCAAAATAATTCCGTCCTCAGAATTCAAAACGTACCTTAAGTGTAAAAAACCTGAGGGTACTTTTCACGCATAGCCTCCTCAAGTTTCCAAGTGGCCTCCTCTATTTCTTGATTCTGCCCCAAAATCTTAATTAAAGGAATGACTTTCATCCTTAATACCTGATCACGACGGTTAAGAATCTCAATCGACTGTTCTTTGTAGGAAAGGTTCTCACGAACTGATAAAGGTTCATACAACACAATGTGCGTTGGATCGTAGACATACTTCTTTAGATTTCAAACATGGAAAACGTTATGAACATGCGATAGCTCTGGCGGTAATGCCACCCTATAAGCCACCGGACCGATCCTTTCAAAAACCTCAAATGGCCCAATAAACCTAGGGCTAAGCTTGCTCTTTCTACCGAAATGTGTCACTCCCCTCCAAGGTGAAACCCTCAAAAACACGTGATCACCGACATCAAATTTGAGTTCACAACGACGGTGAGACATGTAACTTTGCTGTCTATCCTGAGCCGCTTTGAGACGTTCTCAGATCAAATCAACTTTTTGAGTAGTCAACTGCACCAACTCTCGTCCCAATAACAATCTCTCTCCTACCTCATCCCAACATAGTGGCATCCTACACCTTCGTCCGTACAATGCCTTAAACGGTGCCATTTTAATACTTGCCTGATAGCAGTTGTTATATGCAAATTCAACCAAAGGCAAATGACTATGCCAACTACCATAAAGGTCTAGCCCACAAGCTCTTAACATATTCTCTAGTGTCCGAATGGTACGTTTGGACTGTCTGTTTGCGGATGATAAGCTGTGCTGAAATGAAGGTCAGTGCCCATAGAATTTTGGAAGTTCCTCCAAAATTTCAAAGTGAAATGGGGATCTCGATCTGACACTATAGATAATGGAACACCATGCCACCTCATAACCTAATCAATATATAATCAAACTAACTCAGATAAGGGTGCTGTTACTCGGATCAGAAGGAAATGCGCAGTCTTAGTCAATCTATCAACAATAACACAAATAGTGTCACAACCCTTGACGGTTCTTGTAACATCCCGAAATTTTCCGGAACGTTAACGCTCAATCGATCAGTTCATTAAGACAGTAATATCCTCTACCTCAAAATACCACAACTGTCAGAGCAACTAAACCATAAAATTTAAATCTTAGTAGACCATTAGAAGTATCAAACTAGGTCTTAAAAATTTAAACAATAATGTTTACCCACGCAGGGGTTCTAATGATGAATACCAAAATGTAATTTCTTCGCTTTCGCTTCCTCGGCTCTAATCCCTATTCAGGTAACCTACTGCTGGCAGTCACCAGCGGAAAGGAAGTCAAAGGAGAGTGAGCTTTCGAGAGCTCAGTAAGGTCGATCAAAGATTTAAAAAAAAAGTAAAACGATTCGGACAAGTTTCATATTTAATCCAAATAACAACTTTTAAGACAGAGAAACAGAACGATTCAAATGATTCTCAATATACAATCAATGATAATTTCAAGACTGTTTTCAAAGAAAACCATGTCATTTCAATATAAGAGTAAGGGTGAGTATCAACTCAATCCCATAAATAAATATGATTTCAAAACACTTAAAGTATAATAAAGCATGAATGGATAGTATTCAAAACATTTCATGTGAAATAAAACATAAACAGGAACATTGAACATGAGCAGTACAGAAGCAAAGCCACCCCGGCAGTGCTCGATACACTTACATATGCATATGTACACTGACTAGTCCATCTAGGTACTAGTTAAACCCATCCAACAGACCATCCTTATAACGCCAACAATACAGACCATCCTTATGGCTCCCAAGTTACTAACTCATGTCAACATTGAGAAGTAATAAATAGAATTTAAAACATTTTATGATAATTGAATCGATAAAACATATGAAAATAAACAAATTAAGAATTCCAAACGAACGCTTAAGGTTCAAGTTAGGTTTTCACGGACAATTTCAAGGCAAACGTTTTTATTTCAATCCTAGAAATCAACAATCAATATATTTTGTAAAACTGTTATTATAACCATTTGAAACAGAATAACGAACTGGGGTTCAGAGAGAAATCCTTACCTCTATCCAAGCTAAGCGATGCTACCAACCTCGATCGGTATTTTCTGAATCAACCTAAATTTATAATTGAATTGTTAGAACAAAATTTATGTCTAATATGCTAGAAACCCTAATATCGACTACCCACCACGTGCTTACTTCTAATCCCGAAATCACGCGACTCGAAACGTATTCCACACACGACCAACGTAGCTAACCGGAAATCTTGTACGCTACTTAACGTGTAACTATATTCCAAAATTTATAATAAATTTCAATAAAATACTTTTATAGCTGAAAACATTAATAAGAGTCAAAATAGAAATTTTTTGAAATTTTCAATATTTTTGAATTAAAATAATTTCTTTAAATACAATAAAAACCCAATAATAGCCATAATTACTTCCAGTGGCAAAACAAGTCCCATAATTTTTATAAGAACTTTAAAATATATATAAAAATTATAGAAATTGAAATCAGAATTTAAAAGACATAAAAACTATTTCTTTATTTTTTGTTTTGCTAAATTCAATGCGATACAGAAAATGATAACAAATCGATTCCAAAAATCATCAAATTTATACTAGTCTTTATTATACTATTTAAACACTACTCTAATTTTTCCCAGAACATTTTCAGGGTTTAAAGACTCCAAAAGAATTTTTCAAATCTGAAATTATAGAAAATACTATAAATTCATACGATCTCAAAAAATTATAAAATTTTGCCAAGAATTCTAATATGGTCTAACGTATTATACTGTAAATTTTCACGTGCTAACGATAAATGTACACTAGTCTATGCATGTGTCGATCCTAACCCTAAGCCATGTTATGCCTATGCAAACATACGCATTTCATCTGCTTCTCTGTCCACTACCCAGTCACTAGTCCATAGTTACTGTTCACACAACTTCCCTTTGCTCCCCACTTTCATCTCATAACCACTACTTGCTCACACATGAAACACCACTCATAACACACACACACCTTCACTCAAACATACATATACACATGTACTATATAAACACACACCTCCAGTCAGAGCTGATTCCCAAATATTTTCAACACATAACTTCGTATAAATATCACTTCAACATGCCCACTGCCTCACGGCAGTGGGTCTCCCTCTTCCTCCTATTCTTTTTACACATATATACACACACTTCACTCCATCTTCTACCCCTTTCTTCCCATAAATTGACTCCACAAACATAAACACATACACAGAGAGCTCATGGCTGCACACATGCAACTCATGGCTGTCCATGAAATACACTCACAATCCACTCAAAACACACAACGCACCATAGTTTTCTCACACTAGGCAGCCCATTTTCAGCTTCTATGTACCATTCCCATCTCTTTTTTTTCCCACCACACACACAGTTGCACACAATTCCCGGCAGCTTTTCACCCCTTTTTTTTTCAACTCACTCAGTCACCATGCACTGATGCATACCCATTTGCACACTACAAGGAATATATATATAACCATTTGCAATGCCCATTGCCGTGAGGCAGTGGGTCTCCTCTTTTTGTTTGTTTTTTTTTATTTACTCACTACACACACAGGCACACGTATATAAAACACATGCACTCACCCACAACACACACACACACACACACACACACACACCTGTGCACTCAACCCCCCAAACACACGTACACTTTACTCACTCGCGGTTCACTCAGTCTCGTTCCTTGCGCACACAACACACTACTTTATATCTTACACCCATCTCACACCCACACACTACTAAATTACACACACATATGCATGGCTGGCAGACATTGAACCCACTGCCTCACGCAGTGGTGTTTCTTTGCTCACTCACACTGCATACACCGACCCATATACAAACATATATTTATAGGTACTCTCCTTTGCTGGGTACACACACACACACATAGAGTTTACTCACCCACACAAACTCACACACTCGTATACACAAACGTCTGTACCCAGCACCTATGCGTACACGCTACTGCATGAATTACCCACATCTCACTCCCTTTCTCACGCTGCTGTCCCATGCCCAAGCTTCTTTAATTCTCTTGGCAGCCATGGCTCCCATGGCCATTACCCTTCATATTCTTCCATCACCCAATCGCACACACGGTACCCACGGAGACTGCCTTCACGGCAGTTCTCTCTTGCCTCCCCTTAACTGAAATCTACGAGAGGAATAAATGAGGAAAGCTAAAAGAAAACTTACTAGAATTCTTATTTGATGAAAATTCCTTCGTCCAACTGTGCTTGATCTCTCTCTCCCAACCATGCGCAGACAAAATTTTTCAGGAGAAGGGTTTGGACGGCTGCTCTCACAATAAGCTCTCTCTATATAGATATTAAAACCCTAAATGGAAGTTTACCAAAAAATCCCTTAAAGTTTATTATTATTATTTTTAATTGCGAAAAGGCCCGAAATAATTATTTACGATAATTTTATACCCTAGAATAATTTTAATAGGTTGTTACGCTACCCTTCTTCAATAATTGTCACTAGAAATTGCTATGTAAATACGCCGATACTAAAAATGAATCGCCGCTAAAAGTTACTAAATAAAAATATCAACGCTAAGAAAAAATATATTTGCTGCTAAAAATTTTAAATAACTCCGAAAGATGTCGGGGTGTTACATTCTTCCCCACTTATAAAAATTTCGTCCTCGAAATTTCACACATTACCATTGTTCAACTTGACGCTTTCACTACCTACTCCCAAACGAAGGTGTCACCAAAGCTTTCACATAACCTCAAAATCATTCGTTAAGAACATCAAAAACAACTTAGCAATCTGACAACTTCAAGTATTCAACCATAATATATGAGTCAGATTGTAACTTAACATATGATACCTCAAAGTCAAATAGTATACGAACACCTAAATAATTTTATCCGAGAGTGTACCTGGTACCACATCATTGGACGTCGTAGCATCCTGAGCCGACGTAGCAAAAAGTCTAGCCGATGTACTAGGCTTCTGTCCCTGCTGACTCTGACCTGCTCCAGGACGGGATGCACTACTCATAGCTAAATTAGCTGTAGGTGCGAAGCTGGGGGCTGATTGATTCTCCCATACTAAAGGACAATTTTGAACTTGATGCTCCACACTACCACATTTAAAACATCCTCCAGTAAGTCTATAGCATGGTTTATCCCATGGTCCCTTCCACATGTTGGACATAGAACTACTGAAAGACCTGACCTAGCACTCTGAACTGATCTAGCTCCAGCGCTCTGTGCTCCATTAAACCCAGCACTCTGTCCTGACCTAATTCCCCGTGTCTGTCCCATCTTCTGATTCTGAGCACTCTGTCATGCTATAGAAGAGAATTGTTGACGCTTGCCAGTCTCTGAAGTTCTACTCTCTTCTCTATCTCGCTTCTGACCACCTTTCCATTGTTCAATTCTTCTCTTATTGTCCGACTTGGACTGTTCCAATGCACGTGCCAAATCAACACACTCTACGTAGCTCGATAAACGTGCAGAAATCACCCTATCTCTCAATCATGGCTTAAGTCCCCATTCGAACTTTCGACATCTATCCGCCTCAGTAGGTAACATCCTAGTTGCAAACCTCGTTAGACGTGAGAACCGCACCTCAAATTCATCCACTGTCTCTTGATCCGCTTGTGTCACGTTGGCAAATTCCCTCAACATTTGCTCACGATAGCTCACAGAAAAGTACCTATTGTCAAATAGTTCCTTAAATCGTTCCCAAGTCAGCTCAGTCTTCTGCTGAGGAGTCATACCACTCTCTACCATCTTCCACCACTGATCAGCCTCACCCCTCAGCTTATACACCGCAAATTCTAACTTCTGTTTCTCGGTACTTCGTATGGCTCGAAAGACCTTCTCCATCTCTGCAATCCAAGCCTCTGCCTCCATAGGGTCCACTGATCCACTAAAAATTGAAGCATTCTGCTTGTTAAATTCACTTAAGGTACTTCCCTCCTGAGGTTGTGGTTGCGGGTGAATGGGGTTTTGTATACCTTGCTGCTGATTAACCAAATGTTGGGCCATGAATGCCAAAATCTGATTCATGGTATTCAACGCTGCAGCCATGGGTTCTGGGTTTTGCTCTTGTTGCTCAACATGGGGTACTTCCCCAATTGGGATTTCCTGATCTCCACTACGACCCCCAGCACGACCTCCCCGGCCCCTGGCTTGGTCTCCGTGACCCCTGGTTCCAGCTCTACGAGTGCGTGCCATGCTATAACAAATAAACTTCAATCAGAGTCTGCAAACACCTTTTATAAATGACTATGCAAATTTTAAAATTTCTAATAATATATTTTATCAGGTACATCTTCATCAAAATGATTTCATATACTTAACCACTGGTACGGTTCACTAATTTATCAAATCTTTCCCTAACTTTAATATCGAAACCTAGGCTTCCTCTCATAATTTTCTAAAGTCTACAGAATCATAAACCTATGATCGATCAATTGTTCGCCTAGGTTCGAGTCTACAGAATCATATACCTAAGCTCTGATACCAACTGTAACATCCCGAAATTTTCCGGAACGTTAACGCTCAATCGATCAGTTCATTAAGACAGTAATATCCTCTACCTCAAAATACCACAACTGTCAGAGCAACTAAACCATAAAATTTAAATCTTAGTAGACCATTAGAAGTATCAAACTAGGTCTTAAAAATTTAAACAATAATGTTTACCCACGCAGGGGTTCTAATGATGAATACCAAAATGTAATTTCTTCGCTTTCGCTTCCTCGGCTCTAATCCCTATTCAGGTAACCTACTGCTGGCAGTCACTTGCGGAAAGGAAGTCAAAGGAGAGTGAGCTTTCGAGAGCTCAGTAAGGTCGATCAAAGATTTAAAAAAAACAGTAAAACGATTCGGACAAGTTTCATATTTAATCCAAATAACAACTTTTAAGACAGAGAAACAGAACGATTCAAATGATTTTCAATATACAATCAATGATAATTTCAAGACGGTTTTCAAAGAAAAGCACGTCATTTCAATATAAGCGTAAGGGTGAGTATCAACTCAATCCCATAAATAAATATGATTTCAAAACACTTAAAGTATAATAAAGCATGAATGGATAGTATTCAAAACATTTCATGTGAAATAAAACATAAACAGGAACATTGAACATGAGCAGTACAGAAGCAAAGCCACCCCGGCAGTGCTCGATACACTTACATGTGCATATGTACACTGACTAGTCCATCTAGGTACTAGTTAAACCCATCCAACAGACCATCCTTATAACGCCAACAATACAGACCATCCTTATGGCTCCCAAGTTACTAACTCATGTCAACATTGAGAAGTAATAAATAGAATTTAAAATATTTTATGATAATTGAATCGATAAAACATATGAAAATAAACAAATTAAGAATTCCAAACGAACGCTTAAGGTTCAAGTTAGGTTTTCACGGACAATTTCAAGGCAAACGTTTTTATTTCAATCCTAGAAATCAACAATCAATATATTTTGTAAAACTGTTATTATAACCATTTGAAACAGAATAACGAACTGGGGTTCAGAGAGAAATCCTTACCTCTATCCAAGCTAAGCGATGCTACCAACCTCGATCGGTATTTTCTGAATCAACCTAAATTTATAATTTAATTATTAGAACAAAATTTATGTCTAATATGCTAGAAACCCTAATATCGACTACCCACCACGTGCTTACTTCTAATCCCGAAATCACGCGACTCGAAACGTATTCCACACACGACCAACGTAGCTAACCGGAAATCTTGTACGCTACTTAACGTGTAACTATATTCCAAAATTTATAATAAATTTCAATAAAATACTTTTATAGCTGAAAACATTAATAAGAGTCAAAATAGGAATTTTCTGAAATTTTCAATATTTTCGAATTAAAATAATTTCTTTAAATACAATAACAACCCAATAATAGCCATAATTACTTCCAGTGGCAAAACAAGTCCCATAATTTTTATAAGAACTTTAAAATATATATAAAAATTATAGAAATTGAAATCAGAATTTAAAAGACATAAAAACTATTTCTTTATTTTTTGTTTTGCTAAATTCAATGCGATACAGAAAATGATAACAAATCGATTCCAAAAATCATCAAATTTATACTAGTCTTTATTATACTATTTAAACACTACTCTAATTTTTCCCAGAACATTTTCAGGGTTTAAAGACTCCAAAAGAATTTTCCAAATCTGAAATTATAGAAAATACTATAAATTCATACGATCTCAAAAAATTATAAAATTTTGCCAAGAATTCTAATATGGTCTAACGTATTATACTGTAAATTTTCACGTGCTAACGATAAATGTACACTAGTCTATGCATGTGTCGATCCTAACCCTAAGCCATGCTATGCCTATGCAAACATACGCATTTCATCTGCTTCTCTGTCCACTACCCAGTCACTAGTCCATAGTTACTGTTCACACAACTTCCCTTTGCTCCCCACTTTCATCTCATAACCACTACTTGCTCACACATGAAACACCACTCATAACACACACACACCTTCACTCAAACATACATATACACATGTACTATATAAACACACACCTCCAGTCAGAGCTGATTCCCAAATATTTTCAACACATAACTTCGTATAAATATCACTTCAACATGCCCACTGCCTCACGGCAGTGGGTCTCCCTCTTCCTCCTATTCTTTTTACACATATATACACACACTTCACTCCATCTTCTACCCCTTTCTTCCCATAAATTGACTCCACAAACATAAACACATACACAGAGAGCTCATGGCTGCACACATGCAACTCATGGCTGTCCACGAAATACACTCACAATCCACTCAAAACACACAACGCACCATAGTTTTCTCACACTAGGCAGCCCATTTTCAGCTTCTATGTACCATTCCCATCTCATTTTTTTCCCCACCACACACACAGTTGCACACAATTCCCGGCAGCTTTTCACCCCTTTTTTTTTCAACTCACTCAGTCACCATGCACTGATGCATACCCATTTGCACACTACAAGGAATATATATATAACCATTTGCAATGCCCATTGCCGTGAGGCAGTGGGTCTCCTCTTTTTGTTTGTTTTTTTTTTATTTACTCACTACACACACAGGCACACATATATAAAACACATGCACTCACCCACAACACACACACCTGAGCACTCAAGCCCCCAAACACACGTACACTTTACTCACTCGCGG
The DNA here is from genome assembly GCA_033070095.1 of Escallonia herrerae. Classification (NCBI taxonomy): domain Eukaryota; kingdom Viridiplantae; phylum Streptophyta; class Magnoliopsida; order Escalloniales; family Escalloniaceae; genus Escallonia; species Escallonia herrerae. Next base: position 254,447 of record JAVXUP010000948.1, on the reverse strand, counting down.
TTCACTCAGTCTCGTTCCTTGCGCACACAACACACTACTTTATATCTTACACCCATCTCACACCCACACACTACTAAATTACACACACATATGCATGGCTGGCAGACATTGAACCCACTGCCTCACGCAGTGGTGTTTCTTTGCTCACTCACACTGCATACACCGACCCATATACAAACATATATTTATAGGTACTCTCCTTTGCCGGGTACACACACACACATAGAGTTTACTCACCCACACAAACTCACACACTCGTATACACAAATGTCTGTACCCAGCACCTATGCGTACACGCTACTGCATGAATTACCCACATCTCACTCCCTTTCTCACGCTGCTGTCCCATGCCCAAGCTTCTTTAATTCTCTTGGCAGCCATGGCTCCCATGGCCATTACCCTTCATATTCTTCCATCACCCAATCGCACACACAGTACCCACGGAGACTGCCTTCACGGCAGTTCTCTCTTGCCTCCCCTTAAACTGAAATCTACGAGAGGAATAAATGAGGAAAGCTAAAAGAAAACTTACTAGAATTCTTATTTGATGAAAATTCCTTCGTCCAACTGTGCTTGATCTCTCTCTCCCAACCATGCGCAGACAAAATTTTTCAGGAGAAGGGTTTGGATGGCTGCTCTCACAATAAGCTCTCTCTATATAGATATTAAAACCCTAAATGGAAGTTTACCAAAAAATCCCTTAAAGTTTATTATTATTATTATTTTTAATTGTGAAAAGGCCCGAAATAATTATTTATGATAATTTTATACCCTAGAATAATTTTAATAGGTTGTTACGCTACCCTTCTTCAATAATTGTCACTAGAAATTGCTATGTAAATACGCCGATACTAAAAATGAATCGCCGCTAAAAGTTACTAAATAAAAATATCAACGCTAAGAAAAAATATATTTGCTGCTAAAAATTTTAAATAACTCCGAAAGATGTCGGGGTGTTACAGTTCTCGATAAGCTTCTCACGAAATCGGTTGTTACATGCTCCCACTTCCACTATAGAATCTCAAGTGGCTGAAGCAGTCTGCTAGGCTTCTGATTCCCCGTCTTCATTTTCTGACAAACTCTGCTATATCCGACTTCGCCCTGCTCCACCAAAATTGCTCTTTAAGGTCATGATACATTTTTGTTCCCCCTGGGTGAATAGAGAAGCTAGAACTATGAGCCTCTGACAAATCCTTCTTCAAGGATAAATTAGGTGGCACGCAAAGTCTCTTACGGAACCAAACAACATCGTGCTCGTCAATTCTAAACTCAGATTTCTTTCCAATGTTAATATTCTCAATGATGTAAGCTATGCTTGAATCTCCATCTTGAGCTTCCTTGATCCTGCTGATCAAAGTGGGTTGTACCGTTAATGCTGTTAGGTATTCTCCACCATCCTGCCATCTAATCTCAAGATCCATGTTCATCATATCCTCCAACAGTTGAGGCTGACAAGTAATCAAAGATGCTAAGTTTTCAGTGCTCTTCCTACTGAGCACGTTGGCCACAAAGTTTGCCTTAGCAGGGTGATAATGAATCGAATAATCATAATCCTTCAAAAGCTCAAACCAACGCCTCTGTCTCATGTTCAGCTCCCTTTGGGTGAAAACATACTTAAGGCTTTTATGATCGGTATATATTTCACAGGTTTCACCATACCAGTAATGCCTCCATATCTTCAAAGCAAACATCACAACCATTAACTTAAGATCATGGGTGGGTTAGTTCTGTTCATAGGTTTTAAGCTGTCTAGAAGCATAAGCAATCACCTTACCATGTTGCATTAAAACACAACCTAAGTGTTTCTTTGAGGCGTCGCTATAAATCACAAAATCCCCAAAACTAGAGGTAAAGTCAATACCGGTACAGACACTGACCTCTCTTTCAGCTCTCGGAAGCTAACTTCACACTCTTCGCTCCAAACAAACCGGATGTTCTTCATAGTCAACTGAGTTACAAGCATAGCAATTATTGAAAAACCTTCAACAAATCGACGATAGTAGCCTACCAAACCCAAAAAACTATGCACTTCGGTAACACTGCTCTGTCTTTGCTAGTCAATTACTATCGTAATCTTAGAAGCGTCAACGGTTATTCCATCCTTAGACACCACATGCCCTAGAAATGTAACATGTGCAATCCAAAACTCACATTTCGTAAACTTAGCATACAGTTTATTATCTTTCAAAGTCTGCAAGATAATCCACAAATGCTCACGATGCTCCTCCTCCTATCTAGAGTACACCAAATTATCGTCAATAAAAATAATAGCGAATTGATCCAAATACTGTCTAAACACACGGTTCGACAAATCCATAAAAGTAGCAGGGGCATTAGTTAGCCCGAACGGCATTACCAGAAACTCATAATGACCATAACGAGTCCTAAACATGGTCTTTGGCACATCCTCCGCCTTGACTTTTAGCTAATAATATTCAAAACGCAAATCTATCTTCGAGAAAGACTTCGCTCCATGAAGTTGGTCAAAGAAGTCATCTATGAGCGGCAACAGATATTTATAATGGATTGTGATCTTATTCAACTCACAGTAGTCAATGCAAAGTCTCAATGTACCATCCTTCTTCTTAACGAACAAATTAGGGGCACCCACGGTGACACACTAGGGCGTATAAACCCTTTATCAAGCAGCTTTTGAAGTTGTTCCTTTTGCTCCTTCATTTCTGAAGGTGCCATTTAATACGAAGCCTTAGAAATAGGTGCCGCACTGGACACTAAATTAATTGTGAATTCCATCTCACGATCAATGGGTTTTTCGGGCAACTCCTTGGGAAACACCTTAGAAAAGTCACAGAATACCAGTACTTCTGATATTTCAAGACCTTCATGACAGTATCACGGACGTGTGCAATGTAACCTCTATAACCCTTACAAAGCATGAGGCGAGCCACAATAGCTGAGATAATGGACAACCCACTAGGTTTTGAACCCCTAAACTTAAATTCAGACAAATCAGATAGGCAAAAATGGGCTCATTTCTCAAAGAAGTCAACTAAGGCACGATAGGATGCCAACCAATCCATACCCAATAGGATGCCAACCAATCCATACCCAAAATTAGGTCCCCGGAAGGTCACTATCACATTTACGGATCTTATAATTTCTCAATACTGAATTAACTGTCACAGAATCTCTAACTGGAGTACCGACAGACAACTCATAGTCAAGATACTGAGACAAAAAAGTGTGTGGCACCAGAGCCAAACAACGCATGCCCATCAATTGAGTTAACCTGTATCATACCTGCCACCACATCCTTTGAATTCAACGCTTCCTTAGCCGTCATGTTGAACACCCTGCCTGTAGTCTTAAGTTTCTATCCTCCGGATGACTGATTCATGTTCTGTCTAGGGCCCAAAGTTGTACTCCCCATAACTGAACCTTGTGGGCCTGATTTCCCTGATGCTCCAATAGGACAATCTCTGATCTGATGACCCTTTTGGCCACACCTAAAACACGCTCCCGTATCCCAATGGCAACTCTGACCACCATGTCGCTTGTTGCACCTCTGGCAAATAGGACCTGAACCTGTAGATGAAGGCCTCTGAGCAAAGTTCTCGCTAAAGCTCCTACTTATATTATTCTGAGCTTGACCCTGCCTCTGACCTTAGTCCCTCTGACCAACAGTAGTCAGCGAAGATGCCTGTTTTAGCTTCCCATCATTTGGTGCTGCGTGTGACTGAGATAGTTCTGGGCGATCTCTCTTACCTGTCTTGGCTTTTTCTCTCTCTCTAAAATCCCTTGCTTTAGACTCAATAGTCTTCACGATGCCCACGCACTGAACATAGGTCTCAACCAGGATTGGAACAATTCACTGTTTAATGCTAGACTTAAGACCCCAAGTGAACATTTGCACTCTATCGTTTTCATTAGCCACTAACTGCTTACCATGACGAGATAATCGTGTAAACCTTACCTTATACTCGGGAGACACTCTCATTATCCTCCTGCCTCAGATTAAGAAAATAACGATACATTTGTTCTTTTACGCTCCCAGGGAAGTAGTGATCAAAAAATAAAACCTTGAACTGATCCCACGTCATCGCCCTGCATTGTTCTGCTGTCTTACTATCCTCAATCATTTTCCACCAATGGTCTGCCTCCCCATCTGGCTTATACACTGTGAGTTCTATTTTTTTTTGCAAGGTGCAACCCATAGGCCTAAACACATTTTCAAGTCGAGAAATCCATTTCTCCGCCACAATTGGGTTGTCAGTTCCTCCAAAAGGTTCTACATTGTTCTTATCAAACTGCTCTAACAAGCTACGGGTCTGAGTCTACCTGGTATTCAGATTCTGAGGTGGGTTAGGTTGATTCTGCTGATTTAACTGAGCTTGTTGATTAGCCAGTAATTGAGTCAACTGAGCTTGCTGGTTAAAGAGGGTCAGAAGATCTGGCGGGTTCTTGTTCTCGGTGACATTTGCAGGTTCCACATTCCAATTCCAGATTTGTCTATTATTACAATTGCTTGCCATAACTACAAAGAAAATTAACGTCAAATGCACACCTAGACATTACGCTTAAACCTACCCATCCTACCCATCTCACAACTTATCCGATCCTAAGCATGAGTCTATTGAATCTCATACCTAAGCTCTGATACCAACTGTAATGCCTCGAATTTATTTTCAGAGCGTTAATGCCGAATATACAGAGCTCAGATAAAATCCTATAGTTATCAGAAGACCTAAAAATAGTAATTTAGAGCATCCACTAAAAATTCCCAAAATACATTAACATTTAACACAGCGGCCCCAAGCCTTTGTACAATTCAAGTACTCCGACATGGAGTTTCCCAAAATAAAACCTAAATAATAGCAATCTGTCTCAATCATTACACTCAAAATATCAGTACTAACTCTGAAACAAAGGTAGAAAATTCTTGATCACTCAGCTAGCCCTTCGATCCCAACGTCCCACCTATTGATCACCTAAAAAGAGAAACAATAAGGGAATGAGCCAAATGCCCAGTAGGGTCACTCAAAGGACCAGTCAAACGAAAGCAAAAATATCTGAGAAATGAAATTTTGGAAGCACAAAAGGTCTCAACGGAATGGATAATCAAACTAGATTTTGAATGTCAAATATCTGAATATAGAGACAGACACTAAGGAGCCATTTAGAAAGTGGTCACATACATCATCACCGATATATGAGGCCGGTTCAGAAAGAAGATCGCGATCTCTAGCTCAACTCCCCTGAGCTAGCCCACGTTTTAATTCACATGGGTAAGTCTGACATAAGTCACGTACACTGTGACATGGCTCATAGAGTTATCAAAACAAGATTATAATTTAACACATAATCAAATATCGAACATGTCAAACAATACATGGAGTTTACGAAATAATGACAATCTCTAAATCGAACGATATCAACGTCACAAATTCTAAGGTCAATATGAATTCCACAAAAATTGAATTTCACAAGTCATAGCATTGAGAACAAGTTATTCATAACAAAGCTCAAAGAAAAAAGGAGAAGAAGAATCACTTAACTCAATTCGAAGAAGTTCGGATTTCAAAAAGAAACTAAGGATTTACATGAGCGATTGGTCCATCGCTGATTTGAATTTCAAAATTAAACCCTTACCTTAATCAAGCTTGTGAATGCAAATCCTTAAGCTCTTCCTTAGATATCAAGAGCTTCCAAGACTCATCTCTCTCTCTCTCTCTCTTTATTGCAAAGGGAAGTATTCAAAAGGGAAATAAGAAACTTATTATATGGAACAAAACCAAACTTTATGTCGACTGAAAAAATTTTCAGTCGACCGAAACATGTTTCATTCTACTGAATCCGACATAAGTGAAAATGGTTCAAAATTTTTTTTAAGTCGACCGAAAATGAGTTTTCATTCGAATAAAAACTATTTTAATTCGAATGAAAACTTCATTTTTTTTTTGTTGCATTTGATTGAAAACAGGTTTTCATTCGAATTAAAACTTTAATTCAGATGAAAATTTCAGTAACTCATTTTACACGATTTAAATACTTTTTTGTTCGAAGCAAAATATTTTCATTCGAAGCAAACCCATTTTGATTTGAAACAAAACTATTTTCCTTCGACCGTATCCTTCAGACACCAAAACATTAACATCAAATAGTTTTGATTCAAATGAAACCACTTTCATTTGACCAAAAATTTCAGAACTCAAAACTTTAACATCAAATAGTTTTGACTAGAATGAAACCACTTTCATTCGACTGAAAATTTCAGAAATAATCCCAAGCCATCTTTCTTAGTTTTAACAAAAGACCACAAAATTATTTATTCAAAAATATTAATTTCACACAGAAAAAAGAAAATTTTGGGGTATTTCAATTCTTTTCGATAATTGTTCCTCAGATAGTGCTAAACATTTCCAAAGAGATTTTTGCTCTCTTCACATAACCCTGGAACATAAAATGATTTTGTTTTATTTTCATTGGTTTGTGTTATGGTTAGCCTTACTCTCTTTATTCCAAAACTTATGCATTAGTTTTGAACGCTTAGTTTAGTATTGTCCTGTTTTAGGGTTTCGGGTCGGTAGTCCCAACCATCTTCTTCTGCTACTGGGAGAGGATTTGTGAGTGACAAAAAAAATTTCTCTTTCTTTTTAGGGTAAATGATGTAGTAGTCAAATTTCCCTGATGGTTCTCCCAGTAGACCGACTTCAGGATCTCCTGCTTTATACCTTTGTTTTAAGGCCTTAGTAGTCTTTTTTGGGGTAATAACTCCCTGCATCATAAAGCATAATTCCCTGGTTAGGCTATCTGGAAGTGCATTTTTGGCTGATGAAATGTATCCTACATCAAAAGTATAATAACTAAACCATTGTTGCCATCGATAAAGTCTTGTTTAACTAATATCTCTTAGGTCTCTTTTTAGAAAAGCTTTAAAACATCTATTTTGTTCTGATAAGAAAGTGTTCTGAAACTAGAAATATGTAAAAATATTTTATATCACGTTTTATAGCTAACAACTCTTTTTTGATTATGTGATACCAAGTTTTTTACATCCTTAAATGTCCGACTCTAGTATCCACACAACTGTTCTTTAACATGACCAAGGGGTATTGCTTTTAACACTACACCCCAACAATTTTTAAAAGCGTCAGTTTCTTGAACTAACTTGTCTCCTTGTTTGGGCAAGCTTATATTTGGCAGGGTTTGAACCTGACCTTTTATCCATAGAACATTTTAGGTATATTCATTTTCCCATATCCATTTTCCTTTTCTATGCTTTTTCCTTAAGGCTTTTGTTAGGTTTGATAAATGCAGGATGAATTTTCTCACGTAATTTAACAACCCAATAAGTCTTTGAAGTTGCTTTACATCATTGATTTGTTATGAAAATAGCTTAATTTTTTCAGCTATGTGATCTTGAAGGACAGTTTTTCTACTGTCTTTTATTCTCAATCCCAAAACGTTAATGGTGGTTTGTTCCCATTCACATTTCTTTTGTGATAGTACTAATTTATGGTCAATGACTTCTTGTGCTATCTTTTTTAGATGATCTATGTGTTCTTCTTTAGTTTTTGAGAATACTAATATGTCATCTATGTATACTACACAGTAATCTCCGTGCCTTCTAAAAATGCTATCCATTCTTCTTCAGAATAAAGGTGGGGCATTTTTTAATCCGAATGGTAACAATGTCCATTCTTAGTGCCCTTGTGTTGTACTAAAGACAGTTAATGGAATGGATGATTCTTCCATTTTGATTTGACAATATCTGCTTTTTAAGTCAAACTTCGAGAAAAAATTGGCTAGGTGGATTTTGTTTATCAGCATATCCTTAAAAATGGGTGATAGGAGAAGGACTCGCTAGTAAACAACTAGAACAAATGCAAATTAGAGAAAATAAAGGTGTTGTTATCCTTGAAGTACCAAGAAGACATTCCGTCTCTTCGATACCTTCCACGTCTACGAGGCAAAGGAAAGGAAAAAATGGTAGAAGAAGCTATCAAAGAAGAAGACAGTTACCATTCTAATCAGACATCATAGGATACAAAACAGTTACCATTCCAATCAGACGAAGTATGTCATCACGTGTAGAAACCATACATGTAATGACCATAACATCAGTAAATGGCACTGTCAATAAGATGCTTAAAGAAAAGGGTTTGTCAGGAGATGAGCTTGAAAAGGGTATTCAAGATATTATGAGTATTATCAAAGTTAGAAGAAGGTCCAAAAAATTAATAATAAACGGATGGCGGTTAGTCCAAACAATTCTTATATAGAATTAAGTTTTGACTTCCAGGGTTATCACCCTTTTAAAATAGATGCTTTAGTAGATACTGGAGCATCCTATTGCCTGGCACGACCAGGAATTTTACCCTCTAAAAAATGGATCAAAATGAATCAACTCATGAACATGCGAATGGCAAATGACGATGAGTTCGAACCAGAATATGAAGCATATGATATTCCGGTCATAATAAATGGAAAAAAGTTCATTATAGAGCGATTAATCCAATTCGACTCATTAGACGGAGAAATCCAAAAATATATCCAGAGTAAGTCTCTCTGCACAGCCCACTGTGGTGAAGAGAACAAAAAAGACTCATGGAAAAGGTTACTTGAAGAAGAAGTAACCAAAGAAGAATTACTTAATGAAGAAGTAATCAAAGAAAATGACAGTTGAGTTAAATGCAAGCAATGAAAATAAATTCCTAGTCTTAATAGTATAAAAAAGATGTTAGAAAATAATTTTAGTGAAGACCCGCTAAAATAATGGGAAAAGGATAAACCTTGGGCAACATTGACCAAGGTTAACGTAAAACCAATGCAACATAGTCTTGAGATGGTTCAGGAATTTGAAAGATAGATTCCTGAAATACTAAAATAAGGGTAAATAAGACCCATTGAGAGTCTTCATTCAAGCCCAGCTTTCTTGGTAAAAGATCATGTAGATCATGCTAGAAGAAAGGCCAGATTAGCCATAGACTATAGCGCTTTGAACACTACAACTGTCAAAGATGGCTATAAAATTCCAATAGTTCCACTTCGCTGTTTAGCATTTTACTTTGTGAATTTACGGTGTTTACCACTCTGTAGACTAGATGTAACATCCCGGAATTTTCCGGAACGTTAACGCTCAGTCGATCAGTACACTAAGATAATACTATCTCAAACGCAATCAAATAATACCATCAATCTGTCAGAGCAACTATTCGTCAATCAAACTATACTCTCAATCAACTATCATAATTGAAATACCAAGTCTAAGTCTAAGAAAATTTAAACAATAATATTAATTTACCCACGCAAGGGTTCTAACTATCAATACTAAACTTAAATTTAAATTCATTAGCTAGCTCGGCTCTAATCCATGCTCAGGTAATCTACGGCTAATGCTACCTGCAGAAAGGAAGTCAAAGGAGAGTGAGCTTTTGAGAGCTCAGTAAGGTCGATCAAAGATTTAAAACATAACAAAACGATTCAGACGAGTTTTCATATAAAACTTTTGAAGAGTATTTTCAATAAAATACAACACTTAGACATAGATGAACAAAACGAACGATTTTACATTTAAGTCCAATAACATCTTTTTGAGAGGTTTGCTTTCGATGAAATCACTACAATACGATATAAACATAGGGATGAGTATTTAACTCACTCCCTTAAATAATAGTCATTTGAAACACTTTGGGCATGATAAAACATGAAGGGATAATATTCAAAACATTTCAAGTAAAATAAAACATAAACAGGAAACATTGAACATGAGCAGTACAAAAACAAAGCCACCTCGGCAGTGCTCGATCGCTTTACGTATGCATATGTACACTGACTAGTCTATCTAGGTACTAGTTAAACCCATCCAACAGACCATCCTTATAACGCCAACAATACAGACCGTCCTTGTGGCTCTCAAGTTTACTAACTCATGTCAACATTGAGAATAAATAAATACAATTGAAAATATTTTACAATGGTAGAGTCAATAAACAGATAAGAATGAAGCAAAATTTCAAACGATCGCTATCAGGCTCAAATCAGGGTTACACGGCAATTGAAAACATTTTCATACAATTATAGAAATGAACAATAAAGGTATTCTGTAAAACTGTTATTTTAAACATTTGAAAACAGAATAACGAAATGGGATTCGGATAGAATTCCTTACCTCGGTCCAAGCTATGCAACGCTACCAAACCTCGATCAAACATCTCTGAATGAACCTAGATTGACAATTTATTTGTTAGAACATAATCTATGTCTAATATGCTATAACCTAATATCCACTACCCAAACGATGCTAACTTCTAACTCCGAAATCGCTCCACCCAAAGCCCGCCTCACACGTGGCTAACCTAACCGAAATCCCTATACACTCTTTAAATGTGTAATGATACTCCAAATGCATATTAAATTATAATAAAACACCTTTATGGCTTAAAAAAATAATTATAAAAAGTCAAAATATGAATTTTCTGATATTTTGAATATTTTTGAATTAAAATAATTTCCTTAAATGCAATAAAAACCCATAAATTCCCAAAATTACTTCCAACTGCAAACTAAGTCCCATAGTTTTTGTAATAGCTTTAAAATATGTATAAAATTTATATAAATTTAAATCAGAAATTAAAAAGCATTAAAACTATTTTTCAATTATTCGTTTTGCTAAAACCAATGCGATACGGAAACTATAGTAAATCAACTCTAAAATTGATGAAACTGAAACTGAGTTGTCTTTCTGATACAAAAACATTACTGAAATTTTCCCAGAATATTTTCGTTAGTTTAAAGGCTCTAAAAGAATTTTACAAGCTAAAGTTTTTTAGAAAATATTAAAAATACATATGATTTCAGAAAATTATAAAAATTTTTCAAAAATTATAATATAGTGTAAGGTGTTATACTGTAGAATTTCACATGCTAAAAATTAGTGTACGCTATCCCGTGCACACACTAACATAACGCTAACCTGTGGGACCCCTTTGTACCACTCATTGGCCTGTAACCAGCAGTGTAACATTCCGGAATTTTCTGGAACGTTAATGCTCAATCGATCTGTACACTAAGATAATACTACCTCAAACTCATCCATATAATACCATCAATCTGTCAGAGCAACTAATCATCAATGAAATCGTACTCTTATATGATTTCATAAGTAAAATACCAAATTGATATCCTACAAAATTTAAGCAATACTCTTCACCCACGCAGGGGTTCTAATAGAAAAAAACATGGTAACTTAAATTCACTCTCTCACTTGCCTCTAGTCCAATTTTCAAGAAATCTAACGCTGGTTACTAAAAGCAGAAAGGAAGTCTAAGGGGAGTGAGCTTTTGAGAGCCCAGTAAGGTCGCACAAAGATTTAAAATAACAAAACGATTCGGACGATTTTTCATATAAATCTTTTGAAGAGTATTTTCAATGAAAAACAGCACTTAGACAAAGATGAACAAAACGAACGATTTTACATTCAAGTCCAATAACAACTTTTTGAGGGATTTTACTTTCGATGAAATTACTACAATACGATATAAACATATAGATGAGTATTCAACTCAATCCCTTAAATAATAGTCATTTGAAACACTTCGGATATAATAAAGCATGAATGGATACTATTCAAAACAGTTCAAGTGTAATAAAAACATAAAGAGGAAACATTGAACATGAGCAGTACAGAAGCAAAGCCACCCCGGCAGTGCTCGATACGCTTTACATATGCATATGTACACTGACTAGTGCATCTAGGTACTAGTTAAACCCATCCAACAGACCATCCTTATAACGCCAACAATACAGACCATCCTTATGGCTCCCAAGTTACTAACTCATGTCAACATTGAGAAACAATAAATAGAATTCAAAACATTTTATGATAATTGAATTGATAAAACAGATGAGAATAAACAAATTACGAATTCCAAACGATCGCTTAAGGTTCAAGTTAGGCTTTCATGGACAGGTTTAAAACATCGATCTTTTATATCAGCATAAAATCGAATCGATTTAGTTTGTAAAACTGTTCTATAAGCATTTGAAAATAGAATGTCGAAATAGGGTTCGGATAGAATTCCTTACCTCGGTCCAAGCTATGCAACGCTACCAAACCTCGATCAATAATCTTTGAATGAACCTAGATTGACAATTTATTTGTTAGAACATAATCTATGTCTAATATACTATAACCTAATATCCACTACCCAAACGATGCTCACTTCTAACTCCGAAATCGCTCCACCCAAAGCGCGCCTCACATGTGGCTAACCTAACCGAAATCTCTATACACTCTTTAAATGTGTAATGATACTCTAAATGCACATTAAATTATAATAAAACACTTTTATGGCTTAAAACATTATAAAAAGTCAAAATATGAATTTTCTGATATTTTGAATATTTTCGAATTAAAATAATTTCTTTAAATGCAATAAAAACCCATAAATTCCCAAAATTACTTCCAACTGTAAACTTAGTCCCATAGTTTTTGTAATAGCTTTAAAATATGTATAAAAATTATATAAATTTAAATCAGAAATTAAAAGGCATTAAAACTATTTTTCAATTATTCGTTTTTCTAAAACCAATGCGATACGAAAACTATAGTAAATCAACTCTAAAATTGATGAAACAGAAACTAAGTTGTCTTTGTGATACAAAAACATTACTGAAATTTTCCCAGAATATTTTCGTTAGTTTAAAGGCTCTAAAAGAATTTTACAAGCTAAAGTTTTTAGAAAATATTAAAAATACATATGATTTCAGAAAATTATAAACCTTTACCAGAAATTGTATTATAATGTAGGGTACTATAGTCTACAATTTCTTGTGCTAATGATAAGCGTACACTAACATATGCACGTGCCAAATTTAACGTCAACCTGTTACTCGATTCATGCATCCCTTTTTCTTCTTTCCTTCCAGCCATACTCAGAACACACACTCTTAGACCACGGCTGTTCACTCCTCTCTTTAGAAACTACACATACACATATACACTTACACTTTCATCCCTTCATTCACTCTAATAGAATCAAAATACTATCTCATCTCCCACAATTACTCACATTCAACCATTTACCTCACAGGACTACTCCAACACTCAAACATTGATACACAGTGCACTATTTCAGCTATTGCCGTGTATTCTTGTCCAATAGATCCACTAAATCCCTTCTTGTTGTTAAGCCACTCAATGCTACACAAATACACCATATAGATACTATAAACACCACACCCATTACAGCTACTGCCTAGTAGCTCCCTTTCTTGCAAAATTTACTCACACACATGCACCTCACCACTCACCCATGCACACACAACACATGCATTCACCCAGTCTGCCCCCTTGGCTGACTTACATGCACACAAATTACATTCACACAGCACAACTCACACACAAACTCACACCTGTATACCTATTATACACAGACATATATGAACAAACACATGTACACTTACACAGACTCACGCATGCACACACACACACACACACACACACTAGCTGCGTTGGCAGCTTCATTTCCTCACAAGCACACAGATTTACACACACACACACACATCTATTACATATACACCATTTTCACACAACAAAACACACACACCTTGCACCTTACACCCACTACCGTAGCCTTTATTTCCATCAAACCCACTCACATATGCATCCAAACATATACATAAATACACATATCTCACCACAGACACACACTACACTCATCTTGTACCCACAAACACCACTGAACTCACACCAAACACGGTTATGGCAGCCTTGAACCCATTCCATCAACAACACATTACACTGTAAATTGCAACTACGGCAGCCCATTTTCTCTCTTACACTGCATTCCCACGTGCCCAAAGCTTTTCTCTTCCTATCCGCAGCCATGGCTGCCATGGCCACAAACCCACAAGTCGTAAAACAGCCCCTTATTCTCACAGCCATATACCCAATAGCCAGCATTAGATACACACACATGAACTACCTTACAGCAGGTTCCCTCACTACTTCTCAGACACTCACACACATACATATATAGACATTAAACATAGAACACCTCACGGCGTCATAAACATGCATGCTAAACACTTGGCTGGTACCCTTTTTTAACAGCCGTTCACCGAAAATTTGCGAAATGCTACACCGATTCACCCAAAACCCACTTAGTCGCATACGCTTGCATATGTATATCCGCTGCTATGCACACCCAATATCTATACACAGACATATACGGTACCCCTACCCATGTCCCTAAACCATTGAACAAACTTAACGTAAAGATTAAAAGACTTACCGAAAACTCCACGCAACTTGCTGGGAATTCTCTTCTCCTAGCCTTCTTTGTCTCTCTATCTCTCTCTCTCTCTCTCTCTCTCTCTCAACTCGTGGTTTGGAGATGATACAGATGGGGAACGGCTGCTCCCTTTTGCAAGCCTTTATATAAAAACCCTAATAGGAAAAGATCACAAAAGACCCCTTATACTTTCGTTAGTCATTTTAAATTTTACCCACTATTTTTCTATTATTATAAACATGTCTAAAATAAATTATTCGTTACTGTTTATGTGCTAGAAAATTTTAATGGGTTTGATACGCTATCCCGCTTCCTTATTCGTCACTAAAGGTCGCTAAAAAAATATCGACACTAAGTAAAAAAATATCGTCGCCTAAAGTTTCTTATTGAAATCAGAAAAAATATCGGGGTGTTACAAGCAGACCCATTCCAAACAGCTGTTGTGCACCTTCTTCTTCTTCACTCACACAATTCACTCATGCACAGCATACACAACGCACCATCTCACCACACTCATGCACTTCACAACTCAAATCTACACAACCACCACTTCCACCTTCTCTCACAAGCCCCACATACAATACACACACACCCAGTACACACAAAATGTAAAAACAACCACAGCTCCCTCCCCTCCTTCTTCCTGCTTAAACCCACTTCACCCATACAGCACACACACACAATGTGAACGCATATTCACCGCACGTACACATGCAATTTATATATGTATGCACACACACTACTCACTAAACACTAAAAATCACCTACACATTACCTCCAAAACACAGCCAAATATATATACACATACCATCTGCAATGCCCACTGCCTCACGGCAGTGGGACTACCGTTCCTTTTTCTCTTTCCAAACTTCTCACTCACACCATTTCAAATCATTCACTCAGGTTTGCACTTAGAAACCCCTACAGTGCTGTTACTCTCTTCTCCTTCTCCATTTTCATGCACACAGCACATTCCCTTAGCCTCGTGCTTTCCTACTCTAGTTCAAGAGAGATGAGCGCTCAGAAGATTGCCCTGTACCATCAAACTTCCACCGCTAAGCATCGTTGTCCAAACAAGAACCTCAAACTTCAGCAAAGTAATTATGAACAAGTGAGTCACTTATAATTAGAATTCTTCTTGAACCTAAGACACATATGCCACTTTTACGGAACTAACATCATACACAGGCCTTCCAATCCACCATCAATTGCTCACCCCACACAACTAAATCAACCCACACAATTTTGCACACACTGGCTCACACGAACACAGACTTGCATTCAACTCATGCACTCTCGCCTGTATACACAAACATATGATCCCAGCACACACATGTACTCAGTACACACTCCATTTACCCAGCTATTTACCCATAACATGACACCCTATCTCCTGAAATATGGTGTACAAACAGAGATAAGACACATAAAGAGAGACACCCTACCCAGAACCACGCGCACGATACCCACATACTCCTCCCTCCACAACTTCCATAAAACCTTGATTAGATTAGAGGAAAAGGGCTTGAAAACTTACCAAGAATTTACGCTTCGATCGCCGAAGTCCCGTATTAGCAGGCCCTCTCTCTCTCTCTCTCTCTTGTTAGTGTGTACGACAGCTTGAATGGGAGGTGGGCGGCTGCCAAAGAAGGTTATACATATATATGATATGAAACCCTAGTTAGACAAAGAAAAGAAAACCCCACCCCCTTCATTTGTCGCTAATTCATCTTATCCAAACTTACTATTGCGAAAATGGTCCAATGATAGAATATTTATGACAAATTATGCGCTAGAAAAATTATTAACGGCTTGTTACGCTATCTCGTTTGACAAAACGTCACTATTAAGTGTACACTACTAAAGAAAACCTCATTGTCATTAAAAGTATGTCGAATGTTACAAAATATAATTCGCCGATAAAAATACACGCCAAAGCCCAAAAATTTATAGGTTTACTTTAATTATCACTAAATACCTCGATCAATACCCTTCATTATTAAATTATAACTTATAGTTTTCAAAAATTTTGTCGTTAAAGATAGTCGTTAAAATTTCAATCACGTTAATCGTTAAACATTTAATCGCCGCTAAAAGTTGTTAAAAAAAATATCGACACTAAGAAAAATGTATTCGCTACTAAAAATTTTAAATAATTCCGAAAAGTATCGGGGTGTTACACTAGACGATATTGTACTGCATTATTTTTGCATACTTCTTGTAATTCGGTCATGCCTTAAGTCTAAATTCTCAATCCTAATGCTTTATTAAGATAAGGATCTTTTAAAGACATGAAATACTTTGGTGTAGTTTTAAACCAAACAGCTATGTTATACAAGTTACTTTGGATATCCCCTACTAGGGCTTTTCAAAGTTTTCCACTGACTATTAAATAACAGATTACTGGTGTAAGGCCCCAACTTAGTGTTACCTTAACCCGACTGGAGCATTACGACACATCAGATAATCACATCATACTGGTCATAATACTCATTCTAACTCACTTGGTAATTAAACGATTTCATACAAAAGTAAAGAGTTTACTTTTATAAAAAAACACCTAGTAAGCTCTCTGCCAGATCTCAAAGTAGACATACTATACTATTCAAGTACAACTTAATTCACAAATGTAAAAGTGTCCCCTTGCCCGTCTTCTCACCGTGCCTCACACCTTTTCCTTGCCTTACCAGCTCCTTGATCTAAAATATTATGGGTAAAAACCCGTCAGCCCACTGGCTCAGTAAGATAATCAAAGACATTTAATGTAACTTTCAATTCAAGAATATTGATAAGGCATGCTATGACAATTCAATCACATTAATCAGTTCTTCTTGTGAACATAACAAATATCACATGTTCACACTTAGTTGAGCATCACAAGAGTTTACCATTCCCAAATTCAGTCCCATCAGTAGACCACCCTTCTGTCACCACACCCGGGATATATGATCACAACCTTTGCCTTGGCCAAAGGCAAAGTAACCAAAAACAATTGAATACCGATACTGCCTCGGGTAGCAGTCGGAGATACAACTGTTCGGCTCATACAGTGCACCGCTATTCAAACACAATCAAATCAACCCCCAATCATCTGAATGGGGTAACATAATAATCATCAACAATATATCAACCATCCCTTACAGTGAAAGGATGTACCATGCTCATGTGCAAGCAAACAGATCATTTCATACATGTAGTTGTTGCAATCTTCACTTACTTGCATCATAAAAACTTATCTATCAGATATTTAGTCACTTTCCTCATATAACATCATCTTCATAACACCTTGAACATGAAATATAATCATTTATATTCAGCAATGTAGCTTTAATTATATAACTTAACAAACATGTCCAAAACCATTACTAACCATGTTTAGTTTGACATAATTCCATAATTCACACGTGCTGTAACTTATTTCACGTCTTCCATAATCTCCAATATGTTAAACATGAATAGATTCACTTATTAACAAGTCTCTAACAAGTATTCAAAAGTTTAACAAAGAATTTATACTAAGAGAATTACGCTAACATAGCATATATCCATATTCATGCCTTAAAAGGTCATTAAAAAGCTTTAACTATCTTACCTTAAAGAAGAGATGAAAGAACCAAATTTTCAGATCGGAAACACCTCCAAAGACTCCTTAAAACACGGTTCCAAACACTGTTTGAAGCTTACAAAAACTTTCCAAATCAACTGCTTAAGGTTCCCTTTCAAAACCAAGCCTTAATTCTAGATTTTGTGAGGTTTTTGGTTGCTTTTCTTGCACTTTTCTCTCAAAAATGAGGTAAGAAGATTCAAGCATGTCAATTAGGTCCTTTTAAATCAAATTAGAAGCAAGTCGGAGGTGTCAAGTGGAGGTGAAGAGGTGGAAAAGTCAAGCACGATGAGGCTTTAAGCACGAGGTGGCGAAACACGATTGTGCCACCTAGCAAGCACGACAAGACTCAAAGCACGAGGTGACAAGATACGATTGTGCCACCTAGCAAGCACGAAAAGGCTCAAAGCACCACGAGGCTCGAACTATGACATGTCGCGATAATATGTTGACACGTCATAAGCACGAGGTGGCATAATTTTGTGCAAAAAGCAAACACAATTCACAGGCAATCCAGTCAACGACTAGTTACTCCCAGCTGGAGTTTTCACCAATTTTCTTTTCCAAATTTTCTAAAAAATATTTTTGGTCATTCCAAGTGATCATTTAATGTTTCTAAACATCAACTACTATTTTCCATTTAGCACTTCGTTCACCTTCTCAAAAAATTTACTTAATTCAAGGTGTTTAACATTTAAGTGTATATTCAAATATGTTATCATCCACAGTTCATCATAACCATTTTCACATAAAGTGATATATCTAATCATACTTAAATATGTAATCAAAGCATATAGAATGTTGGGTTCTCACAACTCGTGTATCTCTGACATCTATGAATAATTGACAAATACGAACTTGTATTATACTAATATGGACATAGTGATATCCTTCTCTAAGGTATTGTTTTGCCTTATCTGCCTTGAAGAGAGGAATATCTAGTATTCTTTCTTCAGTTTAACCTACCGAGTTTCTCTTTCAAAAATCTCTACATTCATCTTACTCCTAAATCTGAATATGGAGTTTTTGTATATTTCTCCAACCCTAATTTTAGGCATCTCCCAATGGCTTATGGTAGAACCGCGAGTTTCTTCCTCAAGTGATTCACTCTGACTAATTATGTTATTAGATAAAGGAATCTTCTCTTCTTCATGGTCATAGGTTTCTGACATTATGAAGATCATGGCTATGCCTTTTAAAGTTCTGTTTAAACTTTCTTCATCATCTTATGTTGGTTCATCATCTGATTCGTAGTCATATTATGAAACAAGCTCTTCTGTTTTTGTCTTCAGAATCTAATTTGTATCCACGTGCTGATCGTATCTTTCTTCTGCAAATAAGAAGGATCTTACATTTTATTTTCTTTTCTTACTTGGGCATTTATTTGCATAATGTCCTTTTTCGCCACATAACCAACAACAATCATATCCTTCTGGTGATTTTCCTTTTGGACATGAAGATTTTTTATACAGAATATTAGATTTCTTTCTAATATAGCTTCCCCATGGTTTTGGTTTTTCTTTTGACAAATTAAATTTTCTTTTCTAAATTTTTTTCCATTTCTTTACTTATCTTTTTTCGTTTACAAACCTTTTACTCTCGAATTTTTTCTTCATGAAGTTTGACTTCTTTTCGCATCCACAGTTATATATCATGTTATCCACTTTAGAACAATAGTCATAACTCATATCAGCATTTTCATATCTTTCATTGCCTGCCTTTTAGAACAAAATTTCTATAGAACTTCTTCTACAGCTGCAATCCTTCCTTCTAAGGAATCACAAAGCGTTCCATCGTTTATGAGTTTAGTAAATTCTTTGTCTGCTAATTCATCCCATGATTTAGGGAGTTTGGCAATAAATTGATTTTGCTAATGGAGGATGTCCCTGAGTTCTAACTTGTAAAAGTATTTTTTAAATTCACAAGTGTAATTTTTAAAATAGCACATATCACATATTTGTAATTTTGTGAAAGCAATTTTTTCTTGAATACCTATATTATTTATAGATATTCTACAGAATTCTCGTTGAGGTATCTGTATAATACATTCTCCATTCTTTAAGAATGTTAAGCTTGCTTTGGGCTTCAATTATCATTTCGTTATTTGCTATGCTATTCCAGAACCTAGCTGCGTTTCTTCGCAGGGTTGCTCGAATAAAATATTTTATAGCTTGCCTTTCTGTTAAATTACCACCTATTATGACAATTCTTAAGGCATGTGCCCAGTTATCGATTGTTTCTTCAGTATTTGAAATACAATTGATATTAAGATATATACCATATTGATTTACGAGCTCCTTTCTTTCATTTTTGGGGAAAAATTCTTGTTTTAAATTTGTCCTTATAGGGGCATTATTAAGTTTAGAATTTCTTTCTAAATTTAATTCTGGATTCCACGCTTCTACATAGTTTGGATCGGTTTCTCCGTTTCACAGCAAACGCCTTATTTACTTCTGATATGACTCTTTTTTCTTCCTGTTCATTGTTGTTCTTTTAGAACAGTTGGATCTATTTCATCCATCATTAGTTTTTTCAATTGTTTTTCTTTTTCTACTTTGTCTAAATAGTCGTTTATTATTTTTTCTATTTCTTCTGCACCTATTCCCTTTACGAGATCTTTGGTGTCTTTTGAGCGACTCAAAGATGGTTTTCTTTCGCCTTCACTACCATTATATGCTATAACTTCTTCGAAATCCATATGAAGTTTTGTTGCTATAGTATTCATTAGTAGTGTCATAACTTCCCAAGTTCGATAAGAAATTATCTGAGTTTACGATGTGATTTTTACTCCCTAACCATTTATCTCAATTGTGTAATTCAGTTAATATCTGAGATGTTATCTTGTTTAAAATTCTACAGATATTTAAATTTTCATGAGATACATCCATTATTTGATTTAATAATCCGGTTATCTCAGTTTTTCCAACTCTATGGTCTAAGTGTATAATTCATGTCATATGATTTAATAACCAAGAAATTTTCATAAGTTTTTCGGTTGTATCTCGCCTTTGATTAGGCTCAGATATCAGTTTTGTATGGCCAAATTCTTCTTTGGTCAGGGATGACATGTTCTAATCTTGAGAGATCTCAATTTTACTCTTTTGAGAAATATGAGGTGTTTTAAGTAAATTGTTTAGAAGTTGAGGGATTGAAAAGGATATTAACCAAAGAGTTGGCAATTTTCCAGTACTAGCCTTTATCATCTCCCATATATATATATATATATATATATATATATATATATATATATATATATATATATATATATATATAGTAAGAGTTAAAGCTGCTTTCATGTAACTCTAGTGGTTTGTTGTTAATTAACCTTACCAAGTTAAATAAATTACTGTAAATAGTAAAATATATGATCAGTATTCAAATTGAGTAATTTATTTTACATTTAACAAACTCAAAAGTAACGTGAACTTTTTTATGTTTGACATCCATTTTTTGATGACTTTTAGTCTCCCTGATTAGAATTTCTGGGTCCGCCCTTGGCCATAACATGTGTGCACGTATTTGCTTCACGCAGCAATGGAATTGATCTTGAAATGGAGTAAAGTTCTAAAAGAAATGGAATAACCACTACTAGATTATTGTTTGGTAAAACTCCTTGGCAATCATGTCTGTAGTGCAATGGCCATCCGTTCATTTGGTAGGATAAAAGATCTTGGAGTGTACTAGAAACGTGTTCAAAGTCAAAATTACCATATATCTTTTTTAAAAAAAATTGACATGATTGGTCGAAACTATCAAGCAAAAATACTAAGTTTTCGAGATGGTTCTTGCTAAATCACACACTTATTCAAAGACTTGTGGTGATGGTTGAATAGCTATACCTACATTTGTTGCCAGTTACACTGTACCAAAAAGAAGATAGCACTCGAATATAAGTGTCTAAGCCTTTACATATGCTACAACGGCTAACCAACTCGTATGCTACAAGGACATGCTAGCATGTTACAAAGGCTCGCTGCTTGTATGTTCCATGATAGCTTAACAACTTGAATATTAGGTTATTGTTTCTTGTATATTGTAACGAACAATAACTTGTATAAGACATTACGAATTTCTAAGTATTCATAATTTTTTGACATGTGCCAAGTTTAACAAAATGTTTCAAAGAAAAGTACATTGGCAGTGTTGGCTTCAAATGGTGGATTAATGGTGTACTTTGGTGGCAACTATTATGGAGGGGTTTAGATGATGAATAGAAGGGTCTTTTCATGTTCGAAGAGTTATTGACAAAGTATGGATTGGTTGTCACATATTGGACAAGCAAGAACGATGCTAAGTCTTCGTAAGATTTTAGTCACAAAATCAATCAACTTTGGATAGTGGGACGAGTTGGAGGGAAATTCAAATTTCCTTAGTTTGATCTTGGTTTGAACTTATAATAAAACAATATATAATGACCAAAATATGGGAACTTGGGGACACTTGGGTCTTGGTTGAAAATAATTAATATATTCTAATTAATTTTGTGTTTTGATTTTATAGCTGTTAATTGGAGTTCATACCCAACAGTTATGTCCTATGATGCCAAGGGTTGTTTTCTTTCAGTCGAGGGTTGTGATCATTCAGATATTATAAATATATGTGTATCCTTCAATTTCTAGAAGACCAGAAACATATTTCTAAAAATGTGTTCTTGGAAAAATTCTATTTTTTGCTGATTAGAATTCCATTGGCTTTGTTATCTGAGAAGAATCTGCCATTTACCAAGCAGCAAACATAGTGGGGGCATATTTTCTTAAGGACGGTGATAACTCATGATCAAATCTTTATTGCATTTTCTAACAATCTTAAGGAAATATCAATGATGGAGGCTAGTGGTACCGATTCTTTCTTCAATAAAATGTTCAATCCTTATGTGTTCAAGCTGGAGCATTTTGATTGCACAAATTTTATTCACTGGAAGGACAACTGTTGTTCTTACTTACTGAATTAGGCATTGCATATCTGCTGAGTGACAATCTGCCCAAAACTCCTCAACCATTTGAGGAGGAGTCCGAAGCAGTGACTGCATCTCGCAAGAAACGTGAAGAAGATGAAGTTCACTATAGAGAGTTTATTCTGAACTCACTGTCTGATCGGTTGTAGGATCTTGTTTGACCAATTAAATCCCCATGAGAAATTTGGTAGGCCTTGGAGAATAAACATAAATCTAAAAAATAAGGTACATAGAAACTTCGCAGTGTGAAGTTTTTTGAGTTTCAAATGTCTGAGAAAAGTTTGTTATGAATCAAGTGGATGAGTTACTGGTTCTAGTGTCTAGACTCAAGGATTTGAATATACATGTGTCTAAACAACTTCAAGTGGCTATTGTGATTGCAAAATTATCAATCATTAGAATAACTACAAAGAAATTATTGCATAGTTCTGAAGAATTCACCATTGACCAACTCATTATGCATGTTCAAATTGAAGAGGAGACTTGTGTTTGCGAGTATAAATTTGCTTGTGAGTCTGAGACTAAGATGAACTGTATTGAGTCTAACACTCAGAAAATCTGGTTCTAAGTCTGGTAATAAGAGAAAATTTGCCAAAGCCTCAAGTTCTTATTCTTCCAACAATAAGAAGAACAAGTCATGTTTTTTCGGTAGCGAAAAGGGGCACTTTAAGAAGGAATCCAGGTTTTATAAGAAATTGAAAATGGAGGGAAGTGCAGGGCAAAAGAAGGCAAACGTTATCGGGGATCAATCTACTTTATGCAAAAATTATTACTATGGTTGCTGGTCTAAACATTAGTATGATAACAGAATGCAACATGTCAACAACTGAGAAATCTGCAGATTGGTGGTGTGATTATGGTGCCTCAGTGTATTGTTGCAACAACAAAATACTATTAAAAAATTATGAGGTTGCAACAAAAGATGAGATGGTCTTGATGGGCAATCATGACAAAGCCAAGGTCATTGGAAAAAGGACTGTTGAATTGCAACTTACCTCTGGAAAGAAGCTAATTCTAATAAATATATTTCATGTCCCAGATGTGAGGAAGAATCTGACTTTTGCAAATCTGTTATGCAAGAATGGTTTAAAGGCTATTATAGAGGCTAAAAAAGTTATTTTTTTTTAAGAATGATGTATTTATTGGACAACGTTTTTCTTGTGATGGCATGCTTAAACTAAGTATCAATAAAGTGAAAGATTTTGTTCACTTGGTTGAGTCTTCTTTCGATTTATGGCATGCTCGTTTATCACATGTAAATCAATCAATCAAGTTTATGTCTAAATATGATTTGATACCTTGTGTTAATGACAATTCCGGAAAGTGTCAAATATTTATACAAGCAATAATGACTGATAAACCTTTCTCAAAGAATGAAAGAATATCATAATTGCTTGATTTTGTACATTTTATATATATATATATATATATATATATATATATATATATATGAGTTGAATGGTCTTCTAACAAGAGGTGAAAACAAATGTTTCATTACTTTTATAGATGATCATTCTAGATTTACTCAAGTGTATTTGATGAAAACAAAAGATCAAGGCTTTGACTTATTTAAATGTTATAAAACCTTAGTTAAAAATTAATTGGAAAGGAAGATAAAAGTCTTACGTAATGACCGAGGTGGTGAATACTTTTCAAATGAATATTCTATTTTTTATGAAGAAATAGTTTGATACATCAAACAAACGATTGCACCTCATACCCAAAACAAAACGGCCTAGCCGAAAGGAAGAATATACCTTGGTACATGTGGTTAACGCTATTCTTATGCATGCTAAGTTACCAACAAATCTTTTGGGATAGGCATTATTAACAGTGTGTCGTGTACACAGCAGAATACTTTCAAAGATGTTTAAAGCTTCTCTGTATGAACTATGGAAAGAAAGAAAATCTAACCTAAACTATTTGAGTGTGTGGGGTTGTGTAGCTTATTTCAGAGTTCTAGATCCGAAATGAACCAAATACTGACCGAAAGCTCTTAAAAGTGTCTTTATGGGATTTGCAAAAAACTAAAAAGCATATAGATTGGTCGATGTAGATTCTAATGTTATTGTAGAATCTAGAAATGTCGAATTCTTAGAAACAAGTTTTCTTGGTGATTCAAACATCAATCCACAATCAAAAAATAAAATGTAGAATCCTAGATTGATACGTGACACATATAAGAATTCTAGTTCTTCCTCAAATAAGAAAAGGAAACGAACTGATCTTCCTGTTGAACCTAGGAAGAGGGAAGAGTCAAAGAGCTCAGAAGGACAAGAATCTAGATTCTGATTTCATTTCTTCAAAAGCAATAGTTTTTTTTATTAAAAGGAGTAGAGATGAGGTTGTAAATAAAATACCTATAGTCTTAAATTTGGAGGAGGATCCAAAAACGTATAGTGAAGCAATGGCTTCAAGAGATAATGCTTTCCGAAAGGAAGCAGTAAATGATGAAATGGATTCTCTTGTATCCAATGACACTTGTGTATTAGTTGATTTACCTCTTAGTGCTAAATCCGTTGGGTGCAAATGGTTGTTTTGACAAAAATTTAAAACTGATGGTTCTCTAGAAACTTTCAAAGCTAGACTAGTCGTAAAAGGCTTTAGACAAAAGCCAGGAGATAATTATTTTGAACATTTGCTCTTGTTGCAAGGGTTACTTCCATAAGAGTGTTGTTTGCATTAGTATCAGTCTATAATTTATATGTTCATCAAATGGATGTAAAAACAACATTCTTGAATGGTGAACTTGATGAAGACATGCACATGGAGCAAGCTGAAGGATTTGTGCTTCCTGATAACGAAAAGCAAGTTTGCAATTTAATTGAATCGTTATACGGATTAAAGAAAGCTCCGAAACAGTCGGATGAGAATTTGATAGTGTGATTTTATCACACGGTTTTAGACACAATGGAGCTGTTAAATGCATTTATTCCAAATTCACAAAGGATTATGGTGTGATGTATGTCTTTATCTTGATGACATGCTAATCACAAGAACCAATATCAACGTGGTAAATGATACTAAGAAGTATTTAGTTTCTCAATTTAAAATGAAGATGGGAGAGGTTAACAATATCTTAGGAATCAAAGTTAAGAAACATAGTGGCAGTTTTGCTTTATGTCAATCCCATTATGTTGATAAGATTATTTCTGAATCTAATCATTTGTTTATTAAAAAAGTTCATACTCCATTCCATATCTCTAACAAGTTGGTGGAGTATTTAGGAAGATCAGTTAGTCAATTAGACTATGCTAGTGCAATTGGTAGTTTGAAGTATGTTATGCATTGTAGTAGACCTCATATTACTTTTATAGTTCGTAAGCTTTCGAGATATACGCACAATCCTAGCACCAATCATTGGTGATCTATTGAACAATTATTCAGTATCTTAAGAAAACTAAATTATTTCCTTCTCTTATAATAAGTTTCTTGATGTGCTAGAGGGTTATAGTGATGCCAGTTGGATAATTAGTGTGAAATGATAATAAGTCAACGTCTGGTTGGATTTTCACTTTAGGTTGAGGAGTTATGTCATGGGCTTCTAAGAAACAAACGTGTGTCACCCATTCCACAATGTAATATGAGTTTGTCGCTTTGGCAACAATAGGCAAAGAGGTGGAATGGCTGAAAAATTTATTGCTAGATATAGAGCTGTCGCCATAACCAATGCCAGCAATCTCTTTGCACTGTGAAAGTGAAGTTACTATGTATAGAGCATTTTGCACGATATATATCGGCAAGTATAGACATATCGCTTTAAGACATGAATATGTTCGATAACTAATAGTTAATGGTATAATCACAGTTGTCTACATTAGATCAAGCTGACCCAATAACTAAAGGTCTCTTAAGGGATATGATAGGAAGCACTACGAGTGCAATGGGTCTAAAACAATTTAAAATTTTCACTAGTAATGGGAACCTCACCACTATTATTGCACTGAAATTTTAGAGGTTTAAAAGGCAATTACAAGTTATAGCTTGTGACAGTCAACGAGCACTAGGGTCAAGATAGTACTTAAGGAAAAGAGGCTGCATATTTAATACTCTTATTCAAGGACGTCTTGTTTGAGACTTTCTCTAGACTTCACATACGTAAACATAAGAAATGGTGCCGCTTCTATCCAAGTTTAAAACTTCGTAAGTGTTCATAAAATTAGGGATAGCACAAGGCCATAATATAGTGCTAAAGCTCATGGTAAAAATGTTAAAAAAGTGGTAAGATTTGTGTGTATGATATTTCTAGTCTTGTCAATACAGGATTATGGTTGGATAGATTATAACTAACCATTAATTTTGGCAAGATTTTGAAATAATAGGAGGTTTAAGTCAAAAGATACCTCCTATTTGTCACTAACTAAGGGATTGTTGGAACAGTTAGTGACAAGGTGTTGGTTGGTT
Organism: Escallonia herrerae; assembly: GCA_033070095.1. Classification (NCBI taxonomy): domain Eukaryota; kingdom Viridiplantae; phylum Streptophyta; class Magnoliopsida; order Escalloniales; family Escalloniaceae; genus Escallonia; species Escallonia herrerae. Next base: position 227,227 of record JAVXUP010000948.1, on the reverse strand, counting down.
GTCCCACATTAGAAAAGTAAGAAGGATGCAATGCTTTTATAAGGCTTTACTCACCGAATCAATTGAATTGACTGTGGAAAGAGTTTGAGGGAAATTCAAAAATTCCCTTGGTTTGGGCTTGTAATAAAATAATATTTAATCATCAAATATGGGCACTAGGGGCACTTGGGTCTTACTTGAAATATTTAATGGTCAAATATTTTAACTAATTTCATTTTTTTGATTTTATAGCAGTTAGTAGTTAGTTGCAGTTAGTGCCAAAAGTTATGTCCTTTGATGCTAAGTGTTGTTTCCATTTAGCTAGGGGTTGTGATAATTCAGATATTATAAATTAATGTGTATCTTTCAATTTCCATAAGATCAGAAACATATTTTTAAAAACGTGTTCTTGGGAAAAATTTTGATTTTTGCTGATTAGAATTTCGTTGGCTTTGTTATCCTGAAGGAATCTGCCCTTCATCCAATAGCCAATATATTGGAGGCATATTTCCTTAAGGATAGTGATAATTCACAATCAAAGTGTTATTGCATTTTCTAACATTTTATGTAGATACAGAGTGTTGCTATAAATTACGACCATAGACATTTCCATTTTGAAATTGAGGGTATTGAAACTTCTTACTATTATTTGATTTTTTTCTTTGAATAATCGCTACGGAGTTATCCATAACAATTCAAGTAATACCTCGTAGATGTGGTTAGGTTTAATCATAATAAAGTAACTTTGTAGTTTAGAGTTAGTCCAAGTGACATTATAGGATCTTTAACTACGGTTGTTTTGAGCGGTATCATTTAACACCTTGAGCGACATTTTTTTATGGGTTAGTTACAAAACTGTCCCCTGAAGTTTACACGTTTTTACACTTTGCTCCCCGTGTTTACAACTTTTGCAATAGTATCCCTCGAGGTTGACAAAACCATTTCAAACAACTCCAAAACCGAACGGCCGTCCAAAATAATCGTTAAAGTAGTCATGTGCGTATCATGTGCCACTTTTTTTTACTAAAGTGAAGGGAAAAATTGTAACTTTAGTTAAGAAACTCCATCATCTTCATTTTCATTCTGGATGGCTCCGATGAAATTGCAGGGGAATTAGGGTTCATTTTGCAATAGAACCCTAATTTCCCCTTCCACAGCAGATTCAAGGTTGAGGAAGGTCAGGAAAATGGTGATTCAGAAGATGATGATTTGGGTCATGAAGTGCATGTGAAGAGAAAGGTAGTACTTTCTGAACATGAGAATGCAGGGGAATGCAAAGTTGTAGGGTTTGAATCTATGAAAATAGAAGAAACTAATAATTCTCTTATTTTCTACACAAGAGAACTTGATTATATTGATGAACAAGTTGACAGGGACCAAGTGACTGAAACTCCATCCAAGAATATTGATGATGTTCATAAAAAAGCAATGGAAAGAATAGAGGAAGGGGGGTTCAGATGCACCTACAGGTAACCTAATTTAGGGTTCGAATGTTATAGATGAAGAGTCACTCTTCTGTGCCGCAATTTCATCGGAGTTGCATTTGTGGGGATTGAATCGATGGGGGAAGGGGAAATTAGGGTTTTATTGCAAAATGAACCCTAATTCCCCTGCAATTTCATCTGAGTTGCATTTGTGGGGATTGAATCGATGGGGGTTGTGGTGATTAAATTGATGGGGGAAGGGAAAATTAGGGTTCTATTGCAAATTGAATCCTAATTCCCCTGCAATTTCATCAGAGTTGCATTTGTAGGGATTAAATTGATGGGGAAAGGGAAATCAGGGTTCTATTGCAAAATGAACCCTAATTCTCCTAAAATTTCATCTGAGTTGCATTTGAGGGGATTGAATCGATGGGGGTTGTGGGGATTGAATTGATGGGGGAAGAAGAAATTAGGGTTTTATTGCAAAATGAACCCTAATTCCCCTGCAATTTCATCAGAGTTGCATTTGTGGGGATTGAATCGATGGGGGAGTGGGAAATTAAGGTTCTATTGCAAAATAAACCCTAATTCCCCTGCAATTTCATCGGAGCCAAGAATGAAGATGAAGATGAAGATGATGGAGTTTTTTTTACTGAAGTTACAATTTTGCCCTTCACTTTAGTCAAAAAAGTGGCACATGATATGCACATGACTACTTTAACGATTATTTTGGATGGTAGTTCGGTTTTGGAGCTATTTGCAATGGTTTTGTCAACCTCGGGGGGACACTATTGTAAAAGTTGTAAACACAGGGAGCAAAGTGCAAAAACGTGTAAACCTTAGGAGACAGTTTTGTAATTAATCCTTTTTTTAAATGATCATAAGTTGCAATAATGAAGCTGGTCATATGGTAAATTATAGCAGGTTTATTATTTGTTTAGGGGATATATATATATATATATATATATATATATATATATATATATATATATATATATATATATATATATATATATATATATATATAGTTTCTTATGGGATTAGCCATCCCATAGTTCCCTCTTCTCCTTCCGATATTCTCGATAGAGACTAGAGAAGGAGAGTAGAATGAGAGTTTAACACCAACAAAAAGAATTTGGGAGATCATGAGGACAAGATGAAGATTTTATGTGATTTGCATCAGTGATGGAAGGGGGTTTCAAAAATAAAAAATAAAAAATAAGGGCCATTAACCTGTAGAGGGGCTGAAATGTTAGGGTATATGGTTGAAATTTGCAAGAGGAGTAGACTTCTTCATGGTGGAAGTTCCAACGAATTGGTTTCGATTGCAGGTAAGATCCTTATTGTTCTCCAAATAGATTCTTTACTTGAGTGTATATAGATGAGCACAGTGTGTATATGTGATAATAGTGTGTGTCCTAAGGTGTTGATTTGTGGATGCGTGAGAGAGAGGGGCTGCCGTTAGGCAGCATGATTGTGGGTTTTGGTGAGCTGCCATGAAAGATATGTGTGTTGGCAGGTTCGGTGTCGTGCGTAGTGTTTGTGCGGGCTGTTGTACAGCTAGCTGTGTGCGAGTGTGTACAATGCAAGTGCGTGTTAACATAAGTGTGCGTGTACAGGGGATGAGGGGATGGTGTGTGTGAGTGCGTGTTGTGCCGCTATATGCGGCCATGAATGTGCAGCTATGTATGTTAATGTGTGCATTACTATTCGACGGTGTGCATTTATTGCTATGTACGTGTGTGCAGGGGTGCAACAATGTGTGTGCAGCGTGTCTATGAGTGTATATGTGAATGTGTTGAGTTTTTTAATGTGGAAATGTGTGGGAATTGGCATGCGTAAGGGACAAGGAAGAGGGAGGACTACCGAGAGAAACTGCTGTGACAATGTAACCATGTATGTGTGTACTTATGGGTGTTCAGTGTGTGGAGGTGTGAGGGGGTGTAATTCTAAGGGATGTTGGAGCTGAATGGAATATTCTTAAGTGGATTTGTAAGCTGTAGTGATATATAGCAACATGATTTAGGGTGAATGTATAGAGAAATGTACATAGAAGTGTGTGCAACGTTCTGGGGGGTGGGTGGGTGGGTATGTCCTTGAGTAGGTAGTGTGTGTGGAATTGGGAGGAAGATTAGTGATTTATTGTTTCCATGGAGTGTTGCAACACAATTATGTGTGAGTGAGTTGCCTAGAGGGAGGGGGAGCTGGTATGACCAGTGTATGTGTGCGTGTTGTAATGGTGAGATGTGTGTGTGTGTGAAACTGCAGTGTATGTGTGTTATGTGAGTAGTTGTGAGTGTAATGAGTGTGTGAGAGTGGGTTTAGTGTGTGTTTTTGTATGGTGGAGTAGGCTCTAGGGTGTGGAATGAAAGCTGGCAATAAAATAACTAGAAACTGCAAGTATGTGGAGAAAAAAAAAGAAGGTGAAACGGGGTGTGTTTGATCCAAGTGTTTAGGAATAGTAAGTGCCGCTGAAGGTCACTTTTTCTTTTTCCAATAGCCTAAACTTTGACTTTTAACAGCATCTTCTGAACTGATTTAGGCAAAGCACGAAACTAGAAACCCCCATTTTTTTAAGAAACCTATATCGTGAAATTTTCTGAGATTTTTCTGGGCATGTTAAGAGCATGAAATGACTTTATTTTGAAAATAAAATTTTGAATTATTTGACATAGTAAACAGACTTTTTTTAGCCAAAAACATTGCATTAATATGAATTCATTGAGGTGCTTAAGTGTCTAAAATTTCGCAGCATTCCGGTTCCAATTGCTATATTTTTTAATTATGAGCTGTATGCTCTATTTAAGGAATGATTTAAGATTTTTAGCAAAAACTCCCTAGAGATAGCCTTTTTGTCTGAAGAACATACTTAATCGTTTATAAAGATGTTTTGGGTATTTTTCGGTATGAAATAGTACATTAGGCATTGGAGGTAATTTGGCATTTTTAACCAAGTCTAGGGGTTATTTTTGTAACACTTACAGGGGAAAATTTGGCAGTCAGGCATGATTGTGCATCAAGGATTAACACCCGTATGGTTTGCCATTTAGTTTTTGATAGATAAGAGTCAGGACCGGCTTGTGAGCAAGAACCGTAACCGCCAAGCAGTCCAAGTAAGTACTCTTGCCATGTTCCTCCGCATACTGATGTAATGTATACATGATTCCATCAAATGAAAGTTTTTAAAGTCTTTGCATTATTTATGTTTGCATGATAAATTGTAGACAACAATATGTGTTAAAAATGCAAGCGAATGTGTTAGGATCAAATGCTTACCACTACACCAAAAGCAATTACTGTTAGTAAGGGCGCAACTTTATTTCCTTTTACTCTTGGCCCAGCAATCAGTGCACGCGATCAGGTACACAAGGGAGTAGATGGACGTGGCCAACCTCTGATCTGTAATCAATCCCTTCCCCAGATACGCGCCGGGGGACTCGAACCCGTGACTTGCTTTGATACCAATTGTTAAGATCAAGTGCTTACCACTGCACCAAAAGCAGTTGCAGTTAATAAAGGTGCAACTTTATTTTCTTATACTCATGGCCCAACAGTCAATGCATAAGATTGAGTACACAAGGGAGTAGATGGACGAAGCCAACCTCCAATCTGCCAATAGAATGTTTCTATGAGTAGTTGTTTTAAATTTTGTTATGTTGAATGAGATGGCAAATTTGGCTTGATTGTTGTGCCTCATATACAAAGGGAGAAAGTTAGATTTTGGGCCCTGGTCAATGGGGCTTGTAAATTGATATGCAATATTGTTGCTCGTGGTTCGTCCCTATGTCCACAGAATTATTTATCCCATGTGTAGGAGGGATTCGGGCCCCAGTCAAGGGGGCTTGTATGCTGGCCACAATATACCTAAGTTATGATTAACTGCAATAGCTGTTTGATGAGCTTTCATGATGTCATACTCCTGTTTTAAGAATTCTTTTTGTACTCTAAATGTCCCGAAATTCGGAGCTCCATTGCCCCGAACTCCCAGAATGTTGACCTATCATATCACATCATACCTACCAAATCCTATTCACTAACACGTACTTCAAAGCATCCAACCCGATATCAACTCTAATTCTTCACATACAATGTTACAAAACTGCTTAAACTTAAACTATTAAAACCTAGGTTCTTTACAAACTCGTGTCCTTATAGAATGCTTTGACAATACCAACCCATGTACATGTCTCACTACACAGTAATGGTGGGCTCACCGGAATCTCACACAAACTTTAACCCAACACACTATAGCTGATCATCATCTACAGAAAGGAGTCAAATTAAGGGTGAGCTTTTGAGAGCTCAGTAATGTCGTAAAAGGATTACCAAAAGAATTACAAAATAATAGCAAATAATCCAATTGACGATGATTTTCAAAATACTTCAAATTATCAAAAACTCAATGATTTAAAAAATGATCAAAATTCATCATAAATAGATATAAAAATAAACAATAATAATCACAATGAGTTCCAAAACGATTAATAAAAGATCATTTTCGAAGCCATCATTCCAAAATACAATGATGGCTTTTCAAAGGATTTCAAAACAAGCACAAATCATTTGAGACAATCCTTTCCAGTCAATTCCGTAAGTCACAGTGAGATAAAATGTCAATAAAATCAAAGATGTTGATCATGGGCGGTCGCGATATCATTCAGGCAAAGCCAGTATAGGGTACACATGAATGATGTACCTGTATATAATTATAAGTCCCACTGGGTGCTAGCTTACGTTCCATGCAGGATTCAAACAAGCTTTATAACGCCTTCCCACACTATAGTTTCCCAGGTCATCACAAAATCAACCATATCAATTAACATTAATGTGATATCTCAAAAATATCAAAAATTAATCTAACCGTGAGTTTTATTAATTAGTGGGGGTTATTGTATTAAGCAGCATTATGTGAGTGATAATTAAGTATTAGGGAGCTAAATAAGGGGTTATTGTGGCCTTGGGGCTTAAAATGTACTTTTGAAAAGTTAGGAGAAAAAATGTAATTTTGAAAAGTTAGGGGGCAAAAATGTAAGTTTAGAAAATTGATGAACGGGATGCATATTTATTAAGTAGCATCGTATTGATGATAACTAGGTGTTAGGAAGTGAAATGAGGGGTTAGTGTGGTTTTGGGATCAAAGCGTAATTTTGCTAAACTAGAGGGGTCAAAATGCAATTTTTATAAACTTGAGGAACCAAAGTGCAAATTATGGAAGTTTGCAAAATGTGTCATAAGGTGGGGATAGTTTGGCTGAGTGTCTTCCACCTCTTGAGTGAATTAGGCTGACTAAGCCTCATAGACAATAAACTATTGTAGGGATAAGATTATGGAATGAAAATATAAAAGAAACTTTTTGGGGTGCAAAATAGAAATAAAGCAAACTCAAGAACAAGTCTGAAGAACACGAGCAGAAGCAACCGCTGGAAGGAAAAAAAGAGAAGAGAAAAGGGGGAAAGGAGGAAGAAGAAGGAGGGGAAGGAAAGAAAAAAAAGGATTGAATCCAAACCCTAATAGGGTATGGATCTTGAACCCAAAATTGTAGAAATTGGTTGAAGTATTGTGACATGTATTTGTGTGTGTGTGTGTGTGTGTGTTTGTGTGTGTGTTGTGTATGAATATTGATATGGCTAAATATGCTCTCCCTACAAGATTGAGTTGTAGTCAACAGAAGGTCTCGTATCTGAGAAGAACTCTACTAGAGAAATCAGAGTCCTAGAAGAATGCTGATACCACCAAGAAGGGACGATAACATGATCCGTAAGGATCCTATCATGATCCCAATTGGTCTCCAAACCTATCGAAAAAGGGTTGCAAGACGATCATGACTCTAGAAGTTAAGTCTATATCAGAGAGAAGGCCTCAGGTACGCGGACAGGTACCCACACACAAACACTGAGTATTCCATAGCTATTCAGAGCTCTACCCTCGTAGCCCAATTCTGACTTTAGCATCCGAGCTTCCTCTGTCGAAACACCCCCGGCAGTCACTTCGTGTTCTGTTTTGCTGGACCATTTCTCGGTCGTGATCCCAGATTAAGATTCTAGCAGCAACATTTTGGCGTCATCCGTGGGACTACATGGCTAGACAATCCTCTTCCAACACGTCTCAGGTCAGTCGCTCGATTAACAATTGGTAAACGCAATCCAGTGGCTCTCGTCGAGAGGACCGACGTTTAACACCATCTCACCGATATTCCAGTGATGACCAGGTTAATGTAACTTCTGTTACATCGCAGACAAGTGACGGTTCTAGGGGAAATCGTTCCTCAACCCCTATGCTAAAAAGGGGAGACTTTCATTACTACCTTAGCCAAAAGCTTTTTGAAACGCCAAACGTGGATCTGACAAGGGAAATTCATGAACTGAAAGGCGTGCTTAGCACTTTACAGAAGACACTTGAAGTCGTGGCTCCAATGGCTTCTGCCAACCAGACCCATTTGGATCTGAGCAACCTCCCCTTCAAACTGACCTCAAGGTCAAGTTGTGGCTAGAAGTATAGATCGAGGCCGATCCAAGTTATCAACCAAGAAAAGAGATTGAGGAGCATGTTACAAGAAGTGGTTCATGTTTTCAACGGGAGACATAAATGGCAGGCAGTACAGAGTCGTCTCCCATTCTGGGAAGCGAATCTCATGGTCGGCACCAAGCCGAGAGGGGAAGATGTCCCCATGGACGAACTCGTCACGAGGCACGGGAAGTACGCCCCCAAGGACGAACTTCTCATAAAACCGTCTTCAAATCCCGCCTAAAGGAACTCTCTCCCCTAAGGGGAGATTCTGGATACCCCTTGTCTAAGGCGATCAAAAAGGTAAAGCTACCTCCCAATTTTCGGATGCCGTAATGTGACTTGTATGATGGAATGGGCGATCCCGGGGAACACATCTACCAATTTCCGATGAACATGCTGCTCTTCCAGGTCTCCAATGTTGTCATATGTTCGGCCTTTCCAACCACTTTGAGGAAGGCTACACATGCGTAGTTCAAGTCCTTACGGCCCAGATCTATTCACTCCTTTGCTTAACTTTCTGATTGGTTTTAGAAACATTTTGTGAGCAGCCAAAACAGAAGGAAGAACTTTGCAAGCCTTCTCAACATGGTACAAGAGGGAAACGAATTTTTATAATAATATTTGGGACGGTTCAACGCAACGATGCTGGAAATTGACAATCTGGTTAACATGATCTTTCGTGATTTAATCAGGAAGAATATGGAGGTGTACATGGCTGATATGCTCATGAAAAGTGTCAAGGAAAATCTCATGTCGAGGACCTCAAAGAAACTATCCCACCCCAAAATGGCAGGTCGTGACTGCAAAACAAACCTAATGATATACGACTACGGTTCTAAAAGCAATGGTATAAACAGAGCCACTAAAAGCCTCTACGACAAAATATCATCATATATATATCAAACAAAAGTCTATCAACATCCATTCCCACAATATTCCATTACAAAACCATTTCTAATCGCAATGGATAAATAGTTACACAAAAATCAGTTCTATCAAACAGATCTGAACTTACGTCGTTCGAAGCTATGGCATCTTTGGCAGTCAAAGCATAAGCACAGCCTTGTACTCTAGGCCTCTGATCCCCCGTGGACGCTTTAGCTCTAACCAGAGCTTGAGTGTTATAAGTATTCTCCTTCTTTGAATACGGGCATTCTGTAGCATAATGCCCAACCTTCCCACAGTTGAAACATGAATTTGTCAAACGATGGCAGGGCCTATCCCCATGATTCTTGCCGCAAATGTAACAAACCTTTGTAACCCTTTGAGTCAATTGAATGCCTTCTTGTAAAGTTTTTTTCTTCTTATTCTTACCACCACCTTTGTTCTTGTCTGGAGTTTTTGCATGACTTCTCTTATGCCTTTCCTCCTGTTCTTTTCAAAACTTCTTATAGTCTGTCTCTAGAATTTTGGCCCATTCAACCACTTTGGCATTAGTCGGAAGCTTCAGAGCCAACAACCTGTTCTTAATGCCGCGCTTCAATCCTTTCTCGAACCTTCTTGCTTTTTGATTCTCGGTGTTAACCAGATACAGGGCATATCTTGACAATGAGGTGAACTTTGCCTCATATTATGCGACTATCATCTCATTATGTACAAGCTTCATGAATTCCTCATCCTTTTGATCTTTTACGTTCTTAGGAAAATACTTCTTGAAGAAAATACCTTTAAATTGTTTCCAAGTCATGGGATGATTATAGCTGATCTTTTGCGTGCGTTGACCATCTTCCACCAATGGTCAGCATCATCCTCTGACATGAAAATAGCGTATGCCACTTTTTGCTCATCACTGCTATTCCAAAGGTCAAATACCTTATCATTCTGGTTCACCCACACTTCAGCCTTCTATGTATCGGGTTCCCCTGTAAAAGTGGGTACCAACTTCTTAAATTTGTCTACGTCTCCAATTTTAACACCACCGTTCTGTGCATTGTTCTGATTTTGGTGTAGTGGTCCACCGTTGCCTCCTGCAATTAGTTTTGCCAAATTCTGAAATCCTTGTACAATGGCCTCAGCAACTCCATCATTCGTTGGTGGATCGTGAGGATTGTTAGCATTACGATTAGAGCGTCTAGGAGGCATGGCACTCCTAACACATCAAACGAAACTGTATAAGCCTACAAATGTAAAAGGATACACAATAAGGGAGACCAATCTAATCGTATAATTATTTTATAACGCTTTAAACTTAGGCTCACCCGAGTCTATAGAATCACAGACCTAAGCTCTGATACCAACCATGTCATGCCCCCGAAACGGGAGGCCATGACTGCAAAACATACGTAATGATATACCGCTATGGTTCTAAAAGCAACGGTATAAACAAAGCCCCTAAAAGCCTCTAAGACAAAATATCTTCATATATATCAAACAAAAATCAGTCACCATTCATTCCCACAATATTCAATTACAAAACCATTTCTAATTACAGCGGGTAAATAGTCATACAAAAATCAATTCTATCAAATTACCCATAACAGGGTAAAAGTCCTCAAAAGAATGTGACTGCAAGTTTATCGAACCAAAAACAAAAGTCTCATAGCTCCATAGCTGCCACATGAATCATGAGCCACTTCCTTCACATGTGGCAAAGGCAAGGTACAAAAAAAAAGGGTGAGCTTGAATTTTAACACCCCAAAATTTTAGAGGTGCTCCAAATATTTACGGGTTGGTTGAGAGAAAAATAATGATGATGATGAGTTTGGGTGAAAACTAGGACTTGCATTGTCATGCTTGTTGGGTGTCACCTCGTACTTATTGAGGAGTCGGTGTTGATTACTTCTCTGATCGACACATCGTGCTACCTATCTTAGTCGTGCTTATGACGTGTCAAAGTAGTAATGCGACACGTCGTGCTTCAAGCCTTGTCGTGCTTGCTAGATGGCACAAGCTTATTATTCTACCTCATGCTTTGAGCCTTGTCGTGCTTGCTAGCATTGTCATGCTTGTTAGGTGGCACAACCTTGTCTTGCCACCTCGTGCTTTGGTTAGCATTGTCGTGCTTGCTAGGTGGTATAGCCTTGTCTCGCCACGTCTTGTTTCTTTACAGCTCGTGCTTCTTAGAAAATTCTTTAAAGAGGCATTTGATGTCTTTTTAAATTGTTTCAAGTTATCTTTGACTTCATCAATGGATACATAGATAATGAGTGAGAGGAGAAGTTCAGCTGTGATTATGGAAGCAGAATCATAAGGACTAATTTGGAGGAATTGTTTAAATGGATTCCTCATGATTTAGGTAAGGGGAATTCCATGTCAGTATTCTTTTATGCCATGTGGTTATTTATTTCTCAACATTTGTTGTATTCTTAAACACTGTTGTTTTGAAATCTTGCTGAAGTGCTTGTCTTTATTTTTAAAATATGTTTGCGGGACGTGGCTTAAGTACTTTTGATCAATGGCTGTGCTCTAGTGATTTGTCTGTGCATGGTATGTTTTGATACAGCTAAGCTTTGGCAGATCTCTTTGAGGATACCGGAAGCATGATGCTGAAGTGGTATGTGCATATTAAATTGGTTTACTAATTGTTCGGGGTACTTAGCCTCGACTGTGTTGACGAATTGACTACCAAATTTTTTGACAGATGTTAAATTGTTTACCGTGCTTGATTATGATCATATGGTGCTATGATTATTTCACTTACTAGGCTACCCACCTCACCCCCATCATTTATCCTTCCAGTGCAGATGATTATTTTGGTGAGCATACACAAGCAAGGATGTGAGCGTGACGTGAAGTTTTGGAGTTTTAGAAATGTTCTCAACTTATTTGTAGGACTTGTAATCTGATTGGGATTATTTGTGCTTGTGTTGAAGGTATAATATCAGCCACTTGAGTCTTGTAATCTGATTGTGATTGCGTTGTGATTTTGTTAGAAAATATCAAATTGGGTGATTAACGACATGGGTCCTTACAGTTGGTATCAGAGCAATATCTAGGCTTGAATTGCTTAGGTTAGCATAAGCTAGGATACGTTCCTCATCCATAGGATAATTATGAGCGGTATTTTGAATTTATTGATTCATATTTAAGGTTGGTGAATTCCACAGATGAAATTCTTTTAAGGAATGGACAATGTAACATCCCAAAATTTTATAGGTACTCCAAATTTTACGGGTTGGCTGAGAGAAAAATATGATGATGAGTTTAGGTGAAAATTAGGATATGCGTTGTCGTGCTTGTTGGGTGTCATCACGCAATTGTGACACCAAGTGCATATTGAGGAGTCAGTATTGATTGCTTCCACCATTGACACCTCGTGCTACCAATCATTGTCGTGCTTATGACGTGTCAGAGTAGTATTGCGACACGTCATGCTTCAAGCCTTGTCGTGAATTGGTTTACTAATTGTTCGGGGTACTTAGCCACGGCTGTGTTGACGAATTGACTATCAAATATTTTAAATGATGTTAAATTGTTTACCGTGCTTGATTATGATCATATGGTGCTATGATTATTCTACTTACTGGGCTACCCTACTCACCCCTCGTCATTTCCCTTCCAGTGCATATGATTAATTTGGTGAGCATACGCAAGCAAGGACGTGAGTGTGACTTGAAGTTTTGGAGTTTTACAAACGTTCACAACTTATTTGTAGGACTTGTATTCTGATTAGGATTATTTTTTCTTGTGTTGAATATATAATATCAGGCACTTGGGCCTTGTAATCTGATTGTGATTTTGTTAGAAAAAATTGAATTGGATGATTAATGACTTGGATCGTTACAATTGGTATTAGAGTGATATCTAGGCTTGAATTGCTTAGGTTAGCATAAGCTAGGATAAGTTCCTCATCCTTGGGATAATTATGAGCTGAATTTTGAATTTGTTGATTTTTATTTAAGGTTGGTGAATTTCGTGAACGAAATTCTTTTAAGGAGTGGACAATGTAACACCCCAAAATTTTAGAGGTGCTCCAAATATTACGAGTTTGTTAAGAGAAAAATAATGATGAAGATGACTTTGGGTGAAAATTAGGGCTTGCGTTGTCGTGCTTGTTGGCAGTCATCACGCAATCTTAACACCTCGTGCTTATTGAGGAGTCAGTATTGATTACTTCTTTGTTCGACACCTCGTGCTACCTATCAATGTCGTGCTTCTGACGTGTCAAAGTTGTATTGCGACACGTCGTGCTTCAAGCCTTGTCGTGCTTTGCTTAGCCATTTTGTGCTTGCTAGGCGGCACAAGCTTATTATGCCACCACATGCTTTGATCCTTGTCATGCTTTGGTTAGCATTGTCATGCTTCTTAGGTGGCACAACCTTGTCTTGCCACCTCGTGCTTTGGTTAGCATTGTCGTGCTTGCTAGGTGGTATAGCCTATCGAATCAAATGACAATAATAGATGAAATAAGCAATCATATCTCACTGTCAAATATTGGATTAACAAAATTAAGCATTTAACCCAAAACAGATGTCAATTATATGTCGTGCTACAAACATATGATGACTATGATGGTCATAAGACCCAATTGTCGAACCAAACATACAAACATCAAATGTGTGCTACCGAAGCGTAATAGGAGTCTTTTCCTCACTGGTATAACATACATGTTTCCATATGACCCTATCTATGTCGAGAGTTGTTCAACATAGTTAGTGTCAATCTTAAATTGACGGTCACAAATGTACAGATTCAAAGATGTGCATCATCAGGCTCAAATGGAAAGGGTAAACAATGTTCTCAACAAGGGCAAAAGTGGGACAAATCAAATGCAAACAAATATAAATGAACCAAAATTGATGAAGCATCAACCTTCGAATTTCGAAAGATACCTTTCCCATAGCAAAAACGTATAAACCTTTACCTCAAACCAGCTTTTAGACAAGAAAATCTCAAAGTACCGCTCTAGTACCAAAGGAGCTTCCCAAACCTTCTATCCTTTCTATATCCGCCGCAAAGCAACAAGGAACTGAGAACAAAAGGGCTAAAATGAAATTAAAGAGACTACTTATATGAAGGTAAAAATTACATTATTCATTCCTAGTAAAATATGTTTCATTCGACTCGATTCTTCAGCAGTGAAAATATCTTTCCCAAAATCTTGAGGTTTCATTCGACCGAAAACTTTAATCCCTATTCCTCCTCAAATGAACACAAGTTTTCATTCGAAGCAAAGTGGATTCATTCGAGCGAAAATTTATTGTTCATCAACCGAAAGTACTGTTCATTCGACCAAAAACTATTCATTCGACCGAAAAGTTATTGTTCATCAATCAAAAGTTACTGTTTTGTCAACTGAAAGTTACTATTCATCAACTGAAAACTTCAGAATTTTTTTTAAGGTTATAACCTAACACTAGAAAAGAAATTTTGGGGTATTACATTCCCCCCGCCCCCCTAAAAAAATTCCACCAGCGGAATTAAAACATACTTTAAACGTCAAAGAGCTGAGGGTGCTTTTCACGCATTGCATTCTCGAGTTCCCAAGTGGCTTCTTCCACTGAATGGTTATGCCAAAGTACCTTAACTAGCTTAATAGTTTTTGTACGCAACATCTGATCCTTGCGGTCTTTCACTGGGTGTTCCTCGTATGATAGGTCTTCCCGAATCTCCACAGGTTCAAAATGAATGACATGTGAAGGATCTGGCACATATTTTCTTAAGGTTGATACATGAAACACATCATGTATTGATGACAAACTGGGAGGTAAGGCGACTTGGTAAGCAACCCAACCGGTTCAACCTTTCGCATGATTTCGAATGGTCCAGTGAATCTAGGGCTAAGCTTGCCCTTCTTCCCAAAATGCATTACTCCTTTCCAAGGCAATACTTTAAGAAATACATGACCTTCTACTTCAAACTCTAACTCACATCTTCTATTATCAACATAACTCTTTTGACGACTTTGAGCAACTAGAAAATTATCCTTGATCAAACAAATTTTCTCCGATGTAACTTGTACTATCTTTGGCCCCAAGGCACCCAAAAGTTTATCCTCGTCAACCTCAAACCAAAAATTGGTGTTATATATCTTCGACCATACAAGGCTTCAAAGGGGGCTGTACCAATACTAGCCCGAAAGCTATTGTTGTATGCAAACTTGATAAGCAGCAATTGATCACCCCAACTATCCTTGAAGTTTAACGCGCAAGCCCTACGCATGTCTTTTAAAATCTAAATCGTTCTCTCTGACTGTCCATCACTTTAAGGATGATAAACTATACTAAGGTCAAGTTAAGTACCCAAGGCATTTTGCAAACCCCACCAAAACTTCGATCTAAAATTTCATCTCTATCTGAAACCATTGAAACGGGTACACCATGGATTCAAACAATCTCCTGAATAAAAAGTTTGGCCAACCTCTCCAAGCTATAGGTAACCTTGACCGAGATAAAATGCACTGACTTAGATAAACGGTCAATTATTATCCAAATTGAATCATGACCTTGCCTTGTCCTAGGCAAACCAGACACAAAGTCCTTTACAATACGTTCCCACTTCCACTGAGGGATGGAAAGAGATTGTAAAGGTCCAGCAGGTTGTTGATGTTCTGCTTTAACTTGCTGACAAGTAAGGCATCGAGCGACAAAATCCTCTATCTCCCTTTTGTTGTTCCACCAAAATACGTCCCGTAAATCCCGATACATCTTAGTACTACCTGGATGAACTGTGAAGCTAGAACTATGCTCATCTCGTAATATTTCCTCCTTTAACCCTACATTAGAAGGAACACATAATCTGTTTCCAAAACGTAATGCCCCCTCAACATTAATTCTAAAATCTGGTTGTTGACCCTCTCTAACTTGTTCTCTGATCTTACCTAATTTTGAATTCAAAATCTGAGCTTGCTTTCTTTCGATCAAGGTAGGTCGCGCCATTAAATTACCAAAATAGTTTTCCGTCCCAAAAACCAAAACATCCACACCCAAACATTTGAGATCCACAAGGATTTCCTTACGTGAAGTTAAAAGAGCTGCACACTTATCTGTATTCTTTCAACTGAGAGCATCGGCCATCACATTGGCCTTCCCGGGGTGATATAAAATCTTGCAGTCATAGTCCTTAAGCAATTCTAACCATCGACGTAGTCACATATTCAGCTCCTTCTGTGTGAACAAAAACTTAAGACTCTTGTGATTTGTGTATATCTCACACGTCTCACCATAGAGATAGTGTGTCCAAATTTTCAAGGCAAAAACTACAACAGCTAACTCCAAGTCATGTGTTAGGTAGTTCACTTCATACGTTTTGAGTTGTCGTGAGCCATAAGAAATAACTCGCCCATGCTGCATTAATACACATCCTAGACCTTTCTGTGAAGCATCACTATACACCACAAATCTTTTCTTTAACTCCATAAAACTGGATCACACACCTCAGACCAATCGAACTTAACCTTTTTTCCGAGTCAACCGAGTTAATGGGATAGCAAGCTTTGAAAATACCTCTATAAACCTGCTATAATAGCCAGCCAAACCAGGGAAACTACGAACTTCTCTGACTGTTATTGGTCTTTCCCAATTCCACACTACCTCTACCTTAGATGAATCCACCGAGATCCCATCTTCAGATATCACATGCCCTAAAAACACAACCTTCTCAAGCCAAAACTCACAATTATCAAACTTGGCATACAACTTCTCTTCCCTCAAAATATGTAACACCATACGTAAATGTTCTTCCTTGTTCTTGGAGTAAATCAGTATGTCATCAATAAAGACTATGACGAATTGGTCCAAATATTTCTTGAATACCGATTCATTAAGTCCATAAATGCTGCATGTGCATTATTACGACAAACTCATAGTGTCCATACCTTGAACGCAAAGAAGTCTTGGATACATCATCTTTCCTAATCTTCAATTGGTGATACCTTGACCTCAAGTCAATTTTGGAGAAATATTTAGCTCCCTGAAGTTGATCAAACAAGTCATCAATCCGTGGCAAAGGTTACTTGTTACAAACTGTGATACGGTTCAGCTCTCTGTAGTCAATGCACAATCTCATCGTTCTGTCCTTCTTCTTTACAAATAAAATGGGTGCACCCCAGGGAGAGACGCTCGGGCAAATGAAGACTTTCTCAAGTAATTCTTGGAGATACACTTTAAGTTCTTTGAGCTCGGCCGGGGCCATACGACAGGGAACCTTAGAAATTGGAGCGGTTCCTGGCATAAGATCTATAACAAACTCGATTCACGATCTGGAGGAAGACCAGTGAGTTTCATAAAAAAACACATCCAAAATTTTGCTAATGACGGGAATAACAGATAAATTCTGAACAGATATATGAGTATCCACAATGTGAGCTAAATATCCTTGACATCCCTTCCGAAGCAAACATCTAGCCCAAACGCCAGATATAAGGCAAGACAAAGTAATAGATGTAGAACGCTTAAACTTGAACTTGGATTGATCGGGAACTTGGAAATGCACTTCTTTGGCATAGCAATCCAACAAGGCATGATAAGAAGACAGCCAGTCCATATCAAGAATGACGTCAAAATCCCGAATATCCATGGCTATAAGGTTAGCAGGTAACACTCTACCCTCAATGCCTACCAAGCAAGGCTTGTACACTATAGATACAACTATAGGTTTCCCCACCAGGTATTAATCATCAAATCAAATTCTAAAGGTTGGAGGTCAGAACTCAACTTACACGCAAGAGAAGAGGTTATGCATGGATCCATGGTCAAATAACGTATGAAATGAGTAAGAACCGATCTGAACTGTACCTACCGTCGTTAAAAGCTGTGGCATCTTTGGCAATCAAAGCATAAGCACGACCTTATACTCTCGACCTCTGGTCCCCCGTGGACGATTTAGCTCCAACGGAACTTAAGTGTTATAAGTCTTCTCCTTCTTCGGGTACGGGCATCAATGACATAATGCCCCACCTTCTCACAGTTGAAACATGAATTTTTCAAACGATGGCAGGGCTTATCCCCATGAGTCTTGCCGCCGATGTCACAAACCTTCATAACCCTTTGAGTCGATTGAATGCCTTCTTGTAAAGTTGCTTTCTTCTTATTCTGACCACCACATTTGTTCTTGTCTGGAGTTTCTGCACGGCTTCTCTTGGGCCTTCCTCCTATTCTTTTCGAAAATCCTTATAGTCTGTCTCTAGAATTTTAGCCCGTTCAACCACTTTGGCATAAGTCGGAAGCTTCAGAGCCAACAACCTGTTCTTAATGCCGTGCTTCAATCCTTTCTTGAACCTTCTTGCTTTTCGATTCTTGGTGTCAACCAGATGCTGGGCATATCTTGACGATGAGGTGAACTTTGCCTCATATTGTTCTACTATCATCACATTATGTACAAGCTTTACGAATTCTTCCTCCTTTTGATCATTTACATTATGAGGAAAATACTTCTCGAAGAAAATACCTTTAAATCGTTTCCAAGTCATGAGATGATTAATGCTGATCCTTTGAGTGCATTTGACCATATTCCACCAATGGTCAGCTTCATCTCTAACATGAAAATAGCGTATGCCACCTTTTTTTTATCATTGTTGTTCCAAAGGTCAAATACCTTCTCATTCTAGTTAACCCACACATCAACCTTCTCTGGATCAGGTTCCCCTCTAAAAGCGGGTACTAGCTTCTTAAATTTCTCTACATCTGCTGTTTTAATACCACCGTTCGGTCCGTTGTTTTGATTTTGGTGTAGTGGTCCGCCGTTGCCTCCTGCAATTAGGTTTACCAAAATTTGAAATTCCTGTAGAATGGCCTCAGTAACTACATCATTCTTTGGTGGATCGTGACGATCGTTGGCATTACGATTAGAGCATCTAGGAGGCATGGCACTCCTAACACATCAAACAAAACTATATAAGCCTACAAATGCACAAGGATACATAATAATTAAGGGAGACCAATCTAATCGTACAATTATTTCATAACGCTTTAAACTTAGGCTCACCCAAGTATATAGAATCACAAACCTAAGCTCTGATACCAACCCTGTCATGCCCCCGAAACGAGAGGCCATGACTGCAAACATACCTAATGATATACCGCTATGGTTCTAAAAGCGACGATATAAACAGAGCCTCTAAAAGCCTTTAAGACAAAATATCTTCATAGATATCAAACAAAAGTCTGTCACCATCCATTCCCACAATATTCCATTACAAAACCATTTCTAATCACAGCGGATAAATAGTCACACAAAAATCAATTCTATCAAATTACCCATAACAGGGTAAAGCCCTCAAGAGAATCTGACTACAAGTTTATCGAACAAAAAACAAAAGTCTCATAGCTCCATTGTGATGACCCGAGTCGTCGATCATTTACTTCAATGTCATCAACATAATTACAACAATATCCCATCAAATTAGAAGCCCTAAAATAGGTTTCAAAAATTTCTAAAACTCCAAAACTGCAAGTCCCGCCCACATCCCTACTTGCATATACTTACCAAAATAATCATCTGCACTGGAAAGGTAAATGGTGGGGGGTGAGCGGGGTAGCCTAGTAAGTGGAATAATCATAGCACCATAGAATAAGAATCAAACACGCTAAATAATTCAACATCATTTAATATATTTGACAGTCAAACTGGCAACACAACCGTGGCTTAGTACTCCGAACAATTAGTAAACCAATTCAATATCCAGGTTGCACATAACACTTCAGCATCTTGCTTCTGGTATCCTCAAAGGGATCTGCCAAAGCTCAGCTGTATCATAACATACCATGCATATAGATAAATCACTGGAACACTGTCATTGATCAAAAGTACTTAAGCCACATCCCGCAAACATATTTAAAAAGCAAGATGTTTACCAATATTCAAAACAAAACATTTGGACAAGATTTTAGGACAACAGTGTTTAAGAGTACAACGAACGTTGAAAAATAAATAACCACGTGGCATAAAGAATAGTGATATGGAATTCCCCTTACCTAAATCATGAAAAATCCACTTAAACAATTCCTCCAAATTAGTCCTTATGATTCCTCTTCCATAATCACAGCTGAACTTATTCTCTCGCTCATTGTCTATGTATCCATTGATGAAAGTCAAAGATAATTTGAAACAATTTAAAAAGAGATCAAAGGCCTATTTATAGAATTTCTAGGAAGCACGAGGTGTAAAGAAACATGACGTGGCGAGACAAGGCTGTGCCACCTAGCTAGCACGACAATGCTAACCAAAGCACGACACGGCTCGAAGCACGAGGTGGCAAGACAAGTTTGTGCCACCTAGCAAGCACGACGAAGCAAGCCAAAGCATGACAAGGCTTAAAGCACAAGGTGGCAAGACAATGTTGTGCCACCTAGCAAGCACGACAAGGCTTAAAGCATGAGGTGGCAATACAAGGTTGTGCCACCTAGCAAGCACGACAAGGCTAAGCAAAGCACGAGAAGGCTTGAAGCACGATGTGTCACTATTGCACATTGACACGTCACAAGCATGACGGTGATAGGTGGCACGAGGTGTCGATCAGAGAAGTAATCAACAATGAGTCCTCAATAAGAACAAGGTGTCACAGTTTGGTGAAGACACCATACAAGCACGACAATGTCAATCCCAATTGTCACTTAAAATCATCATTAATTTTCCCTCAATCAACTAGTAATATTTAAGCACCTTTAAAATTTTTTGGTGTTACATCTGTAGCTGCCATGGGAATCATGAGTCACTTCCTTCACATGTGGTAAAGGCAAGGTACAGAAGATAAAGGGTGACCTCGAATAGCCCAGTAATATAGCAAAA
The DNA here is from genome assembly GCA_033070095.1 of Escallonia herrerae. NCBI lineage: Eukaryota > Viridiplantae > Streptophyta > Magnoliopsida > Escalloniales > Escalloniaceae > Escallonia > Escallonia herrerae. Next base: position 206,651 of record JAVXUP010000948.1, on the reverse strand, counting down.
TGGTGAGATATCAAGCAATACTAACTGAATAAAATGACAATAATAGATGAATTGAGCAATCATAACTCACTATCAAATATTGGAGTAACAAAATTAAGCATTTAACCCAAAACACATGTTAATTATATGTCGGGTATGCTACAAACATACGATGACTATGATGGTCATAAGACCCAATGGTCGAACCAAACATACAAACATCAAGCGTGTGCTACCGGAGCGTACTAGGAGTCTTTTGCTCATTAGTATTACAAACATGTGTCCATAGAACCCTCTTTATCTCGAGACTTGTTCAACATAGTTAGTGTCAGTCTTAAATTCATGGCCACAAATGTAAGATTCAAAGATGTGCATCATTAGGGCTCAAATGGAAAGGGTAAACAATGTTCTCAACAAGGGCAAAAGTAGGACAAATCAAATGCAAACAAATTTAAATGAACCAAAATTGATGAAGCATAAACCTTCGAATTTCAAAAGATACCTTTCCCACAGCAAAAACGTTTAAAGCCTTACCTCAAACAAGCTTTTAGACAAGAAAACCTCAAACAAGCTTTAGTACCAAAGGAGCTTCCCAAGCCTTCTATCCTTTCTATCTCCACCGCAAAGGAACAAGGAACTGAGAACAAAAGGCCAAAAAAGAAATTAAAGAGACTATTTATATGAAGGTAAAAATTACACTATTCATTCAAAGTAAAATATCTTTCATTCGACTCAATTCTTTAGCCGTGAAAATGCCTTTCCCAAAATCTTGAGGTTTTATTCAACCGAAAACTATTCCTTCGATCGAAAATTATTTCTATTCAACTGAAAACTTCAGCCCCAATTCCTCCTCAAATCAGCACAAGTTTTCATTCGAAGTAAAGTGGACTCATTCGACCGACTATTCATTCGACCGAAGTTACTGTTCATTAACCGAAAGTACTGTTCATTCAACCATAAACTATTCATTCGACCGAAAGTACTATTCATTCAACCGAAGTTACTGTTTATCAACTGATAGTTATCATTCTTCAGCTGAAAACTTCATAATTTATTTTTAGGTACTAACTTAAGACAAGAAAAGAAATTTTTGGGGTATTACAGAAACCTTCGACATTTTGAGAACTTACAAGATGAAGTTAAATCTACTCAAGTGTGCGTTTGGAGTAGCATCCAACAAGTTCTTAGGGTTCATGATTTCTGAACATGGCATCGAGGCCAACCTGGAGAAGATTGTTGCCATTCACACCATGAAACCGCCCAAGACAATCAAGCAGATTCAAGAACTTATAGGGAGAGTCGCCGCTTTGGGGAAATTCATGTCCAAATCTGCGGAAAGATGCTCACCTTCTTCAGGGCTATCAGAAAAGTGAAAGATTTCATCTAGACAGAGGAGTGCCAGAAGTCTTTTGAAGACTTGAAATGATACTTGGTGTCTCCTACTCTTCTCACCAAGTCACTCATAGGGGAAAACCTCTTCTTTTACTTATCAGTTAGCGAAGTGGCTGCTAGCGCGGTTCTGATCTGAGAAAAGAATGATCGACAAAATCATGTTTACTATGTAAGCAAGGTTTTGCAAGATGTGGAAACAAGGTATCCCCGAATTGACAAGATGGCCCTAGCCCTCATTACTTCGGCAAGGAAACTCCAACCATACTTCCAATCGCATATAATCACAGTGTTGACTGACCAGCCTTTGGGAAAAGTTCTACAAAATCCTGAAGCATTGGGAAGGCTGGTTAACTGGTCGATGGAGTTGGGGAGTTTGATATCAAATATAACCCCCACGTCGCAATTAAGGCCTAAGCCTTATCAAATTTTGTTGTCGAATGCACTGTACTAGAAGACCCCCCATAACTGGTTATCTCCAAAGCGTCAGACCCCTGGCTCCTTTATGTAGATGGCTCATCCACGGTGGGTAGCAGTGGATCAAGTCTTATCTTGGTCAGCCCAGAGAAGTTCTTTATTGAATATGCACTTTGTTTTGGTTTCCAAGCATCAAACAATGAGGTCGAGTACAAAGCACTTCTAGCAGGGATAAGACTAACACATTCGTTAAAGTAGATTCTCTATCCATTCACAGTGATTCCCAATTAGTGATGAACTACGTTCTGGGGGAATATGAAGCCAGAGACGAGAGAATGATCCAGTATCTTCAAGCTGTAAGAACTCAGACAGCCAGGTTCAAAATTTTTACTATTCATCAGATACCAAGGGATCAAAATGCTCAAGCAGATTCCTTATCAAGGCTTGCCTCCATAAAAGACTTAGAGTTCTCTCGAGCAGTATACCAATCTCAAAGAAAGAAGTATCTGTCCTATGGCTGAAGTCAACGCGATAGAGCAAGAACCTTGCTGGATGGATCTGATCATACAGTGCCTCATCACAAGAAGATTGCTTGAAGACTGGAGTGAAGCACGTAATCTGCGCGCCATAGCTTTTTGGTATGCTGTTGTAGATGGAGCCCTATATAAAAAGTCCTTCAGCCTGCCATATCTTAAGTGTTTAAGCCATAGAGAAGCAGATTATGCATTGCGGGAAGTTCACGAAGGCATAAGTGGGCGACATTTAGGCAGAAGAAATCTAGTGCACAAAATCCTAAGGCAAGGTTACTACTGGCCGGGAATGCAAAAGGAAGCCGTCAGTTTTACAAGAAGATGCGACCGATGCCAGGAGTTTGCCCCACTCTCGCAAATGCCAGCAACTTCGCTCAGCATTTTGACCTCCCCGATTCCCTTTGTGATTTGGGGAATGGATATTCTGGGTCATTTCCCATGGCAACGGGTCAGCGGCATTTTTTAATAGTCGACATCTACTATTTCACCAAGTGGACCGAAGCCAAGTTGCTGGCTACCATGACATCGGCAAAGTGTGGGAATTTTTCTAAAAGAATGTTGTTTCACGTTTTGGGGTTCCAAAAATCCTAATAACAGACAAAGGGAAAAAATTCGACAACTCTAACTTTCCAAACTTCTGTGAAGGCCTTTCCATCAACCTTCACTTCTCATTAGTTGTTTACCCCCAATCAAATGGACAAACAGAGAATATAAACCGAGGTATTCTTCAAGACTTGAAGAGAAAATTTGATGAGGCCAAGGGGGCATGGGTAAATAAGCTCCCCAAAGTACTTTGGGCATACCAAACAACACCTCATTTCATCATGGGAGAAACTCCTTTTCTACTATGTTTTAGGATGGAGGCACTCTTGCCCGTTGAGGTGGGACTCCCAACTGTTCCGATGTTGTAATTTTTGAAGTGGACAATGAAGCAAACCTTTGAAGGAATCTCGATCTCTTAGATAACGTGCAGGCTCAAGCTTTGGAACGATCAATCTCAATTAAGCAGAGGGTTGCTCAGCATTATAATCGAAGAGTTCGCACAGAGCTGTTCTGAATGGGTGATTTAGTCCTCTGAAAGCTGAAGGTGTCAGACCCAAAAGCCGTCATCGAAAAACTGTCGCCAAATTGGGAAGGACCCTATAACATATTGAAAGTGCTCAAACCAGGTGCTTACTCATTAGAGACAGTTTTAGGGGACTCGATCCCTTGAACTCGGAATGCGAAAAATCTTCGACGATACTATTAGTAGTATCTTGCAGAAAAACAAGATACTTCCTTTTTTGGAGGGCAAGTAGAGTAGACTTTGGTTGAAGCGGAACTTAGAAGTTCTTGTCGTTGGTAAGTTCAATGTTTAGATGGTCAGATGAATAACAGGAATGTATAAGTCCCATTGTAATTCTAGTCTTTTGTTTAAGTAATGGAGATTTTCTTTTCAACATAATTGCATATTTGTGGCAAAAGTGTTGAATTCAAAGTTCTCAAGAACGGTATCAATTTAGATGCCCAAGTAGCGTGCCCGAGCAGTAAGATTGCTTGCATCGCTCAAGCAAATATCACCCTGGGTGCTTGGGTGATAGGGTAACACACAAGTGTTATTTGACACGGTCTAGCTTTAGTTCTGGCTCGAGAAATAGCAAAACCTAGTGGGAGTTCGTCGCTCTACCCTGTTTTTCAAAACTTGGTGGAACGTGAGCGCGAGGCTTCTTTGCCAATCCTTAGCTGATGATAAGGGTTCGAGTCGAAGTAAAAAGTACCGCAAGGTGTGAAAGATAAAAACACAGTTGCAAAAATAAAGCACACCCTTCCAATGGATAGTGAAAAGATGCCTCTCATTAAAAAGGCCCTGGGGACAACAAAAGCACTCAAGTAGCCATAAGAAGAAATTACAAAAGGGAAAGACAAGAGTAGCTATTTGAAGGTACAGGAGCATTTCCAGGCTGTACACTTTTCTCCCCTTGGGAAATAGCATCTCCAGCTTCGATAGGGGCAGTAGTCTTCCTCGATGGTGACCCAAAAGTAGGCACAGCTATGTCATCCAGAGCAAGGTTGTGGTACTTGGCCAGAGTCATCTCCTTGGCCTTTTGGAAACCTTGCTCAAAGATCTCAAGGCCATTTTCCGTCCTCTTCCGCAACCCTGGATAGCCTTGTCCCCAATTTGAGCCTCGGGCTTCTTGAACTTCTCACACCTTTTTTTTTCAAACTGCCAACCTTTCCATCTTCTTAGCCTTCAAGGCCTTGTTCTTTTTTTCAAGATTAGTAATCTTGGATAAGGCCTTTTTGGTTTCTGCATCGCACTCTACTTTTATCGCCATCTCGAACCTGGCATGCATTTGGCTGCTGTAGCAATAGGCCTGAACAAAGAAAGAGGGAAAGAGATGATTATGTAGAAGATAAGATGAAAAATAAGAAAATTTTCATATGAACGAGAGTATACATTGTAGGCGACCTGGACGTGAGCCATGGCAAATGCTTCATGGGGCTGGTTCTCCAGAATCTCCTTATTGAGCCAAGTGCTGAGCAGAGCGGTGTGAGCTCAGCATGCAAGAATCGCTTCTCTGAATCGTCCATCTAGGATAAAAAATAGGATCCCTATCTACAAGAAGGTCCTCGACCACAAGAGGAGGCGCGAGAGGAATAGGAGCCCGAGGTTTCTTTGTAACTCGAGAAGAACCTTCACCTGCAACTTCTTTCCTCTTTCCTTTAGAAGCTTTTTGCAGTAGTCTTAAAAAGTTGCCTTTTTCGCCTTTATCCTTGCCAGACATTTCTGTGGAAGAAGTAGAGTCAGTTAATGCAGTTTAAACCTGGCAAGAGAAATAACTAAATGAATATAGTCTACAAATTCTACCTAAACTTGGAGTCGTAGAGGATGAAGTCCCCGTCGCTAACTCTGAAGCCCTACCCCTCAAGTCAACATGAGATTCTACAATGGGGGTTGGAGGAATAGACCTAATAGGGTCAGGAGGAATAAGCTCCCCATGCCACAGTTCTTAGTCTGTAAGAGGTTCGTCGATATTTAGATCGGCCCTTCTCTTTATGTGATCAAGTAGTTTCTTCGTGAGGGTGTTGGAGCTAGAAAACCTTTCTTTTCAAAGTCTTTGTAGAATCCGTTCCATTTCCAGGGGAACTCCTATTTACCACTTGGTCGATGTATGAAGAAATACCTGGAGTGCCAACCTTTATTGGATTTAGGCCCTCCTTTGATCATCTTAACCCTGATATGGATGTAATACCATCCAACACATCAAGCCATGTTCTTTAAAAAACATACCTCAAGGTAGAGCCTCGTGAAGTCGTGGACTGCTACTTGGTACCCCAAAGTCTGCACAAGGTTAGATCAGGCCGACGAGCTTTCTCCACCCAATTGGAATAAGTTTACTAGGTTTCATTTTATAGTAGTTAAAAAAGGCAACGGCAAAAGGATGCATAGGAATTCTCTAACCAGATCTTATTTGGCCTTCATAAACACTAGTCTCCATACTGTTCCATAGTTGGCGGGCTCTTAGAGTGCTGGAACCTGAGCAAAGAATGGAGGTGGCAACAGAAATTCTTCCAAAAGCTCTATTATATCCTCCTTGGTCATCTTATTCCTTTTCTCGTCTGAGGTAAACCAAGTGTCTTCATCGAACTTCTCCTTAGCTTCATCCATGATATCCCCTAGTGCATCCATGCTGGGAACGTAGTGCTAGCTTGAGGTATGGAGGTTCCTACTCTACTCCTAAAGGTTGAAGTAGCTACTTATGAAGATCTACTTTCTGATTCACTTTCTAGGGGATTTTCGGTAAAACTAGTTGACGACGACGAAGAATGACTTGACGATGTGGAAGACATTCTATATTGAAAATCTAATAAGGAAAACTATGAAAGGCAAATATAAAAAGCGCCGAACAAGAAAGAAGAGGAGGAAGAACTTACTTGCTTAGATTGAGCCGAGCCAGAAGAGAGTGAATAGCAAGGGGCAAATGAGGCCTGAAAGCCTAATATAAAGAAGGTGCTTGGGTAACAGCCCCTAAGTTGGCGGCTAACATTCATTGCACCTATTTGGCATAATTTTTCAAAGCAATGAATTTTGAAGTTATTTGACAACCGCCTTTATTTTGGCGGCAAAAGGACTGTTGCACTTGTACATTTCCCAAAAAGATTGAGAAAAATACCTTAATGGCCCCTGCCACGTGGTAGAGGGTGGTAGAAGTCAGCTCGCTCGAGCAGGTTATTTGAGCAGAGTTCTCGAGCAGGGTGCTCAAGTACCTTGCGACATGGTCGCCCAAACAGGTTGCCTGAACAGCTGGCTCGAGCAGGGTGCTCAAGCACCTAACCACAAGCTCGCCCGAGCAGGTTGCTAGAGCAGCTTGCCCACACAGAGATTCTAAGTAGGGTGCTCAAGCACATTGCGACAAGCTCACTCAAGCAGCTTGCCCCGAGCGGAGCTCCTAAGCAGGGCGCTCAAGAACCTTGCCACAAGCTCCCTCGAGTAGGTTTCTCGAGCAGCTTGCCCATGTAAAGATTCTGAGCAGGGTGCTTAAATACCTTACGAGAAGCTCACCCGAGCAAGGTGCTCAAGCACCATGGTCGGAGCTCGCCCGAGCAGGTTGCCCAAGCAACTTGCTCGAGCAGAGGTCCCGAGAAAGCTGGTCAAACATCTTGTGACAAGATTGCCTGAGTAGGTTGTCTGAGCAGGTTGCCCAAGCAGCTTGACCGAGCAGAGATCCCGAGCAGAGCTCCTGAGCAGGGTGCTCAAGCACCTTGCGACAAGCTCGCCCGAGCACGTTGCCTGAGCAGAGCTCCCGAGCAGGGTGCTCAAGCACCTTGCCACAAGCCTTACCGAGCAGGCTGCCCGAGCAGATTGTCCCGAGAAAATTGCCCTAGCAGACTGTTCGAGTAGGATTTCCCAGCAGGCTCCTTTCGTGATTCCCTCCAAACAATAATAACAGGGAAGAAAGGACTTCAGCTACGCCACTCCGAGTTGATTTCTTCTTACATTATGTGCTTTTGGCTGTTCTGGAAGAACAGTCAAAAGCAGGGGGCATTGTGATATGGCTAAATATGCTCGCCCTGCCAGGTGGTGACAGGTGGCAGGATTCAATTGTAGTCAACAGAAGGTCCCGTATTTGAAAGGAATTCTACTAAAAAAAGAAAAAAAAACAATGAAAATCCTATTAATCATGTTTGAACTCCATCATGCTCTCTCACTACTGAAAAAATTCATATCAAAACCTATTACTTCCATTCGTGTTAAATTAAACTACCTTGAATTCGATAAGCAAAAATAACTTGCCGAAAGTAGAGTTGTCTATAGCCTTTAAGGAATAATATAATATACCTAAACTAAATTGAACATTTTTATCATAAACTCCTTTTTTAATTTTTTTTATCTCATTTTCCCTTAAGATGCCCTTGCTTTTAAATTGAAGTCTTCATAAAAGATAAGTGATGGTTAAGGGTGTTTTTCACATAATTGTTTTCATCAAATATCAATTTTGAATTAGGGTGTTACTAAAAAGTAAAGGTATTTTTTACTTCTCTTAGTATATCAAGCATATTTCCTTCAAATACCTTTATTGGAACATAAGCTTTTGCTGGAGTTAAAGGTTTCTTTTGACTTTTACTAAAAAGAAACTCTATGAAAATCCTTTACAATTATATTTATTACCCCTATTGGAATATAAGATTTTGTAAATTTATTTTGACTTTAAAAAAAAAAAAAGAAAACCCAATGAAAATCCTATAAATCATGTTTGAACTCCAGCACGCTCTCTGATTACTGAAAAAATTTATATCAAAACCTACAACCTTTGTTCGCATTACATTAAACTACCTTGAATTCAATAAGGAAAAAAATAACTTGTAGAAAGCAGAGTTGTCTATAGCATTTAAGGAATAATATAATATACCTAAACTAAATTGAATATTTTATCAGAAACTCTTTTTTTTTTAATTTCATTTCCCCCCCTTAAGATGCCCTAGCTTTAAATGAAGTCTTTATAAAAGATTAGTAGTGGTTAAGGGTGTTTTTCACTTAATTGTTTTCATTAAATATCTATTTTGAAGTAGAGAGTTACTAAAAAGTAAGGGTATTTTTTACTTCTCTTAGTATATCAAGCATTTTTCCTTCAAATACCTTTATCGAAACATAAGCTTTTGTTCGAGTTATGGGTTTCTTCGACTTTTACTTTTAAAAAATGAAAGATACCCTATGAAAATCCTTTACAATTACGTTTGTTACCCCTATTGGAATATATGATTTGTTAATTCATTTTGACTTTTTTATTTAAAAAAAGAAAAAGAAAAACCCAATGAAAATCTTATAAATCATGTTTGAACTCCAAGGTGCTCCCTGATTACTGAAAAATTCATATCAATACCTACCACATCCGTTGGCGTTAAATAAAACTGCCATGAATTCAATAAGAAAAACAAATAACTTGCAGAAAGCAGTGTTGTCTATAGCCTTTCAGGAATAATATTATATACCTAAATTAAATTGAACATTTTTACCATAAACTCATCTTTTTTAAATTATATTTCTTCCCCCCCCCCCCATCCCCCACCCCCAAGATGCCCTAGCCTTTTAATTGAAGTCTTCATAAAAGATTAGTGGTGATTAAGGATGTTTTTCACTTAAAATTTTTTCCATTATATATCCATTTTGAATTAGAGTGTTAATAAAAAGTAAGAGTGTTTTTTACTTCTCTTAGTATATCAAGCATATTTCCTTCAAACACCTTTATTGGAACATAAGCTTTTGTTAGAGTTAAATTTTTTTTTACTTTTACTAAAAAAACTAAAAGAAACCCTATGAAAATCCTATACAGTTATATTATCACCCTTATTGGAATATATGATTTTGTTAATTTATTTTTATGTTTTAATTTTAAAAAGAAAAATCCAATAAAAAACCTATAAATCATGTTTGAACTCCAACACGCTCTCTAATTACTGAAAATTTTTATATCAAAGCCTACCTCCTCTGTTCGCAATAAATTTAACCACCCTGAATTCAATAAGAAAGAAAAATTAACTTGTAGAAAGCAAAGTTGTCAATAGCCTTTAGGGAATAATATAATATATAAACTAAATTGAACATTTTTATCAAAATCTCATTTTTCTTAAATTTTATTCCCCTCCCCCCCCCCCCCCCCCAACCCAAAGATGCCCTAGAATTTTAATTGAAGTCTTCATAAAATATTAGTGGTGGTTATGGATATTTTTCACTTAAATTTTTTTCATTAAATATTCATTTTAAATTAGAGTGTTATGAAAAGTAAGGGTATTTTTTTTTTTTAACTTCTCTTCGTATATCAAGCATTTTTCATTCAAATACCTTTATTGGAACATAAGCTTTTGTTAGAGTTAAAGGTTTTCTTTTGACTTTTACTTAAAAAAATCCTATGAAAATCCTATACAATTACCTTCGTATTCCTGCGTGCTTTTTGATTACTGAAAAGGTAAAACATTTCTAGGTAAACATTTAGTCGCTGAAGAGGTTAAATGTTCACCAATGTATCGTTTAGTGACAACAGAATTGGATTCAACCAAAGCGGGAGTGACTCTAGTCCAATCCGATAAATATGGTGCTAAGTCTATGCTTACCTTTAAACAAAATTCTATGAACACCTGATCTTAAAACTTACCAACGTTAAAATCGATAACATAACACATTAATTTTCCTACTCCTTAGAGAACTATTTTTGAATTCAGATATTACCAAGTTCTTTACTTACATACTTTTTAAGGTGGACTTGTTATTGCATCAACAAACTTCATGTAATTGCATATTTATATATATCAACATAGGATAGAGTCGAAATATCTACAACTTTGACGACTAGGCTTTATTTTTAAAAACTTTTTTGACGAATGTATGTTTGTTTTGTGTTTGGTAAAATAGTGGGTTTGCATAATTTTTTTACTCTCAAAAGCTTATCCCCTAGGTAATATTTCTTTGACTTTCTTTTTTTGGAAGATACATGTCTTATTATCCGATGAATGATCTGGGTTAGATCTTATCCTTGATGAACTTTTCTTGAGTTTGTATTTATATTTATAAATATAATGTCTATGTCTACAGGGTGAAAAACTTAGATTTGTAAAATTATTGAAATTACTTCATTCAGTGTTATTATCTAATATCAACTTCATATGTTCAAAAGGATATAATCACACGCGTGCATTTATATATTTACTTTTTAGATGAGTAGTTGTAGTATTATCATATAAATCTCTCTTAACAATAAAAGTCTTATGGTAATTATCTGCTAAATTACATGCACAACTAAATAAATAGCCTTATTATACTACTAAGATAACAAGGTCATGATAGGTAAAAATAAAGAAAATCTTTAGAGTACACTATCAATAGAAACTTTAGAGTACACTATGAATAGAAACTTCAGAGTACACTATATATATATATATATATATATATATATATATATATATATATATATATATATATATATATAGTGTATCATAACAGTTAAACATACTTTTAGACAAATCGTAATTGAAATTTGAAACTTAAGTTAGAAAATTTTGAAAAAAACTTGCTCTGTATTTTGATCTTCAAATAACAGATACATGAAACTTATAATAGACTAGATCATTAACAAACAAAAATAATAATAAAACGCATGGGCTATTTTGACCCCCAATAATCATCCCTACAAGAAATCACCATCATTAGACAAAACGAAACGAGATGAACAATAAATGATATCGAGAGACCTAAGTGATGTTATTTTGAATTTTAATGGTGATGCTTGCAAGAAAAAAAATGGATAAAATTCTAAAAGTAGATGATAGAAAAACTTAAAAAAGATCCTTGAAAGTTACAACTACTAGATTTATTGTCAAAACAATTGATTTTTATATGTCACTCGCAAGATCCCTTAAGTTCATTTATTATTGATTATAAATATGCAATATTTGAGTTCCTAACTCCTTTCGTTTTATGAACTTTGTTATACAATTTATCAATCATAACTTTTTTTTTCCTACAACACTTTACTTTAGACAATCCTTTTTGAGTTAAGTTTTGAACTTTTGTTAATATCAATTAGTTACAATTCAAACTTTTACTAAGTTTTACTTCTTAGAGTTATATACATGCAATAGAAATATATTATATTAAATTGGACAATACAATATATATACTTTACATTAATTGTCTCTCGAGCACTTTCTTTACTTTTGTTATTCTGATGTCAAGTACGCAGTGTTTCATGAGAATTAAATTTTTGTGGAAGAATTTGAAACTCATTACAATGTCCGTGTATCATAGATAACAAGATGTAATGTGCAACATTCAAGATTTGCTTATCAATTCAGGTTTGAAAGTAAGACCATATTTTATGCAAAAAAAATTTCCATACTTCGAATCTTGGGTTTGCAGTCAACCATTGATTTAATTATTATTGTAAAATTATAATAATCATAATAGTTAATTTCAATTGAATACCAAGATTTATAAATTTTTTTAATTTAAATCATTCTATAACGTGCAAAGTAGGTGATCCTTTATTAGTATAATTAAAAATTACCATAAAGCAGTCGAGGTACATGCTGTCTATAAATGCAACAAAATCGACATTACACGATTCACAACTCCTTTGATAGGCATTGCAATATAATATACGCAAAAAAAAAAAGTGACCAGTAAATTATATACAATAAAAGCCTACGACCACAAAAGATAAGCAACAACCATAAGTTTTTTTTTTTTTTGTGGGAGAATGTACAAGCACAAATCAAATAAAGGCAACCATAATTAGAGATGTCAAACGGGCCGGGCGGCCCGACCCAGCCCGAAAAAAGCCCGGGCCAGCCCGGCCCGTTCATGAACAGGGCTGGCCCGGAGGAATTGGGCTTAGGGCCTGGGCTTGGACCAGGCCAAAAAATCTGGGGGAACGCCCGGGCCAGGCCCGGCCAGGTTCTGGGCCCTGGCCCCCTGGCCCGGTTATCCGGCCCGGTTCTGGGCCCGGTTCCGGCCTCACCTGTTTGAATTTTTTGTTTTTCCCCCCTTTCTCCCCCTTTTCCTCCAACGGATATATTCCCCCAAAATTCCACTTTTACCCCCCCAACAGCAATATAACGGCTAGTTTGGGGGGTATTTTAGTCTAACTTAATTTTTCCAACTCCTTTAAAGGTTTTTACACTCTTACCCTCCCCAACAACTATAAACGGATAGTTTTTAGGGGTATTTTGGTCTTTTGTGAAGTTTCTAAAATCTATAAATTCACACCATTTCTCTCTAATTTTTCACACCAATCTTCTTACTCTCTCTTATCTAAACATTCTATATTTCTACAAGCTTTGCTACTATTTCCCTCTCCAATTACTACTCTTGCTAATTACTACTAGTATTTACTAATTAGTACTCTTGTTTATTAATTACTACTCTTGCTAAATTCTAATTACTAACTACTACTCTTATTAATTTGTTACTCTCTAATTCTTTTGTCTAGTAATTAGTAATTAGTGAATTTTTATTTATTAATTACTATTACTAAATGCTTTTTAATTATTAACTCTCTCCAATTGGATCAGAATTATCCTCAGTGATTAATATTTGTTACTCGTTCATTCTTTTAATTGTTATTTCTTATTACTACTCTTATACTTGTGTATTTAGTTACTCTTACGAATTTTGATTTCCAATCTAGTAAAAAAGTTTAGCGTGAAATATGGCTGGATTATTGAAGAAACTGAGGCGTGGATCATCATCACGAAAAACATCATCATCATCGCAAGCACAAGCGCCAGCGCCACAGCCATCACAAACACCAATCCAAGCACCAACACAACCATTCGTTCCTGGACGAATGAGTACAGGCTGTATGATAGATACCCAAGCCAATTGGGAGTTCAATCAAAACATTCCAGATTTTGAATACACGCCTGATGAAGACCCCCCGCATTATAGTCAAGGACGCAGCTCGGTTGGCGAAGCTACTACTCCGTGGCATAATCTCAACCCTATGCCTGGTCATGATGAAGAAGGGCCGAGCAATGCCTCCGGTAATGAGCCAGAAGTCCAAAAGGGAAAAAAAAGAAAGCCGAGTGTTGGAATCATTTCGATGTAGTTACGGTGGACGGCATCCGAAAAGCTCGATGTAAGTACTGCGCTAAATTATTTTCGTCTGGTAGTGGTAATGGACATCTTAACAGGCATTACCCTCTGTGTGCACCTCGACAAGGCCACGTCGAACCTACCCAAACGCAGTTATCTTTTGACGGTAAGTTATTTGTTTATAATCAGCGAGAGCAAAGAGACGGTCTCGCTGAATTTGTTATTCACGATGAACAAGCCTTTTCTTTTGCCGATAATCCTAAGCACTCTAGATATATGAACACATACGTTCAACCTTTGTACAAAAAGGTTCATAGAAACACAACTAGATCCGATGCACTCCGACAGTACAATGCTGCTAAAGCACGCCTTATCGATTATTTCGATAAATTTGACGGTAAAGTTAGTCTTACTTCTGATATTTGGCAATCTCCATTTACTTTTGTTAGTTATTCTTGTGTGACCGCTCATTGGATTGATGCAGATTGGGTTATGCACAAGAGAATCATCGCTTTCGAGCTCTTTCCTTTTCCGCATGATGGAATGAACATTGCTACTCTTATATTAAAAGCATGTACCACATTTAAATTAAAGGATAAGATTATGAGTATTAGTTTTGATAATGCTTCTAACAATACAGCTGCTGTTGATGCTTTAAAGGAGAGCCTCAAACCTGTACTTTCTGGTGAATTATTTCATGTTCGTTGTGTTTGTCATATAATTAATTTAATTGTTCAAGATGGTTTAGCTGCTGCAGGAGATATTCTTGTCAAAATGAGGGGTATGACAGCGTATGTTAATAGCTCGAGTCCGAGAACACAACAATTTAAAACGTTGTGTGTTGAATATAATATGCCTCGCAGGAGAGCAGTTACAGATGTGGTCCACAGGTGGAACTCTACATACCATATGCTTTTACACATTCTGGCATACCGAGAAGTCTATACGCATTTTCTACTAACCCAGTTCCCAGCCGGCTTGCCAACTCAAGAGGAATGGCAGATGGCCACATACCTAGCTGAATTTTTGGAGGTATTCTACACGTCTACCAATTTATTGTCTGGTACGTACTATCCCACCTCTCCTCTCGCTGTAATAGAAATTCTCAAGATGGCTACAATGTTAACAAAATGGAGATATATAGGACCCTTTAGGGAAATAGTAAAAGTGATGGATAAAAAGTTTAATAAATATTGGAGTAGACTGCCTGTTATTTTTGCTGTGGCTACTTGTTTAGATCCTAGGTTAAAGTTGCATGGCGTGAACGCCTCGATACAAGAGATATCGAAATTAATGTGCTACACAGCAGAGGAGACAACCGCACTCACAGCAAAAGTGAGCAAGAGGTTTGAGGAATTGTTCAACCTCTATCGTAATTCTGCTGACGTGCGCGGGCGAGCTACATCATCCACTGTTGAGAGGTATTATGCGCCATACCTTAAGGGCTTTGAACATCTAGTAGCAAGACAACTACCAGGTGAAGGTACTTCTAATTCGGCAGGTTCGTCTACTTTTTCCTCTTTTAATGAGATTGGTGTATATGCAAATACTGATCATTATTCTGATTTATCAATGCAAGAACAGGTTAATTTTAATTTGTTAAATTTTTGGAAACAAAATCAAAACATGTATAAAACTTTATCCCAAATTGCACGGGATGTACTGCCAGTGCAAGCCTCCACGGTTGCTTCAGAGTCGGCATTTTCAGCCAGCGGGAGGGTTTTGGATGACAGGAGGAGTCGTCTTAACCCCGAGTCGCTCGAGCTATGTGTATGTTGGAAGGATTATCTTGATGCGAAATACCGCGAGCAAGATAAACCGATTGATGATAGGAAGAGCAGTGACTCGGATATTGAAGTACTTCCGGATGATTAGGTAATTTCTTTTTATTTTCCTTCTCTTAAGTTTTAAGAATAAATGTTTTCACAAAATATACTTTTTTTCCATATATATAAAATAAATTTTTACAAGCAAGATATATATTTTTTCGTATATATAAAAAAATAGGTAACTTCGCCTGTTTGTTTACAAGCAGCCAGTCCCAAGCCCGGATAAAAGGAGGAGGGCCTATGAACACATTTATTTTTCTATACTTATTACTAAAGATCGTCTCGGGAATTAACATGTATCAATCCCGGGTTTTCGGCCAATTAGTTTGAAGTAAAATATCAAATAGTAGAAACAGTCTCTCTTAAATAGTAATAATTGTTATGTGTTCAGATTTTATTAATAAAGATCACCAAGAAGAGTAAGAAAAGATTTAACATATATCAAAAAATAAAATGAGAGACAAATAAATATATCTATACATACATACATATATATGAATATTACATATAACGAAATAAAATGATAAAAATTAGATTTGTCAAAATTTGAAAATTGGACATGCCTAAAGATGAAATTTAAAATTAAATAACAAGAAAATTTAAAAAAAATTAAAAAAAAAGGCCCGGGCCGGCCCAAGCCCGGCCCTAGAAATTGGGCCTAAGGCCAGGGCCTGGACCGGGCCTAGCATTTCTCCTCAGCCGGCCCGGCCCGGCCCGGATGGCTGCCTCCCTGGCCCGACCCCGGCCCGG
Organism: Escallonia herrerae; assembly: GCA_033070095.1. Taxonomy (NCBI): domain Eukaryota; kingdom Viridiplantae; phylum Streptophyta; class Magnoliopsida; order Escalloniales; family Escalloniaceae; genus Escallonia; species Escallonia herrerae. The sequence goes on along the minus strand of JAVXUP010000948.1, from coordinate 190,689 downwards.
TTTCGCTTCAAGCCCTATGGACCCGGGCCGGGCGGCCCAAGCCCGGCCCGTTTGACATCTCTAACCATAATAAAGATAACAAATGGATAACCCAACCAGAAAATCAATTCAAATTTGCCAGCGCCTAATCCACTGCCCACACCAACAAGACACCTGTCTTTTCTTCTGCTACAGCTGTCCTGGCCAAGGCCACGTGTCTCGCCCTTTGTGTAGCCTCACCTAGACCTGGCAAAATGATATCCGTACCCGTTACCCGAACCGTACCCGGTCCAAAATACCGGGTACGGGTACTAGTATTCAATACCCGCCGAAATGAGACCCGTACCCGAACCGACCCGTAATTTTCGGGTCAGGTCGGGTCGGTTTTCGGGTTACCCGAATTTACCCTGCTTATGTGTTATATAAAGGCTTTTAGGGTTTCTTGCCTTCATTCTCCTTTCATCTTTTCTCGTCCCACCGCCGCTCTCTCTCTCTCTCTCTCACTCACAGACCGTCCTCTCCACGCCAAACCCACATGACTCGGTCGCCACCACCGACAGTCCTCGGTCGCCACCACCGACAGTCCATACTCAACAAGATCCCAGATCCGCATGACCACTACTGCGCCGTCAGTGCAACTCCGTAGATCTAGTACCACCGACACCGTAAACGGCGGCCACTTCCACTCCAGATCTACGGCCGGCCACTTTCACTCCAGATTTACGGCCGGCCACTTCAACTCCAGATCTACCGCCGGCCACTTCAACTCCAGATCTACCGCCGGCCACTTCGACTCCGGATCTACCGCGGGCCTTAAAACACCTTCTACTTCTTTAAAGTTTCAACCCCTGTTGAGTGATTTTATTAGTTCTTTGTAATTTGCAATATTTGTTAATTATTTAATTTATTTTGTTCGGTAGATCAATAAATGTATGAATGTTTGAGACTTTGAGTATGTTGTGACTTTCAGAGTTTTAGTGGTGGATTTTGATGGTGTTTATATAGATGTACAGATTGTTGTGTTATGAATTTTGATAGAGAAGAAAGAAATAGAACAATCAGGAATAAATTTGGCTGTTAAAATAGGGCAAAATGATGTAATAAAAATTTGTTTTATTAAAATAATAATTAATCAGAAATTGGTATTTTACCCGCGGGTAATACTCTACCCGCAAGGGTAGGGTACGGATCCTGAAAAACTCTACCCGTAAAAACCCGGGTAAAAATTACCCGACCCGTTTTTATCCGGACCCGATCGGGTTTTATCCGTACCCGACGGGTATACCCGTTTGCCAGGTCTAGCCTCACCTACGGGCACCGCTAGCAGTGCCGGAGATCACCTCCATCGCAGGTCCATCACCCCACCGCCTAGCACCATTGGACATCAGCAATAACCATATTAGGCCCCACACAACCAACAGTACCAGTCCACTAGCCCACGATTGGACAAGGACCAGCTACCTATATTTGACCACCATAACACTGTCCATCCGCCCCAACAACCTTAATCCAACAACACCACAATGGGCATAGTAACACCACCACCACCAATCAACCCTGCAAAAACCTTTCTAGAATAAGGGGGAGGGGGATTAACTGGGGGGAAGGGGATGTTTTGAAAACAAATCCTTTAAGTAAAACCCTTGAACCAGACTCACCACACTTGCTCTAAACCACACCACCACCATGCCCAAAACATCGATGGCGAAACTGACCTACTCATCCAGCCAACTCACAACCCGATCGCCAAGCACCCAATGATCCTCAAGTTGCTTAACCCATCAACCGCTCACACCCATGCTCCGATGCTGAACACAGGGAAACCCATGCCGACCAAAAACAGAGCCGCTGCACACGACGAAGGCCAACCAACACTCCTCAACCATAAAACCCAATTGAAATCACCAAAAAATCACACACACAAACCTCATAGCAAAGGGAACTACTCTGCTATGTCAACACCCACTGGAGAAAATCGACGGTGGTGATAGAGGCCGGATGCAAAAGAAATAGATTTGGCAGAGAGGGCTTTTTTCTTTTTCAAGAGAGAAGAGAGTCAAGTTTCACGTGGATCGTACATGATAGCTTCTTAAAGTTATGAATATGCATTTGAGTTCGGCTTGAAGTAGTAATTTATGTGAAGTGAAGAAGATGGGTTCGTTTGACAAATTTTTTTTTTTGGTTTTCAGATTTTAAAGAGCAGCTTAATTTTTTTTTTTACAAAAACAAGTGGTTGTTTGATAATCTTTATTTTTTTTGAGTTTTTTTTTTTGGTGTTTGGTAACCCTTTTTATTTTGACTTTTTTTTTTTTGGTGGTTTGCGGTGGCGATGGTGGTGGTGGGGCGTAGCGGTGGTCGACAGTGGTGGTGGCCGGCGGTGGCTGGTGGCTGCCGGAGGTGGCTGCCGGTGGTGGCAGCCGGCTGTCGGCGGCCGGAGGTGGCTGCCGGCAGTAGCCAGCGGTGGTCGCCGGCCGCCGGAGGTGGCTGTCGGCGGCCGGCGGTGGCTGCCGGCGGTGGGAGGGTGTTGGTGGTGGTCTCCAAAAAAAAAATCAGTTTCTGGGGTTTTTTTTTTTTTACTCTGCAGTTTAAATACTGGTTTTTTAAATTGGAGAAGGAAAAAAAAATGGTTACCAAACATACTTTTTTTTCCAGTTTCCAAAACTGGAAAAAAAAGCTGCGTCAAACGTGGCCAAGGGTTCGTTTGATAAATTTTTTTTTTTGTTTTCAGTTTTTAAAGAGCAGCTTAATTATTTTTTTTTACAAAAACAAGTGGGTGTTTGATAACTTTTTTTTTTTTTGAGTTTTCTTTTTGGTGTTTAGTAACTCTTTTTATTTTGACTTTTTTTTTTGGTGGTTTGCGGTGGCGGTGGTGGGGCGTGGGGCGTGGCGGTGGTGGCCGCTGGTGGCTGCCGGAGGCCGGCGGTCGGAGGGGGCTGCCGACAGTCGCCGGTGGTTGCCGGCGGTGGTCGCCGGCAGCCGGAGGTGGCGCCGACAGTCACCAGTGGCTGCCGGCGGTGGTCGTCGGCCGCCGGAGGTCGCTGTCGGCGGCCGGCGGTGGCTGCCGGCAGTGGTGGCCGGCGGCCGGAGGTGGCTGCCGGCGGTTGGAGGGTGTTGGTGGTGGTCTCAAAAAAAAAAACCAGTTTCTGGAGTTTTTTTTTTACTCTGCAGTTTAAAAACTGGTTTTTTAAATTGGAGAAGGAAAAAAAATGGTTACCAAACGCACTTTTTTTTTTCAATTTCCAAAACTGGAAAAAAAAACTGCATCAAACGTGGCCTAAGAAAACCTGAAATGATATTGAAAATGTCGAAAAGGTGAAATATATTTTTTAGCAAGAATGGAAGTGATGAAAAAAAAAGATGAAAGTACAAAAAATTGAACATATTAAGGAATGAATGTACTTGTTAAAAATTTCCAGACTCATCACTGGTTCCTCAAATAAGCACAAGAATTACTTAAAGATCTTGCAAATTCTGGCTACTCAATCCATTAGAAAATATGAAACCAAAGTGGGAGTGTGATTGTGGGCTGTGATTGAGATTGTTTGGCTGGTTTTCCAACTATAATACCTTAAATTTTGAAAAGAACCGGAATGAGCCGTATTTGTTTTAGAGCTAAAAGACATGAATGACTAATGTTTAATAATGAAAGTGGCTAATTTTAGTTCCTAAATAGGTCTTTTAGTCTATTTTACAAAGTTGGTACCATTTTATAAAAACTAACTAGGTCATGGCTCTTACAAAAAAAAAAAAACTGGTTTGAATGGCGTAGACACCCTTTTTTGTAATCTTTATTAATTAAATAAATGTTGGGCTTTGGTTTATTATTAAAGGTTAGGCCTATTAATATAACTTAATTGATTTACTTTAGCCCAGTCCAACGGTCCAGTCCAATCAAGCAATCCAGTGGTCCAGTCTAGTTGTGTAGTTAGTAAATGAGTTCAGTATAATTCAATTTTGTCAGTCCAGTCCATTCTAAATTGTGATTTTACTAGACGATGCACGGAATTATTTGTGATTTATCCTTATGTAAGAGATTCAATTAATGATTTATACGATTTATGAAGATAATTACTTAATCTAGTACATCCAATCTGTAAAATTAGAGATGAATATTGAATTGGGGTAAGATAATGCCTCGAAATTAAAAAAATATATATTATAAAATTATGGGATGAACCGATCGGTTTTTTGAAAACTGTCCGGTTCATCCTGAATTTTTGTCAATCTGTAATTTTTATCAAATATTATGTCTTATCATATGTTGCATATTGATATTGGCCATCTTTATCATTTCTGGCGTCCTAGACCTCCATAAATAGGGCTCTTGGCCTACATTTTCAGAGATAAGAGCTTTTTCTCCTTAGAGCTTATATACCATTTTTCTTGGAAGTTGTATATCATCTCTCAAGAGAACTTAGCCGTTCATAATTCACTTAAAAAGAATTCTTATTCTATTGCATCGTGGATCCTTCGCAAAAAATTTCAAAGTCGTCTAGACAAGCAAACTAGCGAGGCATACTTAAAAACTTTCTAGTTCAATAGTCTAGAATTAGTTCCCTTCCCCGCAATTTCATTTCATTTCTAGCATAAAAATCACAAAAAAAGTCATTTTCATTTCTCAGTCTAAATGTAAGACTAAGTGTAGGTCACTTCTTGTAGGACCAGAGTTGAAATACGATGGTTTTGATTCCAGTTAGTCCGACTGGAACGTAGGCCATTTGTCCCCGATGTCGAGTTCAAGCCAATAATCTACAAAATAAACTTAGGTTAGTTTTATTGCATGCTTATGTGTAATGTGTTAAAAAGGCAATAATAATAATAATAATAATAAATGAAGTAGAGACCAAAAGGGTATGACAAGTGCTTAACACCTTCCCGCTGTAAAACTTAGTCCCGAACCCATTTCCCTACTTTTAATGAACTTATTGTCCTTTTGACATTTTAGAGCTATTTTTAGGTTTTTCTTAAATAATATGGCGGTTTCCTAAGATCTTCCTTCCGGGGATTTCCTGAGGTGGTTATTACAGTGGCGACTTTGCTGGAGACTGAAAGCCAAGAGGACTAAACATGAAAAAATTTTATTGCTTTTTGCCCTTTTTCTATATTTTTAAATTTGCGGTATAAAATGTGTAATATGATATAACTGTGCTATTTTTGCTTTTATTTCTATGCCTCACACATGTGCACGTCTGTCCCTAACCCATCGACTCGACGACAACAATTTGAAACCCCAAAACTTCCTAGTTCTAAGGTGAACTTTTGACTGTACCCTCAGCGTCAAGGCCTCATACTAAAGAGATCTCCTAGTTTCTCAGTATACTAAACGGCTTGTACACGTATTAGTGATCACCCATTATTAACTCTCTGAGTTAGGGGTGAGTGGTATATGGTATGAGTCGAGCCGAAGGAGTGACCTTACACATGCATTGGGGAGAAACCACAAACCCAAATCATTTAGTGTTCTGCTCTTTCTTGAGAGAATACCTGTTTTGGCCTAAGAGCATATTGGTAGGGGAACTAGCCAATATTTTATATGCTAACTAGTAACCTCACAAAATAAGGAAGACTCTGACTAACTGGCTGGTTTTTCGGGCTCCTAAGTGGATGGCTAGCCAGTAAGTGTAGTACTTGAGAATTTGAAAGTGGTTGGCTTATACCTCCGAACTTAGACTCACTGACCAATGAGCCGATTTACCTCACCAAGTAACCAGATGGTTAGTCAGACACTTCCTATCCCAAAACTGTTTTTCAAAACCGACGCGAGATCTAATTTACCAACCATTCGGTTACTGAGTGACCAAACAGTTAGTCATAATCCCTCATTTTCCAAATATTTTTACACCAAACCGTAGACCTACTGACCAACAGGTCAGTTTTCTACTGGCCAGTTCACCATCCTGAGTGACCGGATGATTAATCAGAATCCATCCTTTCCCGAAATATTTTTTTTACCAAACTCTAGACCTGCTAACCAACTGGCCGGTTAGTCAGTTTCATCCTCCATATGTTTGAAAATCCAAAAAAAATAAATTAGTCCTGTCTCCTATCCCCCTCGAGGTATAAACCTGCAAGTTCGATCTATGTGATCTATATGATTAAATTTTTGAAAATTTCTCAGTTAAGGCTAAACGTTGTTGGTATCAGGACTCATCCAGAAAGCTCAATCGAACCCCCAATGGCTGAAAAATACCCATAGATGGCAGACTTGGTCCATATTATCAGTGAATTAAGGACTTTCATATTGGTTTTGCTACCCTCACAAATCAACAGGCATGAATTGAGGAAATAGACAACTTTAAGGGAAGAGGGAAAAAGGAACAGGAGGATGAGACTAAGATGGAGAAAAGGAAAAAAAAGAATGTCGAGTTTGACTGGCAATATGAATTTGAAGATGAGGAAGGGAAGCTCATTGTCCCAGAATGGAAGGATGAACTGGCTGGGCTTGAGTCCCAGGTTGCCCGAATTAGCAGAGCCGTTGACCCACTAGATCTTAGTGTACTTACTATGAGCCCTGAAGACCTGTTGTCGCCTAAATTCAAGATGCCAGAGACGGACAAGTTTGATGGAACTACAGATCCCAAGATCTACATCAAAATGTACATGCATGCGTTGGCACCCTATGGAGTCACTCAGAATCAGTTGATACAGCTTTTCCACCATACCCTTATTGGAGCTGCCTCTCGATGGTTCCTTATCCTAGAGGAGGCTCGACTCCAAACCTTGCAGGATGTCAAGGGAGTTTGTAAATTAGTTCTAGCACAATGCTAATTTAGACATCACTCCTAGAAACCTAGAGACTACCAAGCAAGAGTCAAAGGAATCAGTATCTGCCTTTATCATGAGATAGATAAACAAGCTGCTTAGATGATGAACCGCCCTACAGAGGAGTAACATGTGAATATTGTGAGAAATAATATGCTCGTAGTGTATCTCTGGCAATTACCAAACATTGTTCAAGTCAATAATTAGGATCCCTAGTACAGATCGAGGATGCCATTAACAAAGGGATCGTTTCCCATGAGGTGAAGCCAGGTGTGTACTGAGGAGGTCCTAGAAATTCCAATGTTCAACCAAAACCCGTCAATGCTAACAATGCTAGTAATGTTCAAGCACAAGAGGTAGTATCATGGGCCGCCATCAGCGGAGCCTAATAGAAAGTTCACCCAGTTGAATTCCCAAATACCCAAAGTACTTGAACAATTATTAACGAGGAGGGGATAGCCAAGTTGCCCCACCTACCCCCACACCGGCAGTGATTCCAAAGGGGTATGACGTTCAAGCTTTCTCCTCCTATCACCACGGGAAAATACAATCCACTGAGAGATGCATGGTCTGAAACATGACATACAAAACCTTATTGACAAAAGCAAACTTTCCTCTCTTGCTAGATCTAACGTCAAGAAAGAATCCTTACCAACCCACAGGGTAAATGCTATTGATGATGGTATACGAGTGATGAAACGGACTACACTCATCACCCCATCAAGCTAGTGCGTTCTGTCTATTTTGGAGTTTGATTCTTTACCAGAGTTTAATGATGTTCTTTCATGGGAAGAGATGGTGGAAGGTGAGGCCTTCACAGCCAAAAAAGAGTACGATGAACAGACAGGCTTTGCTTTTGTGCCCAATGCAGAGGTGTCACATTTGACAAGATCAGGCCAGGTTTACCCAATAGCCACATCAAACCCGCTATTCTTCCAAGACCCCCAGACGATGAAGTATTGAGGCAACTAAAGAAAACTTAGGCAAACATCTCCATTTAGGGATTATTATCTACTTCCTACTCTCACTGACAAGCCTTAATAAAGCTACTTAACTAAGCCTTGATACCCATACAGACACAACTAGATGAATTTTCCTAGGTGCTAAGGGCTATTCATTATGAGAATGTTCTCACCTTCTCTCAATCGATGAGGCATCAAGAAGTCAAAAATGGAGGAAGGCCATCAATGAAGAGATCGATGCCATTAAGAAGAATGATACTTGGGAGCTGACCACTCTTTAACTGAGAAAGAAGCCTATCGGTATAAAATGGATTTACGAGGTGAAGAAAAATTCCAAAGGTGAGGTTGAGAGATACAAAGCAAGGCTTGTTGTCAAAGGATACAAGTAGAGGGCTAGAATCAACTACGACGAAGTCCTTGCACCAGTTGCTTGGTTAGAAAAGATATGACTGTTGATATCTTTAGCAGCTCTAAACAAGTGAAAAATCCATCAAATACGTGAAGTCTACCTTTCTTAATGGTTTACTTGATAAAGAGGTATATATCAAACGACTCGAAGGATATGTTAGTCAAGGTCACAAAACAAGGTTTTGAGGTTGAAAAAGGCCTTGTATGGGTTAAAGCAAGTGCCAAGAGCCTGGCGTAGTCGTATCGACAAGTATTTTCAGGATAGAGGATTTAAGAAGTGCCCATATGAGCATGCACCCTACATCAAGATGAACGGAAAATGTGACATGTTGATAATCTGTTTATATGTCGATGACTAAATTTTTACAGGCAATTGTGAAGATGTTTGATGACTTCACGAAGGAAATGGCCAAAGAGTTTGAAATGACTGACATCGAGTTGATGTCATACTATCTTGGAATCGAGGTAAAGCAAAGAGATGATGGAATTTTCATCTCATGAGAGGCGTATGCAAAAGAAGTATTGAAGAGGTTCAATATAAAAATTACAACCCAATCAGCATCCCCGTCGAGACAAAAAAGAAGTTGTCGAGACACGTTAAAGAAGGTCCAGTCGATATAACCTTTTCAAAAGCTTGGTCGGAAGTTTGAGGTGCTTGACTTGCACTAGGCCTGAATCCTATACGCAGTCGATCTTGTCAGCTGATACATGGAGAATCTGAAAACTTATCACTTCAAAGTGGAAAAAAGGATACTTCGATACATTAAAGATACTATTGATATTGGCATATTTTATCCTGCATTAGGTGATATGAAATTAGTGGGACATAGTGATAGTGATTGGGCTAGAGATGTGGATGATCAGAAGAGTACAACTGGATTTGTTTTATATTTTGGTGAAGTAGCATTCACATGCACATAAAAAAAGCAATCGATTGTGACTCTATCAACATGTGAAGCTAAATATGTGGCTGCAAAATCGAGTGTTTGCCATGCGATATGGCTAAGGAGTTTATTTAAGAAGCTCAATTTTAATCAAGCTGAAACGAAACAAATTTATGCCAATAACAAATCAGTCATAGCCCTTGCAGAGACTCTAGTGTTTCATGATCGACACAAATTAGCCATAACTCATGCACATCGAAAAAGCAATAGATAGCGACTCTATCAACACGTGAAGCGGAATATGTGGCTGCAACATCGAGGTTTGCCTGCGATATGGCTAAGGAGTTTATTTAAGAAGCTCAATTTTAATCAAGATGAATCGACACAAATTTATGTCGATACAAATCAGACATAGCTCTTGCAGAGACTCTAGTCTTTCATGATCGAAGCAAGCACATCGATATACGATATCATTTCATCTGTGAGAGCATTCCTAAGAAAAAAGGCTAAGTCAATGTTTGGGAAGTCCAAAAATCATGTTGCGGGTATTTTCATAAAGTTCCTAAAAAGAGAAATCTTCGAGAAGCTAAGGAGTCGACTTGGAATGAGATAATCAAGCTTAGGGGGCGTGTTAAGAATTAATCTTGATTCAATCAAGAGAAGGTGAGAAGTGAAAGGTTAGGAAAGTTACATATAAATTGTGAGTGATTAAATGAGAAGCTGAAAAGTGAAAGGTTAGGGGAGTTATCTTTAGGATCTGAATGAGTCTTTAATGTGTTTTTTTTTTTTATGTAATAGTATAAATAGGTCCAAATCCTAGCCATTTGGTAGAGAGAGTCAATCTAGGAAAGAGTGAGTGAGTTTTATGAAAGAAGTATTGATTGAGTAGAGAAAAATTATTATTAAGTGTATTTTCTTCTCTCCACTTCCTCCTCCTCTAATTTTCACTGCATCTTTTATATTGTGCCCATCACGCAACACGACATGATTTAGTGATTACCTTTTATGGAATTAAGCTGTCAAGAAGGTAAATATACAAATTTGCTCACTTCAAACTTGTTCTAAGATCAAATTGATTCATAAAATGTTGTGCTCAACAAGATTGTATAAAAGGATACTACCATAATGCACGATTCCTAGACAAATCTTGACTTTGTGATTTCGGAACTCTCACTAAAGCTTTTGCAACATCACGTGCGCCCCATATTGAGGTTGTAGAGTTATTACTGTGTGAGGAGCATGCGCATAGGATGGAGAAAGCGTGAACGAGAAGCGCCGTAAAATCATAGCCAGCGCCATTTTCGCTTCTAGCATCGCAAAGTTCTGTCCGATGCATATCCGAGGTACCCAACCAAATGGGCAATATGAGACCTGGCCTTTTGTTGCCTTGGAAACTCCTTCAGAAAACCTCTCTGGTTTGAACTCCTTGGCATCATCACCCCATAGCTCAGTGTCCTGTTGTAATACCATAAGTGATAATGACAGAAGTACTCCGGCTGGTAGGCACATTTCTCCTACTTTAGTTTCTTCATATATAGTTCGACCAAGTGCAACTGCCGGCGGGTACAACCTTAAAACCTCACAGAAAATCATGTTTACCTGTGAATAGAGACAACATTGTCAGAAATTTGCCCAGGTAGACTGAGAAGCTACAACCAGAACAAACAATTTACTTACTCCTAAGAGCTCCGATAAAAGGAAGAAAAAGTAAACAGAAACAGAGGGAGGACTGACGGAAAATATAAAGATAATAACGAAGATAACAAATTTCCTCCTAAATTTCACAATTTCTGCAAGCTTCAAATATGTTCAGATGCCTAGGTCCAACACTAACGGAATACTATTGCTGTCATTCCTTCTCAATGTTCTGGTCATAAGCATCCATGCGAGAACTTGGTCGAAATTTGGAAAAGTTTATGCCATTTATTTGACAATACATGTATTGTGAAATGGTTTTCCCTACCATCAACCACCCCCCCCCCCCCCCCCCACGCACAAACACAGTCACACATGCGCTCACGTAAATCGACAATTAATTGGCCACAAGATATGTTTGCTGGCCACACCCTGTGTGCACCAAAAATCTATCTTATATCTACACCACTTGTATTGGGTAGAACTTTTTGAGCGAAATTTAGCACTTAACAATTTTCAGGTGATTCAACCCCTCAAAATCCGGTTTGTTATTGCCAAACACATGAAAAACCTCCTCTCTAGCCCGTACTTGCCAATCCGGATACTTGCTCAACAACACCATGGTAACAACAGAAAGCTATATGATCCTTGGCAAATTATGTTTATGAAGTCCTTTTCTTTACTTGATTTTTTATACACATTTTTTTTTTTTTTACAAAATCTTTGTTTCTTAATAAACTATGTACTATGTATCAAATCTGGACATAATACTACTCTAAATAAGGAAAATTTCCACCTCGATCCTGGTATATAAAGTGATTGTGCAGCTTGAGCTGCGAGCTCAGCTTGTGCTGTTTGAAGTTCAAATATCAGTCTTCCTTCTTCATAGCTGCTGCCAAATGCGGTACGAGAAATAGCTTCACTAGACAAAGTTTGAAGATACGGCCACACATCCAACTCACATGACGCTTTCTGAAAGACCATCCCCTCCCATTTTGCAATCATCTCACTACAACTCATATTAAAAGCCGGTAGCATACCCTACATTGATAAACAAAAAAAAAACCAAATAATTTGCATTATTTCCCCAGAATAATATTATATCTATTACTATGCTGGAATGTCATAGAACCAGGTTTCTGCTGTAGCACTGCAAACAAAGTTCAGGATTTCATTCATTCTCACGACAGTCAGAATCCTGTTTTTCAAAGTGCATATGCCCTTTTTTTTGAAGCGCTGATAGCATTTAACTCAAACTCAAATCTAAAGTGAACTTGCAATCGAAAACTTGCAAAACAAATCAACTTCAAAAAGTTTAAACTATGGGTCTGGACACAAACCTTTAGGGGCTCTATGTTTACTGTTTTTATTTTGTATATTTGAATTGTGTTTTCGTTTTCAATATTTTCGTATCCAATCACAAAATCTGGTTGCGAACTTTTATTATTTTCATCACTTTTTTGTATCTCCTTTTTTCAGGTTGTTTTCATATGTTTACATTTTTATTTATGCTTTCACTACTGTTACGGCTATTTTTTTCCGCTTTTACCCTTACTCCCAAATGCACATCCTGCCCTACCCGTCCATCTTCTCCACCATTCCAACACCTGCCTGCCATCTCTCCCTAATTCAGCTAACCTAATGACCTTCCTTATTCATCCCCATGTTAAAGAAGAGAATCAGATGAAGAGTTCGCCGTGGATGTAATATCTCGAACTTCGGGAGCTGATTAAAATAATCATTCGAGCTCTGAAAAATAAACGGGCACTAATTTTGAGCAATACTCTGGTATTAGAAGCTTGTAGAAGCTTAAAAGAATTTTGGGGCAAAAATATAATTTTGAAATTTTGGGGATATTTTTGTAATTTTAGAAACTTTAGGGGCTATTTTGCAAATTCTGGAAAGTATGTCTAGGTGTCAAGCTTGAGAAAAAGAAGCATAACTTGATGCCACCACGTACAAGCTTATGGTGACTAAGCTGATTAAATAATAAAATAGGAAATGAGACCATTACTTTCGGGTAAAAGAAAGAGGAGGGAAAAAAAGAAGAAGAAGACAGAGAAGAGAAGAGAAGAAGAAGAAGAACAGAGTAAGAGAAGTTGAACAGGGCTCGGGGAAAGGCAAAACATAAAACAAACAGAAGGGATTTCGTTGCCATCTCTAGCAGGTAAACCTGTGTAAGATATGGAATTTGTGAGTATTTCTCAATACTGTGGGGGGCGCATGAGTTGGCCATGACCATGGTTGTGAAGCCATGTTGTGGGGGGAATATTTTCGGCGAAGGTAGTGTGTGTGTTGGAGTGATTAAATGCATAATCTGTGAGTTGGTGTGTGTTTCAGTGAAGGGAAAAAGTGTGTGCTTGACTGTGTAAGAGTGTGTGTGTGTCCCGTATAACTCTCTGTGTGTGTGTGTGTGTGTCTTAACTGTGGGGTTCGGGTATGTGGGTTTAAGAGTGGAATTGTGTATAGAAGGATTGGGATGTGTTGATGTATGGCAGTGTGCGACGCTATGTGTGTTCCGTTGTGTGCTTGTGACTAGTGTGTGTTTTCTGGGTTATAGCAGGTGTGTGTGTGTGTGTGTGTGTGTTCATGGCCACGGCAGTGTGAGTTGATGAATTGTGTGTATACATGAAATCAAGGAAGGGTGATGAGTGTTTAGGTGAGTAATTGAATGTTTAAAGAAAGTAGTGTGTGCGGGTGATGGATGAATGTGCCAGGAAGTTATTTCAGCTGAAATCTGAGGAAGATGATGACTGTGTGAAAATTAGGTGTTTTAGTGTGTGACGATCTAAATAGTAAGCGTAATCGTCGCTAATTTTAGTTCTAAATAGAAAGAACTACCTAATTTTAGTTCTAAATATATATATATATATATATATATATATATATATATATATATATATATATATATATATATATATATATATATATATATATATCTTCCTAAAGCGCCTGGTAATTTGTTTAAATATTTATAAGCTATGTTTCGGTTATAAATATTGCCACTTTGTGAAGCAAAGTAATAATATTCTTGCATAAAAGGTTTTATATTATGCCAGTTGTATAAATGTACCTGTTCTAATTTTCTATATATATATATATATATATATAGGGAGCCGATCCACACCCACCGGTGGAGAAATAAAATTTCTCCACCAAACCGTTACAAAGAGTAGCGGTTGGCATTATTGCTAGCAAATACACAACAGCAACACTTTGTTGCGGTTGTGCCCCCCCCCCCATGGACCCCCCTCCCCCTTCCCCCTTCCCCCCATGGCCCTCCTTCCCCCGTCTCCCCCCACCCCCCCTGCCCAACCGCAACAAAGAGTTGCGGTTGGCCCTCTTCCCCCACGTGGTGTCCCCCTTCCCCGCCACGTGGCCTTCCCCCTTCCCCCGTGGCCCCCCTTCCCCCATCCTCCCCTCGCCCGCCACATCGCCTCCCCTTCCCCCCATGGCCCCCCCATGCCCCCAACCGCAACACTTTGTTGCGGTTGGCCCCTTCCCCCGGTCTCCCTTCCCTTTCCCCCGCCACGTGTCCCCACCACGTGGCATCCCCTCCCCCCGCCACGTGGCCCCGTCCCCCCCACCATGCCCAACCGCAGCACTTTGTTGCAGTTGGCATGCCAACCGCGACAAAGTGTTGCGGTCCCCCCCACCCCCACCCCACGTGGTGTCCCCCCCTCCCGTGATGCCCCCCTTCCCCCCGTGATGCCCCCTTCCCCATGGCTCCCCCTCCCGTGATGACACGTGGTGTCCTTCCCCCTTACCCCTGGATTTTTTTTCTGTCTTCTTTCTTCTCTTTCCTTCGCTTTTTTCTCTTTATAATCCCCCCTCCCTGAACCCTTTCTTCCACTCTCCATCATCTTTACCAACTATCTTCGTACTCCATATCTCACCTACAATAATACAAACAAAAAAAATTTACACTAGAAGCTCGGTGGATAACCGCTAGAAGATCGGTGGATTTTTCTTTAAATATATCAAGTCAAAACAAGTAAGTATTTTTTGGGTTTTCTTGTAATTCAATGTTAATTTCAAAGTTCAAAAATAGTCATTGTAGACTCAAATCGAAGATAACGAAAAATACAAATTGAAGGAAAACAAAAATCAGATCAATCGGAGATCGGATGAGCGGTATTACATTTATAGATTCCAAAATAGCGATTTTTTAGGGCGTCTAAATTAGGATTTTTCACAAATTTATAAAAAATAGCTAGAGCTAGATTTTGCCAAAGTGCAAAAAAGAGACCCTAGTTATTTTTAAAAGATCTATATCAGAAAAAATTTCAGATTTTTTCAAATACTGGAAAGGGGTTAACTGATACGGGGAACCTTGTAACTTTGCAGTGTAATTTAAAATATCAAGCCAGCGCGATTTCATGCGAAACTTTTATGAGAACCCTAGGATGTTGGGAAGTTCCATCCCCCAGGAATTTGGGCCATTCCGAAGTCGTTAGCTATTTTTTTGGCCGAACGGGCTTTTAAGCGCTCGATCCGGACACCGGTTCAGGATTTTTGGGCGAAAAGTCCGTAGAATACTTTTTAGATCAAGAATGAATTCGGGAAGCTTAAAATAGCATTTCAATGCACTTTTGAGATCGTTCTGATGCCAGGGGCATTTTGGTAATTTGCCACCCCGAGAGGGGTATTTTGGTAATTTTACGGTGTTAAGTTTTTCAAAGGACTTTCTAGTCCAGAAATGTAAGTAAAACACCTGAAAGGTTCTTTTGAAGCTGGTTTGGGGCTATTTTAAAGTTGTTCTGATATGTTTGTTGGGTCGATAGCTGCCAGGGGGTATTTTGCTTAAATTGGGGGTGTTTTGGTAACTCATGCCCTTTAAAATTTGATAAAGGAAATATTTGGTATATAATTGATGTAATACATTTAAAAAATAGTTTTAAAGCGGTTTTGAGGTGTTGGGGTGTAGCGGCCATCAGGGGGTATATTGCTAAATAACCACGTTGGCGCTAAATTTTAGGGAACTAGCGTAATTAAGCGTTCGGAGTTGTGAGAAGTGAGGAATTGTTTTAATACATTGAAATAATGAGATAATTACTATTGCTAATGCGTTGGTAAGCTAGGTTAAAGATCCATTTATAGTTTTGGAATGTAAATATTATGGATACTAAGTTGGTTTACGATTATATTTTGTTCTTAGATTTATGGATTTCAACGCAGGACCTCATGATACATCAATCCTATACGATGACGATGACCACGTCGCGAGGCACGTATTTGACGGTGTCGATAGGGGTGTTTTGGAAACAATTCAAAGCACAAGTCACCACGATGAGTGGGTACTAAACGAGGAACAAATACAACTATTACACCGTCAAAATTTATCTATGTTCACCGATCCCGGGATTTGGTCTCGACACGACGATTGCCTTATATCCGCTCTAGTTGAACGATGGAGGAGCGAGACGAACTCATTTCACTTCCGGTTTGGTGAAATGACTATTACATTAGAGGACGTCGGATTTATACTTGGAATCCCATGTCACGGCAAACCCATTACTTCGAGCAAAACGTCTGCATCCATAGCGAAGATGGCTAGGCAGTATTTCCCGGGAATTCCGAGGGAAGCTCTTACAACAAACGGCATCAAACTTAAATGGCTGAGAGAGCAGTATGGCGTGCTACCGGATGAATACACTCCTCACGATTTCGTGACGTATACGAAAGCATTCCTTCTGTATATTATTGGAGCCATATTACTTCCGACGCATTCGAAAAACACGGTGCATCCGAAGTATATGGTGTTCTTGGAGGATCTTGAGGAGGTATACTCGTATTCGTGGGGTTCAGCTGTCCTTGCGCACCTATATCGAGCACTGCACAAAGCTACGAGAAAGGGTGCCAAGTCCATTGCCGCCTGCCTCACTCTATTACAGGTTTGAGCATTTATTTTCTTGGTTGACGTGTCAATATATTCTAGGGATTAATGTGCTAATTCCAGATAATGTTTGCATTCACAGGTTTGGTCTTACGAGAGGCTACCCACGGGTCGTCCACAACCGCGGGAATATTCCGATGAGACGTGGCCTAGGGTGTGGGCCTGGGGGCCTACGACCAACCGGAGGAGACGGGTAGACCCGCACCACCATCTAAAGTTCTATCGGGGGGAACTAGAGATACTCAATGCATCCCAGGTGACGTGGCAGCCATATAGCAAGGTGATGCATCGGTTGGATGAGTGGTGTTGGCAACTTCCGGTGTCGTACGTGCTGGCAGGTTTGGTTCGGGTGCCGCTTATTCACTTCGAAGTATGTGAGTTTCAGATGCCCGATCGAGCTATGAGGCAAGCTGGCTGTCTACAAGGGATACCAAAACCCGCTGTAGACATGCGGCCATACAGGAGTGGTCGAGGGCCGAACTTCGAGGTGCCTGATGCCTTGAATTTGTTGAGCGACGAGGTGCAACAGTGGAATACCTGGCAAGAAACATATGATAGCCTTGTATCGCTGAAGGCCGACAGCATCAGCATTGAGGAGTACTTGCAATGGTTTCTCAAGGTGACGCGCACGAGGGTGAATCGCCCTTCCCAGGCGAGGAAGACATCGTATGCGCCACGTGAGATCTATGACCAGTTCTGGGCATTGAACATTGTAAGTCATGCTAGTGTTGTTTCAATTTTTATTTGCGCACCTTATCTACCATGCCTGAAATGATTAGCCATATTTTGTATGCATGTTTTTTAGGTTGACCAGGGCACTGAGGTGTTCAAGCAGCTGGAGGGGTTTGACTGGTTTGTCGCGCAGGCTCCTGACAATCTCAAGAGGTCCATTGAGAGTACAAGACTGAAGTTCAAAACTTTAGTCTTGCGTACCGGGGTTACCAAGGGGAGCCGTCTAGTCGCTTGCCTCCTGACGCGTACGACTATCAGCCCCAGAGTCAGGTGTGGGAGTCGTCTACTCGCTTCCCTCCTGACGCGTACGACTATCAGCCCCAGAGTCAGGTGTGGGAGCCGTCTACTCGCTTCCCTCCTGACGCGTACGACTATCAGCCCCAGAGTCAGGTGTGGGAGCCGTCTACTCGCTTGCCTCCTGACGCGTACGACTCTCAGCCCCAGATTCAGGTGACCCAAGTAGGAATCCAGGCATCGCGCCCAAGCATTCGGTCGGATAAAGGACAACCGACGAAGCCATTGAGTCCGGCCAAAAGGGATTGGATCGACCGGCACTACTTTGGGCATGAGCCAATCACTACAGCAGACTTTCCTGTTGCTTCATTCCTAGCTCACTCAGATCTAAGACTGTTGGCGCCGAACACAGATATTTTGAATTTTCTCATTGACGCTTATATAGATCTGCTGCGTGTTAGAGAGCTAAATTTATAATTTAGCTCTGCCAAACTTTGAAGCTCAACATGTATGCCTCTTTTGTTATCCCCTTCATGGTGAATAGCATGAAGGAGTTCACAGAATGGAGGAGGAAGCGAGGGACAAGCAAGGGTGAATGGCGACCATCTGCAAACGTGCTTTCCTACTTGAACGCGGACTATCAATGTCACGCAGCTGAGGCGAACCTAATCATGCTACCTGCTCTTCATGCAAGCCACTTCTTCCTATTAGTTCTCTTTCCAGAGAATAAAGTGGTCCACATATACGATAGCCTAAGGGAAGACGGACCTGGTCAGCAGCTGGCACAGATGTACTCCACGTACATCAATGCGGTGGTTAGTTTATATCTTGACCTTCGCTCATAGTCTATTCTTCTTGTTACATAGGCTTGATAACCTTTTTTATTGTTGGATGCAGACTACTATCATTCCACTAGCGTGTCGACATTTTAAGGGGGAAGCCATCACGAGCAAAACCATGATTGATCCTTGGACGGTCGTGACGATAGAAAACCGACCAAAGCAATATAACAGTCATGATTGCGGGATTTACGTCCTCAAGTACATGGACTACATAGCTCGCTCAGATGTGCTCGAATATGAAACGTGGTCTCGAAACGATGCCTTGACGTTTAGATATAGGATAGCCTGGGAGCTGAAAAAGGGTGTAGCTAGACGCCTTCCTTACCATTATCCTGAGATGTAGTAGACGTTCGTATGTGTTTATTATTACTATTGTTGGATTTTGGATATTAAGGTTTGAAATTGAATTAATGTGTCTTGGTTTTTTTCCGAAATTGATACAAATGGGCTAACTAGCGTGCCTAAGGTTCAATGAGCAAAAAAAAAGTGACAAAAAAAATTACGTAATTTTTCGGAAGTTATGAATTGGGCCCTAAAGTGTGCCCGAACAGGCCTTTCCTAGGAAAACCCAAAAAATAACGTGTCTCGATTTTTTTTCGAAATTGATACAAATGGGCTAACTAGCGTGCCTAAGGTTCAATGAGCAAAAAAAAAGTGACAAAAAAAATTAAGTAATTTTTCGGAAGTTATGAATTGGGCCCTAAAGTGTGCCCGAACAGGCCCTTCCTAGGAAAACCCAAAAAATAATGTGTCTCGATTTTTTTCGAAATTGATACAAATGGGCTAACTAGCGTGCCTAAGGTTCAATGAGCAAAAAAAAAGTGACAAAAAAAATTACGTAAATTTTCGGAAGTTATGAATTGGGCCCTAAAGTGTGCCCGAACAGGCCCTTCTAGGAAAACCCAAAAAATAACGTGTCTCGTTTTTTCCGAAATTGATACAAATGGGCTAACTAGCGTGCCTAAGGTTCAATGAGCAAAAAAAAAGTGACAAAAAAATTACGTAATTTTTCGGAAGTTATGAATTGACCCCTAAAGTGTGCCCGAACAGGCCCTTCTTAGGAAAACCCAAAAAATAATGTGTCTCGATTTTTTTCAAAATTGATACAAATGGGCTAACTAGCACGCCTAAGGTTCAATGAGCAAAAAAAAATACGTAATTTTTCGGAAGCTATGATTCCACAAACCAAATCACAAATTTAAACATTATAAAAGTTCAATTTATACAACTGAAACATTAACCCTAACACTAATCATCATCATCGTCCTCCTCGACCATACTGCCAGGTTCGATACCTAACACTTTATAATGGTTTCTCTTGTCATGATCAGTCATCTTATTACACAACGCACACTTTCGCAATTTTTTTTGACCCGTTGCTTCTTCAATCGGATTCTTCATGCGTATTGCTCGTTTTCGCCCTTTTGTTTGAGAAATAATCGGATCAAAAATGTCGTCCTCCTCACCTTGCAGGCTAGTGCCGTCAATGACTGGCTGTGAAGCTCGATTGAATCTACCGGCTGGAGTCGTCCGACTAGTCGGAGTGTCCCGTCTTTCTGGTAATGCCATCCTAAACTGTGCAAGGTTAGCCTTATCCCGTGCGGCTGCTTCAACTTGATACCTGTACCCATCAAATGTTGACGCTGCATCCAATGATAAACCGTGCATGATGTTACAAAGGTGATTATATCGCAGCGTCTCAGATTGCTCGAAATCAACTGAAACATTGGGCACGTAAGGAATGTGACCGTGGACTCTATTGGCTTCCTTCGTCCACCGTTCCAAGATATACTGTGGAGGGATTTCACGAGCATTCTTGGCGCTAAAAACCCTCAACGCGTGTCGACAAAGTATACCTTTATGCTCAAACAGTTGACAGTTGCAATTAACCAACCCGGTGTCCATACAAACTGCTACGGTAAAATGTCTTCTGCTCCTCGGAGCCGACGAAGAGCACGGATTGGCGAAATTCGTCACATTTGTCAAAGCATAAACCTTGATCACTCTGGTGGAATACTCGTGCAACTTTGTCATGCTATATTGATTCGACTTTAGTAGTTCCTCTTGAAACTGTCTAAACATTTCCTTGGTATAGACTTGAGCCGCATGAGCCTCCAAAGGTGAAAAAACTACTATGGCTCTTTCTCTGTAAACTGTAGCCGCGTCGGCTTCTCTCTCAAGGAAAAATTGCTTGTCAAGGGCTTTCTGCATCTCTAGTACGAACTCTGTTATACTTGAAGAATGGCCTACGTACCCATCAAAGAATGCATTCATACCTTCGCTTCTCGAGGTCGTAGTCATTCCGGCTGCAAAAAACTTCTTGGTGTAGGCACCGACCCACTGTGTCTTGATCTCATACAACGATTGTAACCATTCATGATTGTGCAAATGGTAGTCATCCATTAACTTGGCCCACCTCTCCTCGAACACGTCTACCGTCAACGATTTCTTCACACATGTATTAAAGTCAGTCTTGAATGTCGGATGGTTTGCATATACATTGTGAAGCCGTTCGGGATATTTGTTGCTTATGTGCCATGTGCACAGGCCATGGTGAGTATCTGGAAGGACCTTAGCGATTGCATTTTTCATTGCCAGATCTTGGTCGGTGATGATGGTCTTTGGAGGAATATGATACATTGCTTTAAGCCACGTTTCAAATAACCACGTAAATGACTCCTCCGTCTCATCCCTAAGCAGGGCAAAGCCAAACAAGATTGACTGATAGTGGTGGTTCACCCCGGTGAACGGAGCAAAAGGCATAGAGTACTTATTTGTGCGGTATGTGGTGTCAAACGTCACAACATCCCCAAAATTTTGGTAAGCAGCTCTAGAACGGGCATCCGCCCAAAATATAGTACTAATGCGGTTCTCATCATCCAGTTGGAGACTATAGAAAAAGCCAGAATTCTCACTCTGAAGGTGCCTGAAGATATCAAGTGTAGCTTGAGAATCACTCTTACCGAAAGACTCTCTCCTCTGAGCACGAAGTTCATTTCGAAGGTCTACTTCGTTGAAACTCAACTTGTCAATCCCCCCAGACTGGCTTGAGAAAACCCCCATCATTCTAGAAGGTGGAATTTTAGCCTCGGCCATTGTAAATATCAGTTGTCTGTGTGCCGCGCTTATTTCTCGGTGTTGATGAATTTGACCAATCTTACTAGGGGTCATCAACTGATGATTATGGCTCAACTCCACTCCCGTCACAACCCAATGGTTTTCATTTTTCCGGTGTACTGCATACACATGGGCCTTGCAGCCAGTACCCGAAAATGTGTCGCGTTTTCTTTGTCTTGATGGCCCTTCGTCACTGATCCGAACAACCGGGGGTACATACGGTGCTCCTCTATGACACTCAAATAGTCTTCCACAAATTTGATCTGTATTCGCCCGTTTTCTAGTAGTCTTAGTTCTAATACCGAAACCTATCGTTTTCGAATATGCTCTATAGTATGCTTCAACTTCTTCCAGTGTTTGAAAAACTTGACCCAAGTAAGGTGGATCAGAATCTTCACAAAAAATAAAAATTATATCATTCTCAACAAGTCATAGAATTAAATAAAATAAAAATAAAGACTCTTTCCTCCAGTTGCGAAAAATTTTACAATGTTCAATTACCAAAATACCCCCGATGTGCGACAAATTACCGAAATGCCCCCGGGGGTTCATTATCACCCTAACGCCCCAAACCAGCTTCAAAACAACCTTTCAGGTGTTTTACTTACATTTCTAGACTAGAAAGTCATTTGAAAAACTTAACATCGTAAAATTACCAAAATACCCCTCTTGGGGTGACAAATTATCAAAATGCCCCTGGCATCAGAACGAGCTCAAAAGTGCATTGAAATGCTATTTTAAGCTTCCCGAATTCATTCTTGATCTAAAAGGTATTGTTCGGACTTTTCGCCCAAAAATCCCGAACCGGTATCCGGATCGAGCGCTTAAAAGCCCGTTCGGCCAAAAAATAGCTAACGACTTTGGAATAGCCTAAACTCCTGGGGGATGGAACTTCCCAACATCCTAGGGTTCTCATAAAAGTTTTGCACAAAATCGCGCTGGCTTGATATTTTAAATTACACTACAAAGTTACAAGGTTCCCCTCAATCAGTTAACCCCTTTCCAGTCTTTGGAAAAATCTGAAATTTTTTCCTGATATAGATCTTTTAAAAATAACTAAGGTCTCTTTTTTGTACTTTGGCACAATCTAGCTCTAACTATTTTTAAAAAATTTGTGAAGAACTGTCTAATTAAGTTTTCACCTTTAGCGACAATTACGTTTCGTATTCACATTAAACACACATAGTGTTACACCCTAGGAACACACACAGTGTCTTAAACCAAAATTATTTCCTCCAGTTGTGTTAGAATGTTCAATTATCAAAATACCCCCGATGAGCGGCAAATTATCGAAATGCCCCCAGGGGTTCATTATCACCTAACGCCCCAAACCAGCTTCAAAACAACCTTTCAGGTGTTTTACTTACATTTTTGGACTAGAAAGTCCTTTGAAAAACTTAACACCATAAAATTACCAAAATACCCCTCTCGGGGTGGCAAATTACCAAAATGCCCCTAGCATCAGAACAATCTCAAAAGTGCATTGAAATGCTATTTTAAGCTTCCCGTCGTTATCTTCGATTTGAGTCTACAATGACTATTTTTGAACTTTGAAATTAACACTGAATTACAAGAAAACCCAAAAAATACTTACTTGTTTTGACTTGATATATTTAAAGAAAAATCCACCGATCTTCTAGCGGTTATCCACCGAGCTTCTAGCGGTTATCCACCGAGCTTCCAACGTAAATTTTTTTTGTTTGTATTGTTGTAGGTGAGATATGGAGTACGAAGATAGTTGGTAAAGATGATGGAGAGTGGAAGAAAGGGTTCGGGGAGGAGGGATTATAAAGAGAAAAAAGCAAAGGAAAGAAAAGAAAGAAGACAGAAAAAAAATCCGGGGGTGAGGGGGAAGGACACCACGTGTCATCACGGGAGGGGGAAGGGGGGGCCATGGGGAAGGGGGCATCACGGGGGGAAGGGGGGCCATGGGGGGCATCATGGGGGGGGGGGACACCACGTGGGGTGGGGGTGGGGGGGACCGCAGCACTTTGTTGTGGTTGGCATGCCAACTGCAACAAAGTGCTGCGGTTGGGCATGGTGGGGGGACGGGGCCACGTGGCGGGGGAAGGGGACCTGGGGACCGGGGGAAGGGGCCAACCGCAATAAAGTGTTGCAGTTGGGGGCATGAGGGGCCATGGGGGGAGGGGAGGACGGGGGGCCATGGGGGGAAGGGGAGGCCACGTGGAGGGCGAGGGGAGGACGGGGGAAGGGGGGCCATGGGGGAAGGGGGGAAGGTCACATGGCGGGGAAGGGGGACACCACGTGGGGGAATGGGGCCAACCGCAACTCTTTGTTGCGGTTGGGCAGGGGGGTGGGGGGGAGATGGGGGGAAGGGGGGCCATGGGGGAAGGGGGAGGGGGTCCATAGGGGGGGCGCAACCTCAACAAAGTGTTGCGGTTGTGTATTTGCTAGCAATAATGCCAACCGCTACTCTTTGTAGCGGTTTGGTGGAGAAATTTTATTTCTCCACCAGTGGGTGTGGATCGGCTCCCATATATATATATATATATATATAGGGAGCTGATCCATTAATAGCGCTAGCAAAATAGGAGAAGTTGCTAGCGCGATCTGGCCGTCCACGCGCGATCTGTGGACGGTCCAGATCTTTTTTTTACGCTTTTTTTTAGTCCGTCCGCTACATTATGTAGCGGACGATTTTTTGACAAAAATACCCTCAAGTTTAAAAACAGTCTGTCCGCTACATTATGTAACGGACGGACTTTTCTGTCATTTTTCTCTCTCTCTCTCTCTCTCTTCTCTTTCCCTCATCCGCTACATAATGTAGCAGACTAGTTTTCTAACATTTCTCTCTCTCTCTCTCTCTCTCTCTCTCTCTCTCTTTCGCTCACTCTCACTCATTAATGCTCTGACTTGTTTTTCCCCTCTATCTATGTCCTTTCTCTTCAATCTGACTTATCTCTTTCTCTCACCACTTTTTTCTTTTCTTTCGTCCTCCTCTCCCCTCTTTCTCCTTTCATATGATAACCATCAAAAGTAAAGCTTTGAAACAGATTGCCGAATTCAGGCTCTCTGCTTTTTGGAGATGCTTGACCTCTGCAATTCAGGCCCTCTGCTTTTGGGTATGAATTTCAACTACCTGAGCAAATGGGTGAAAACCCAAGTGGTAGTTTTGATGAAGAAAGTATTGAAGATACAATGAAATATTTCTTTCCTACGAGTTCTGGAATGAGTTTCCAGAACTACCCGAATGAATTGATGCCAAGAGAGAGAGAGAGAGAGAGAGAGAGAGAGAGAATGTCAGAAAACTTGTCCGCAACATAATGTAGCGGATGAGAAAAAGGGGAGAGAGAGAGTGAGAAAAAGTCAGAGCATTAATGAGAGAAAGAGAAAAAAATGACAGAAAAGTCCGTCCGCTACATAATGTAGCAAACGGGCTGTTTTTAAACTTGAGAGTATTTTTGTCAAAAAATCGTCCGCTACATAATGTAGGGGATGGACTAAAAAAAACATAAAAAAAAGATCTGGGCCGTCCACTGATCATGCGTGGACGGCCAGATCGCGCTAGCAACTTCTCCTATTTTGCTAGCGCTATCAACGAATCAATATATATATATATATATATATATATATATATATATATATATATATATATATATATATATATATATATATATATATATATATATATATATATATTTCTCTTCCTAAAGCGCCTGGTAATTTGTTTAAAAATTTATAAGCTATGTTTCAGTTATAAATATTGCCACTTTGTGAAGCAAAGTAATAATATTCTTGCATAAAAGGTTTTATATTATGCTAGTTGTATAAATGTACTTGTTCTAATTTTCTGGCTGCCTCAGTTTGTATTATAATATCTCCGGTATTAGGATTTCTTCCTATCAAAATTAATTGTATAGTGTTTACAAAATTATAAGGATTAGGTCCTAAGTCTGCCATTACTTTTAAATCATTTGGAAATGTTTTTTGCCCTTCTTCAAAATTAGCTTTAGCTATAGGGCCTAAAAACTGTGTCATGTATCTTATCATTTCTTCTCCTGTTTCTAAATTATCAGATTGTTTTGTTATAAAATTTGCTACTACAACATCTTTCCATACTTGTATATAGTTTGTTCTTTGCTGTGGGTCAACAGCAGTTATATTTAAAATAAAGGGATCAGCTGCCTTTTGTATTTTAAAATTTTGTTCTAGCGGGTGTTTTTTACCTTTAGGTTTGTAATTAGGTCTATCATATTTAGTGTTTTCTATGTTAGCACTATGTCTAGGTAAATTTCCGTAAGCATATTAGGGCCTTGCATTAGGTAGTGACGTATAAAATCTATTACCATCATTGTTTCTATTATTAGTGGTTCCAGATCCACCACTTTCATTCATAAGTAGGCGTACCCACAGACATAATTAATAATATGAATACTCTACAGTTAGACAATGAGATAGAAGACACATATGAAAATGAAGAAGACATATATAATGATGACTATTATGATAATACTACTACACAATTAACAATATATGACAATGAAGAAGATATATATCAAGATTAGCTAAATTATAATGAAGACGATAATAATTATCCATGGGATGATGAAGTCCTGGCTAATCTAGACAACGCCTTTGAATATTAAATGTCTACAAACAAAATTGATTATCTTAATTTACAAACATACACAAAAAGTCTTAAAACAATTAGAGATAATTTAGATTATATAAAAGACACTATACAACAACTTGCAAGAAAACCAAAACAACTAGATAAGGCAGAAATTTTGTTAGAAAAAATAAATAAACAACTTATTGAATACAAACAAGAGTTAGATAAATTTAAACTAAGAATAGACTGTTTAGAAAAACAAAATAATAAGTTAGAAGATAATTTAAGACAATATTTCAAAATTCAAGGCTTAGAATATAAATGAGTAGTTCTAAAGACTATGAAGCAAATATAGATTATAAGCAAGCCTTTATCGAAAGCAACAAATATATAACTCCAGCAGAAGGCTTATCAAAAAATATTCTAGGAACCCCAAACGATATAATATCTAGAAAAAAATAATAATATAATAATGTTATTAGTAACTTGTTTAGAAAAACTAGAAAAATTAGAACAAAGTATACTTAATAAAAAAAGAAAAATAAATTAGTCCAGACATAGATCAATTATGTAACAAGTTAAAGAATATTAAAATTGATAAGCGTAAAAAGGCCAAAATGCAAGAAACATGGAAATTCTTAGTCTATGATAAGAAGCAATAGTCATATTCTAGGTAGAGGAAATATGGAAGACAAAAATATGACAGAAGTATTAGCCACAAAAACTAGAAGACGTAATGAGAATACAGTTGGAAACCGGGTTTTAAAATTATTTTGGAATCCACCGACCAGCACCCATAGCCTCTCTGGAACAAATAATAGATATTGATAGACAAATTGAACAGTTTAGACAAAATAGATTAGATTTAATCTCCCCACAAATACTTTATCAAAATAATGCCGTAGTTAGTCAAACAAGATTATTTATGCATTATCGTAAAACACAAAACAGATGCATAGGTGAAGACACAGTAAGTGTAAATTTAATACACCCTAATTTTGAACAAGAATTAGTTAGAGGAAATTTTAATTTAACTCGTATTGGATTCATTGTAATAGGAATTAAAGGCTTAACTAGAAGAGACACAGGAGCTAAAGTCTTTAGCAATAGTAGATGATAGATTTACTAGTGAACAAGCAATATTAGGAACAATAGAAATAGATATGAATAACAAGGGAGGCATATTTTATTGTGCACCCAATTTTTGTTTAAATACAAGAGATTTTGCTCGGAACATAAAAAATTAAAATTATGACTAAAGGCTATGAAGATTTTCAACAAGGCAAAAACCTTTTAATTTGTTCTACATTTATAAGAAAATTAACACAAAATAACCAAGTAGGATATCAGCTAAGTATAGAAGATACAGCTAAATTTATTATAAATAGAGGAATTAGACTCTTACCACCTTACCGAGTAGACCCATTAGAAAACTCAGGACAAGAATGGCAAGTAGACAAAATAATAGGCTCTAGTTCAAACAATAGCGTTATACCCACAGAAAGTTTATGGTATATAAATAATTCAGGAAGAATGTCAGTTAGATTTAGTAATTATATTGAAGCAAATAATAACCTAGACATACAAGAAAATGAAACAGATGAATAATTTTAATATTCTTAAAAATATTGATATAAAAATATTAAACCAAACCATAGGTACTACGCAAATACGAAAAGGAATAAGCTTTAAACAATTACAAGACTTTATACAATTTACAGAACAAGAAGATAGTCTTGATATATTTAATCAACCAGAATATAATATACATTTGGAAAAAGACATAGACATAATGGAAAACTTAAAAGATCTAGACATAAGCAGAATGCCTTCTCATAAACCGCTTTGCATAGATATACCAGAACCTGAAATAAATCACAAATAGAATTAGACAACAAAATTAATAAGGCAATAGAAGAAATAGAAAAAATATGACAAGCAGAAATAATATTAGAAAAAGAAAATAATTTTCTAATAGAAGAAATGTATACCATCTTAGAAAAAATAGATCTTTTAGACTATGATAACAGCATAAAAGACATTTTATCTGAAGAAGATTTAGAAAATCAAGAAACAGTTTCTATAACAACAGAAATAGAATCTGTTAATACACAAATCACTACAAACAATACAAAATATAATCTAATGAATGAAACATCATACATACTTATGGATGAAAGTGGTGGATCTGGAACCACTAATAATATAAACGATGATGGTAATAGATTTTATACGTCACTACCTAATGCAAGGCCCCAATATGCTTACGGAAATTTACCTAGACATAGTGCTAACATAGAAAAACACTAAATATGATAGACCTAATTACAAACCTAAAGGTAAAAAACACCCGCTAGAACAAAATTTTAAAATACAAAAGACAGCTGATCCCTTTATTTTAAATATAACTACTGTTGACCCACAGCAAAGAACAAACTATATACAAGTATGGAAAGATGTTGTAGTAGCAAATTTTATAACAAAGCAATCTGATAATTTAGGAACAGGAGAAGAAATGATAAGATACATGACACAGTTTTTAGGCCCTATAGCTAAAGCTAATTTTGAAGAATGCCAAACAACATTTCCAAATGATTTAAAAGCAATGGCAGACTTAAGACCTAATCCTTATAATTTTGTAAACACTATACAATTAATTTTGACAGAAAGAAATCCTAATACCGGAGATATTATAATACAAATTGAGGCAGCCAGAAAATTAGAAGAAGTACATTTATACAACTGGTATAATATAAAACCTTTTATGCAAGAATATTATTACTTTGCTTCACAAAGTGGCAATATTTATAACCGAAACATAGCTTATAAATTTTTAAACAAATTACCAGGCGCTTTAGGAAGAGAAATATACGAAACAATTAAAAAATCCTATGAAGACAACCCAACCTTTACTCCTGGGTTAGGAAGTCTATTTGAAGAAGTTATAGAAATTTTAGTCTCTAAATGCACTAATATACAAATAGCTAGGCAACTTAAAAACGAAACAAGCTTTTGTAAAGAAATCTATACACCACAACATTACGGTCAAGAAGAATCTAGACCCAAATACACTAGAAAACCCTTAAGAAGATATAAACAACCTAGAAAAACTTACTTTTTAAGAAAAAGCAAAGCTAGAAAACCATTTTTAAATCCTATACATGTTAAAAAAATATGATAATAGACGCAACTATAAAAACAAAATTACATGTTATTCATGCGGGGAACCAGATCATTTAAGTTCCAGTTGTCCCAGAAGACAAAACAATAATAATTTTAAAGCTATGATAGTCAACAATACAAATGAAGACCTTTTAGAAGTAGACGAAACTTTAAGTGATACAGAAACCATATATAGTATTAAATCTATAGAGGAATATACATAAGACATTATTTCTTTAAGTAATGATGACGAAGAAGAAATTCTTCCTGTAGAAACAACTGATCAAATAGACACGTTTATAAATTTCTTAAGAAATTCGAACATATATAATTTTATGTTTAAACCTTCTGAACAACAATTGACAACAGAAGATAATTGTATATACCAATGGGAATTAGAAAAAGGTTTAGATACAAACACTTGTTATACATGCAATTGGTACCCAGCTATTAAGGTTAGATATAAATGCAATTTATGCTACAAAGAAGCATGTACAAAATGCATAAAACAAAAATACAATATAAATATTATCAAGCCTACAAACTCTTATAAACATACTACAAGTGAAAACACCTTTTATGACAAAAATGTCAACAGAAGACTCGAATATTTAGAACAGAAAGTTATACAATTAGAAGATACTATGTTAACTCTAAAAGAAAACTGTACTGAAACAATATTTTTAAAAGAAAACAATAAACAATTAATTCAAGATTTTAACATAGAAAAATTATGTACTAAGACAAGATTTAATAATCTTATAACCACCAGAATACAAATAAAACACTATAACAAACTAGTTGAAACAAATGCAATTATAGATACTGGATGTACAATTACCGTAATAGACCCTACTCTAGTCCATCCTAACCATATTAAAACCCTAGACAAACCCATAACGTGAATAGGTTTTTCGAATACTCCTATACATTATTCTCAATATATTACCCATGCATTTATAACCTTTTTAACACCGTGTAATACTCAATCTAAACCCTATCCTCTAAAACAAGCTTTTTGCACACCCGTTTTACACGAAGAAGGCAAAATTATCCTAGGAATTAATTTTTTACTAGCAAATGATAACACTTTAACAATTTCTAAAGACTATATTCAGTTAGCACAAAACACTACACAAACACCCATTAATATTGACACACCAAAACTGCTGCATAAAAACCATAGATTATTCCGATGAATGTCTTCATATAGAAGACATTACTAATGACAGTGAAGACATTTATAATACAAATAGAATAAGTTATAATCTAATAGCCCATTTTACAAGCAAACATGATATTCTTAAGGCAATAGAAAGACTTCCCTTTTTAGGAGAAGATCCTATCAAACGATGGGATTTTTAAATAAAATATACTGTAAGTTAGATATTATTAATCTTGATTACATAGTCAAAATAGCCAATATAGAAGCAAATAGTCTAGATACAGAAGACTTTAAAATGCACATAAAAGAATTAACACAATTAGGAGTAATTAGACATAGCCATAGTCCACATAGATTTGCAGCTTTTATAGTTCGAAATCATGCTGAAATTATTAGAAATAAAAGCAGAATGGTCATTAACTACAAACGACTTAACGATAATATTAAAAATGACAGTTACAATATTCCTAATAAAACCTTTCTTTTAAGCAAAATACAAGGCAAAAAAGTATTTAGTAAGTTTGATTGCAAGTCAGGATTTTATCAAATTAAAATGTGGCCCGAAGACATTAAGTGGACAGCATTTACTTCCCCATGAAGGCCTATATGAATGGATAGTTATGTCATTTGGCCTTAAGACAGCCCTAAGTATCTTCCAACGAAAAATGGATGATATTTTCAGACCCTACAATGATTTTATATTATTATACATTGATGACATTCTCATATGTAGTAAAAATGATGCAGAACATATTTCACACTTAGATTTAGCCTTTAAATTATTTGAAAAACATGGTTTAATTTTAAGTAAGAAAAAATTTGAATTATTTAAAACAAGTGTTAAATTTTTAGACATGGAAATAGGAAATGGTAAAATAAAGTTACAAGAACGCATTGCTAAAAAGATTTTAGATTTCCCAGACAAGTTAGAAGGCTTAAAACAAATTCAAGCCTTTTTAGGATTAGTAAATCAAGCCCGTATGTACTTTAAATACCTTAGTAAATTATTAGGACCTTTATATAACAAAACACGCAAAAATGGCCAAAGACATTTTAATACAGAAGATATTAATTTAGTAAAGACAATAAAAGAAAAGGTTCAAACATTACCTGATTTATATTTGCCCTTAGAAACAGGCTATTTGGTTGTTCAAACAGATGGTTGTAAAGATGGATGGAGAGCAGTATTATACTGTAAACCCAATAAATACACAAACAAGAAAGAAGAAAAAATCTGTAGATATGTTAGTGGAAAATATAAAGAAAGCAATCAGTATTTAACTAGTTTAGATTATGAATTATTAGCAATTATTTACGCTTTAGAACACTTTAAAACACTCTTAATTAGTAAACATGAATTCTGTATTAGGACCGATTGTGAGGCCATTGTTCGATATAATAAAAATAAAAACTCCCTATATACAAATAGGTGGGTAAAATTTTTGGCCACTCTTAGTAATTATAGACTAAACAACATAG
This sequence comes from Escallonia herrerae, assembly GCA_033070095.1. Classification (NCBI taxonomy): domain Eukaryota; kingdom Viridiplantae; phylum Streptophyta; class Magnoliopsida; order Escalloniales; family Escalloniaceae; genus Escallonia; species Escallonia herrerae. The sequence goes on along the minus strand of JAVXUP010000948.1, from coordinate 158,859 downwards.
AATGGCAACATGTAAAAGGCAATGATAATTATGTTGCAGATGTATTATCTAGAAAATTATTTCAGTAAGAAATACTAACCAGACAGTTAGCATCCGACAAGTTTTAATTTATTTGTGCAGGAAACATGGTATCCTTTTCTGACGGACGTCAAAGGGTAAGTCAAACACAGGCAAATCCTGTTTTTCCCGTTTTATACACTAGTTATGTAGACCACTCAGGCACAAGTCGTATTAATTACAATGGAAACAATTTAGCAGTTATACACGTAGGTAGCAAATTTCAAGTAAAAGACCCTAAACTAGGACCTTTTCCTTTAGATCAGGCAACTCTCTTAGATAATTTGTGGCAAGCGTTTATTCGCAAAGACAACGGCTGGTTCGTTAACACAATGAACGAACTTGCTGGTTATTTCTATAAATTAAGAGACACTAGAAAGTTTAACTTTTACTGTGTTTTTAAAGGACAAACACCAGGCATTCACAAACATTTTCCAGAAGCCATGGTTAAAGGTGTTGGCAACCACACCAGACCTTGGTATAAAGGCACGCTTTCTTATGCGGAAGCTCATCAGTTGATGACTACACATTATGGGGTTAATTATTACATCAGCCCCGAATGCACTAATTCTGTTACAAATACACTTGTTCCTTCAAATACAGAGTCACAGTTTTGCAAGAATTGTGATGTTTTAATCAAACACCATAATTTATTAAAAACAAGAACAGATGATTTAGCCTTAGAAAAACAAGGGTTTGAGCAACAACAAGCTCAATTAAAATCCCACATACAAATTTTAGAATTAGAAACATTGGACTGGAAAACTAAATATTACAATCTTTTGCAAAACTCCAAGTCCACACAACCCTCTATTTTCGGGGTTAAAGGAATAGCTAGTCCTACTTCACAGGCTGCAGGTAAAGATAAATCAAGTCCTGTTACAGCTGGTAATTTGCTCAAAATTACTGAAAATCCTGCTGGTTCGGGAGAACGAACTGCTAGTCCAGCCCTACAGGTAGTTGGTAAAGACATCTCAAATCCTGAGACCCCTATCCGTTTGGGAAAAATGGAAAAACGACAAATACTTCACAAAGAAGTGAAAAAGCAACTGAGGACAAATACAATTAAAACACAAATAGCACAAGCACTTTTAAGCATTCTCCAAGACTTGGATATGGACTTTGCTCAGAGACCAAATACAAGTGAAGAAGACAGAGATTTTTTGAAGACAATCGAAGACACGTCGTCAACAAACTCCTCTACTCAAGCTGTAGACAAAGATGAAAAAGACAAAAAAACAGAGTGACACCTAGAGCAGAAAGCAGAATTTGAAAGAAGACAATAGCTGACAAAAAAAGCATCTTCTGCTAAAAACTATATGAACAAACGACGCCAGAGGACTGCAGATAAAAACAACTAAGGCCTCAATAATTGAAATCTGCGAACAAATAGTGGACATCTTCTTTTCAGAAAAGAAAAAGGACAGCTAGACACCTGGAAAGACGAAAGAAGACAGACAGACAAAAGATGATAGAAAGATTCCAACCGTGACACAAAAGGCAATTAGCCTCCTGTAGAACTTTAGACTTTTTTTCCGAAATTCATAATGTAGTCATATCGTCCTGTAGAACTTTAGACTTTTTCCTTCCGAAATTTGTAATGTAGTCATATCTTAAGAGACATCTTCATATAGTGGAAGACACCTGTAAAGTAGGCAATCATAGCTCTTAGGACTTTTCTCTTTTTCTGCCTATTTAAACCTTGGCAGACTTAAAATGTAGATATTGAATGCTTGTACCCACTCTCTCATTCTCTGAAGAAAATAGAACTTTCATTTCCCTCAACTTTCTCTCCCTTTTCCTGCTTATGCTCTGCAACTAAAACTTTGCAAAGGCGCTCATACAATCTTCTTTTCAAGTAAGATTTCTTTTCATTTACTCAAGTAGTTAGTTATTCTGGGGTGAACACGCTCAGTGGTGAAAGGTCTTCTGTGAATTGAAAAGAAAATATCTCAAAAATTTAACATGTCAAAGAGCAGATAATATAGGCTAGACTTTGAGATCATATGGCATTTACTTGACAAAAGGAGAGACTCTGTCCATTTTGTTTTTCAAAATAATTATGCTTACCAGAGATGGTTAGCTAGAATTTAAATCACTTATGCTTTCCAAAGAACCCTCATAGTTTTCCCTATGGTTTTAAACAAAAGTGGGAGCGAGTCGCTTAGGGTTAGTTGCCGAGTGATGGCGTTGAAAACCCGCAAGACTAACGCATGCCCTGAGTTTTTTCCAAAAACAAAAACCTTGTCTGTTCAACTCGGCATCCTGTGATTTAATCTAGTTAAGAGTCTACCCAGCATTCTGAAATTTTGAAATTTCAAATATGAAACCAGACTCTCTCTTTGTTCCCGTTTCTGCCATCTTTTCTCTAAATCTGCTCTCTATTCCACTGTTTTCATCTCTGCTATGTTCAGTTTTTTCCAAAACTGGAGTTTGTGGTCTAACCGGAGACCCGTTGTTTCTAAAAAAGGTATATCAGCTGGAAACCAGACGTCAAGAAGGCTTAGCCTGGTACCCCCCAGTTGGGTGTTGACGACGGGTAAAACAACGCCGTTTACCTTATTAGGAGACGTTAGCGGGTATTACCTCACACAACTTAATCTTTATCCCACTATTTATAGCGAGTATTACCTCACACAACTTATCCCCTTGTTCAACTTTTTCTAACTTGTTTCTTTTCTCTTTCCTAGAGGGTTCTCCTTGATCAACCTTATAGCCTGCACAATACAACATAAGGAATGAGCGCAAATCGCCCAGTAAAGACAACACGAGGAGTATCGTGTATAAATGATTCAAAAGACTCGGAAGAATAATAATCATCTCAACGATAACAATGAATCAAGAATAATCAATAAATTTTTGACATCAGCATAATTGTCAAACGATAATTTTTCTTTCGTTAGACTGAGCGGCTTTAAGGCCCAACAGAACAGCATTACTGCCACCTCTTCATGGACTGGACTAACTGACCGACAGACAGACTGACTATGAAAGTGAACACTAAAACAGAAAATTGAAAGATAAACATCAACGAAATACAAGTCATTAAAATCATTAACATGAAAAGAAAATTAAATGCAATTAACTCAGACACGACAGACTAGACTCGACCAGACATGACAGACTCGACTCACACGCCTTACATCCTCTTTGCCAGTGATCATGTTTCACAAGTCATCCTCCTCATATTGATGTCCCATCTTATGGGCTGCTCATCTCAGTCTCAAGTAAATAGAAGAGACACTGTCAACAAGCAGGGAACTCATTTAGACTGTTTTCCCTAACCACCTTACAACCAAGCAACATGACTTCATCAACGGGGCGGACTAAGGGAAAATTATTCCACCTTATGTCCTCAACAACACAGCTCAACAAGGAATACCGGATCAGAAGATCAACTGGTATTCAAATCTAACAACAAGAGTTCAACGTAACATCATCAACATGGCGGACTTGGGAGAAGATTACTGTAAGCCCTCAACAATGTTCTTACATAAGAGGAATGTCGACTACCAATAAGTGCCGACATTCCACAACAACACGCAACGACCTCAACAACATCATCATCAACGACGAGGCAGACTCGGGAGAAGCTTGCCACAAGTCCTCAATAGTGTTCTCAAAGAGAAGAGATATCGGCTATCAATAACTGTCGACATCAAACAACAACCACACGATAACCCCTCCGCAACATCATCATCATCCACTTCAGGTATGCTAATTGAATCGAATCATAGCACACTAGGACACCCATCATCCTCACAAAATTCCATTAACAGGGACTAAGGAATTTCTTCTACCCTAAGTCCTCAACAGCATAATTCAAATATACGTAAACCGGTCGCAATGACTACCGGCTTTTAATCATAACAACAAGAATTCAACAACACATTATCAACATGGCATGCTAATCGAAATAATGAATTCGCATATCAGAACCGCATTGTCCTTACCTGTTGGCTTATAGCTGAAGCAACTCGCAATTTCTGATTGCAACGAGCTGCATCACCTAGTCAAATCATATCCTGCTCGTTAGTCATCATTCAACATATACGCACCCCTTATTCTACCAATTCCCACTTAACCATTCATAGCATCTTACGATAGCTAGTTAATTCGATCTGATAATTCGATCCTTAATCTAGCCTTATCGACTTATTATCGATAACAACCCTCATTTTAGATATACTACCAGTATTGCTCACTTCTCACCTCCTCCAAACGCTAAATTATGCGCATTTTCAAAAATTTAGCTCCAGCATAGCAAATTACCAAAATACCCCCTGATGGCCGCTACATCACCCCAAAACCACTTTAAAAGTACTTTTAGATGTACTGTATCATTTATAAACCAAATATTCTCTCAAAAAATTTTAAAAGGAAAATTACCAAAACACCCCCCAGTGGCCATCGCCCTAACAAACATCTCAAAACTACTTTAAAACAACTTTTAGGATGTTTTACACCCCTTCCCAAACCAACAGTCCTTCAAAGCATTTTATAGAAAAAATTACCAAAATACCCCCTCTGGCGGCAAATTATCGAAATGCCCCCGGGATTTACTTTCACCAAAACGCCCCGAATCAGCTTCAAAACAACCTTTTAGGTGTTTTACAACCCTTTCTAGACTACAAAGTCATTTGAAAAACTTTACCACAAAATTTACCAAAATACCCTTCTCCGGGTGGCAAATTATCAAAATACCCCTGAGGGTTCCCGGCCTCAGAAAAATCTCAAAAGTGCTTTACAATGATATTTTAAGCCTCCTAAATTCATTCTTGAGCTAAAAAGTATTTTACAAAATTTTTGTCCAAAAATCCCGAACCGGTGTTCGGACTGAGCGCTTAAAAGCTCGTTAGGCCAAAAATGACTAACGACTTTGGAATGACCCGAAATCTTAGAAAATGGAACTTCTCAGAATTTTAGAGTCCTCATAAAATATTTGCGCAAAACCGCATTCGTTTGATATTTTAAATTTCACCGTAAATTTCCTAACTTCCCGCATCTGTTCACTCCCTTTCTGACCTCGGAAAAATCTAAACTTTTTCCATGATGTTGGTCTCCTAAAAATAACTAGGGTTTTTTTTCGCACTTTGGCTAAATATGACCCTAACTCTTTTTAAAAATTCGAATCACAACCTGGTTAGTGAGGTTTCATCTTTAGCGACTATTACATGTTATTATTCAAATCATTACACCTAGTATTTCACCTCGGTTTCACACACTCTTCATCTTCCTCGTTCAGCCCGCCACATACCATGCACACCACCTACACCCACGCATGAACCTCCCATTTTTTACACACTTTAATCACCTAATTACATTACAATCTACGCATTAACAACCTAAACCCACTTAATTTACATCATTACTCCCATATAAATCCATACCCATTAACCAACTTGAAGAACACACACGGTAAACATACACTTGCGCACACTAAGCACTGCACGAACGTGAAATCTTGAGCAATTTTCATCCTTTTGCTATTCTAAGCTCTCATATTGCACAATTACAATAAGAATCCATCCAATTCTCCCATCCCCGAAACATATGTACACAACCGAAGCATACACACACACACACATGTATGTCACATATGTTTAACCAGTTCAATTTAATTCCTCCAAATTTCGCGATTAAGGGTTCAAGATCGAGGCATTACCCTGATGAATTCACAAATATTTCTTCCTTTCTTCTCTTTTTCCTCCCTTTTTCTTCCCTTTCTTCTCTGTTTTTCTTCTCTGTTTATGTGTTCTTCTCGGGTATTGTTCATGCCCAGCTACTATTCACGAGTTTCCATTAATTCCACTTTCCACCCCACAAACTTTCTTTTATAATTCCCTCATTCAACTTCATCCATTCTTTATTTTATTATTTGTTTAACTTAGTCAGCCTAACATCAACTAGGAGGTGGCCAACTTTAGGCTTATTTTCCCCAGATTCGTGACACCTCTTGCAAATTCTCAAAATTTGCACTTTGGCCCCTCAAGTTTCTAAAATTATATTTTGGCCCCTCAACTTTGAAAAATTACCACTTGACCCCAAAATCACCCTAACCCCTCATTTTGATGGTTTTCACTTCCTAACACCCACTCATCTTCAAAATGACGCTACTTAATAGCATATGCATCCCGTTCACCATATTTTCTACAATTATATTTTTCCCCCTTAACTTTCCAAAATTACATTTTAACCCCTAAAACAACACAACCCCCTATTTAGTTCCCTAACACTTAATCATCACCAACATATTGCTACTTAATAAAAATAACACCCCTTAATTAATCAAACTTACGGTTAGATTCGGCATTTTCCAGGGTATCACATAAGAGAATATATATATATATATATATATATATATATATATATATATATATATATATATATAGTATATATATACAATACTGTAACACCCCGAAAATCCTAAACTCCCTTGCTCCGGAACCCTGGGACGTTTACCTACAATATCACACAGATCAGAGCACCTGTCAAAATTTCAGATTCTTAAACAACATCACGCTAAGTTTTTCCAACACATAAAGTTCCACAACAAAAGTTTCCTGACTTAAGATGTTACAAGCCGTTACAATCCCCGTACATAATTCTTAACTAGCACACTAACTATACAGGCCCACGCAGGGGTCCTATGTACATAATCTAGTCTAGGGTAGATGCCTTAAAGACCTTACCTGATACTGACCTCCCTCACACAAGCTACGGCTACGGACTACCTACAGAACATAACAATTAAGGGTGAGCTTTTGAGAGCTCAGTAAGGTCGTTCAAATTAATCTCGGAGGGAACTACAACAATTCAAAGACGAATAGTTCAGGCATCTAAACAATTGTGCTCAGACATCTTGAACAAAAAATTTAGATACGTTGCTCATACATTCAGAAGATACTGATCATGGGTACTAGCAATGCCATACAGGCAAGGCTCAGAAAATGTACACATGCATGATGTACCAGAATACTAGTCCATTTAGGTACTAGCCTGCGTTCCACACAGGATTCAGACCAGCCTTATAACGCCCGCCTCAGAACAGAACAAAATAGATTCCCATGTCAGTATACAGAAGACATTTATCTCAGAATCAATGCACAGATCAATGCTCAATGCGCAGTAAAAAGTGAGCACCGATAGGAGTTCAATAATCGAATCAGACTGAACATCAGGGCTTACTTGGCGATAATATATCAAAATCAATGTACATTCAGAGTTCAACAACGAACATGAACAGGCAAAAGAATAATTGTAGAAGTAAATTGATGGCTTGAGGTTCGGATAGAAACTCTTACCTGGTTCGTCGCTACGATAACCTAATTGAAATACTCCTTGCGTTAACCTAAACGGAATAGTTCAAAATTAGAAGACAACTTACATCACTGTATTATAACTCCATATTAACTCACGTACATTCCCAGAAAGACCCCCTCGCCGGATGTATAAAATTACCAAAATGCCCTTGGGGTAGAAATTACCAAAATACCCTCGCATCCCTAATCACCAAAATAGCGTTCCCACGATTAAACTTGCTAAAATAGCCCTAACATATGTGAATTTACTCAAAAACACCTTTTATAGGTAAAATTACCAAAATACCCCTTTAGGGTGGTAAATTACCAAAATACCCCTGAGGGTTTCCGGCATAAAAAATTTTCAAAAATATCTTAAAATATTATTTTAAGCATCCTAGAGTCATTTCTGGGCTAAAAAGTACTTTAAAAAATTTTCGCTCGAAAAATCCCGAATCGGTGTCCGGACCGAGCGCTTAAAAGCCGGTTCAGCTAAAAATACCTATTGGCTTCGAAATAGTACGAAATTTTAGATACTGCATCATATTCATAAATTAAGGTTCTCTTAAATTTTTCAGATTAAAATAATTTAATTTACTATGCCAAATAATTCATTAATTTTAGTTAGCCGATACCCTAATTTAGCGCCCTTCGCGGGTCCCAAAAATTCCCGAAATATTCCAGGGCGTACGTCTCGTAAAATCAATGAAGGTTACAAATTTTCACTTTGTATAATTGTGATCTTAGTATTTGTAAAAATTCGTTGAAAACACTGCCTAGTTAATTCTTACTTTAGTGACAATAACAACCACTATTCACATCAATACCCACACTATTTCACCTAAACACACACACACACACACACACTTCATCTTCTTCACTCTTCTAGCCGAAGCACACTCACCTGCACACTCCCATACACACAATGTTATACATTTACACACCTACACACCTTAATTTCACACCCTTACACACATTACAACACATTTAACACTCCCCCAAATGCACGAATCATTATATACATCCACCCGCACACATCCTTTCGAGAACACACACAATACACACGCTAAACCTGTGAAACACGCATTTAAAATCCTCGGAATTACACTACCACTCGCCATTTCTTCTCTTAAACACCCCTATACGCATCATATTTCGCATACATCCACCTAACACACTCAAATTACCCCTACATACCCCCACCGCGCAAGAACACACACTGTTATATGAAGGTAAACCGTTCACCCACTCGACCACCTTACAAACACCCTATCAACCCACAAGATTATTCATTTAACTACCCCAACATATATAAACCCACATGGTCTCACGGCACATACACACCCTCATGCTTTCGTTCACTATGCACGACACAGCTGTGGTAACCTTTGCCCCACCGTCAACCTCACACATATAACCTTCAAAACCTTGGTCACAGGTGCATACAAAAGTAAGCAGAAAGGTATTGGCTCCTTACAGGCTACCTTCGATTTTCTCCTTCTCTGTTTCTTCTTCTTCTTCGTTTCTTGCCCTGTTTCTCTCTTTATGTTCTGCTTCTCTTCTCTTCTTTGTCTTTTTTTTTCTCCTCCTTTCTTTCACCCAAAAACTTATCCTTCCCATAAGAAAATATTATGTTTAGCTTAGTCACCTAGCTAAAATGAGGTGTCAAGCCCATAATAATTTATACTTTATGAAATTATACCCTTAGCCCCCAACTTTAAATATTTGCAAAAGAACCCCCGAACTTTTTTTTACGCGCCCGAAACTATGCGGATATTACATTCCTCCCCCCTTATAAAAATTTCGTCCTCGAAATTTAGCATACCTGGGTAATCGAACAGATAAGGATGAACACGCCGCATAGCATCTTCCGGTTCCCAAGTAGCTTCTTCCACGGCGTGATTGCTCCACAATACTTTGACCAACGGTATCACCTTGGTTTGTAGAACTTGATCTCGTCGATCTAGTATCTCCACCGGTACCTCTTCGTAACTCAGGTCAGTCTGAATCTCATCAAGCTGTTGTTGTAAGACATGAGTCGGGTCATAAACGTACTTCCTCAAAGCCGACACATGAAATACGTTATGAACGTGAGATAACTCTGGCGGTAAAGCTAAACGATAAGCCACTGGCCCAACTCTTGCAAGGATTTCATAGGGACCGATATATCTCTGGCTAAGCTTGCCCTTTTTACCAAACCGCATTACTCCTTTCCAGGGAGAAATCTTCAGAAACACCTGGTCACCAACTGCAAACTCCAAATCGTGTGTATGCAAGTAACTTGTGAAAAGGTTGATTTAATCCAGTCACATATGAAGGCAGCACAAGATAGGCAGCGTATGTACGCTTAGCAGCGTACATACGCTGCCTATCTTGTGCTGCCTTCATATGTGACTGGATTAAATCAACCTTTTCACAATTTACTTGAATGAGCTCGGGACGGAGGAGTCGACCCTCACCAACCTCATCCCAACATAACGGAGTCCTGCATCTACGACCATATAAAGCCTCAAAAGGCGCCATCTGTATACTGGCCTAATAACTATTATTATATGCAAATTCAACCAATGGTAAGTGGGTATCCCAGCTACCCTGGAAATCCATAACACAAGCTCTCAACATATCTTCTAATGTCTGAATAGTTCTTTCAGACTGGCCATCAGTCTGGGGGTGGAAAACAGTACTAAATCGTAGCTCTGTCCCCAGAGCTTCTTGGAAACTTTTCCAGAATCTCGATGTGAAACGTGAATCTCTATTAGATATCACCGACACAGGTACTCCATGGAGTCTCATGATCGAGTCCATATACAGCTGGGCTAACTGTTGCATAGTAAAATTGCCTCTAACAGGCAAGAAATGCACTGATTTGGTGAGTCGATCCACTATTACCCAAATCATATCATAACCCCGAGTAGTCTTTGGTAAACCACTCACGAAATCTGTAGTCACATGTTCCCACTTCCACTCGAGAATCTCTATTGGTTGCATAGTTTCTACTAGCTTTTGGTGCTCAGCTTTTATCTGCTGACACACCAAACACCGAGACACAAATTCTGCTAGGTCCCTCTTCATTCCTGACCACCAGAATTGCTCCCGAAGATCATGAGACATTTTGGTAGCTCCCGGATGTACTGAAAATGTGAACTATGAATTTTAGATAATAACGATCGTCTTGGTTCCTCATCATTAGGAACATACAACCGCCGATCAAACCGCAACACCCCTTCAGAATCAACTACAAACTCAGTTGTTTCTCACCTCCAATACCTCCAATAATCTTAGCAACCTCGGGATCATTTCCTTGTGTTGTCTTAATTTTACTAATCAATGTGAGCTGGACTTGCATAGTGGCGAATATTGCACCATATCCCAGACATTTAATCTCTAAGTTTAATTGTCTCATTTCTTCCAGCAACTGAGGCTGTCTGGTAATTAACGATGCTAGATTCCCGGTACTTTTCTAACTAAGAGCATCGGCCACCACATTGGCCTTACCGGGATGATAACGAATAGAACAATCATAATCCTTTAAAAGTTCCAGCCACCTACGCTGCCTCATATTATGCTCCTTTTGTGTGAAAATATATTTAAGGCTCTTATGATCTGTATAGATCTCACATGTTTCACCATACAAGTAATGTCTCCATAATTTCAAAGCAAAAATAACTGCTGCCAACTCCAAGTCGTGAGTTGGATAATTCTGGTCATGAACCTTTAATTGCCTCGACGCATAGGCAATGACTTTCCCGTGCTGCATTAAAACACAACCAAGTCTGTTCTTAGAAGCGCCACTGTAGATTACAAACCCTTCTGATCCTGATGGCAACGCCAATACCAGTGCTGTTACCAACCTTTGTTTTAACTCCTGAAAACTGGATTCACTTTCCTCAGTCCAGACAAATCGTATATTCTTGCGCGTCAACCTAGTTAATGGTCCCGTAATCTTAGAAAAGCTTTATACAAACCATCTATAGTATCCTGCTAGACCTAGAAAGCTTGGTATTTCCTTTACTGACCTAGGTGTCTGCCATTCAATTATCGCCTTAATCTTGGCTGGGTCCACCGAGATCCCATCCTTAGACACAATATGCCCTAAGCCCAAACTTGTTGTTACCAGAATTCACACTTCAAAAGTTTTGCATATAATTTATTATCCCTCAGTCGTTGCAGCACTAACTCCAAATGCTTCCTATGCTCCGCCTCAGATTTTGAGTATATTAGGATATCATCAATAAACACTATAACAAACTGATCTAAATAATCCTTGAATACCATGTTTATCAGATCCATGAACGCTGCTGGGGCGTTCGTCAGACCAAAAGGCATAACAAGGAATTCATAGTGTCCATAACGAGTCCTAAGTGCCATTTCGGAACATCTTCCTCCCTCACCTTCAACTGGTGATACTTAGACCTCAAATCAATTTTTGAAAAACAACGAGCACCTTGGAGTTGGTCAAATAAGTCATCAATACGGGGCAACGGGTACTTATTACGGATTGTGATCTTATTCAATTCTCTGTAGTCAATACAGAGTCTCAAGGTACCGTCCTTCTTCTTCACAAAAAGAACTGGAGCACCCCATGGGGACACACTAGGGTGTATGAATCCCTGATCAAGCAACTCCTGTAACTGCTCCTTCAACTCTTTCATCTCAGCTGGGGCCATACGATACGGAGCTTTTGAAATAGGCTCTGCACCGGGAATAAGATCAATCACAAACTCTATTTCACGGTCGATTGGTTCCCCAGGAAACTCTTCAGGGAACACATCCGAATACCATTCTACCACAGGAATGGATGACAATTCTAAACTATTTTGACACGTGTCTACAACATTTGTAATGTATCCCCAACAACCTCGACGTAGTAACCTCCGTGCTTTTATAGCCGAGATAATACTAACTAGCCCACTTGGTTTGGATTCGTGGTAAGTAAACTCAGACTCACCTGGGATATTAAAACGAACTAACTTTCCATGGCAATCCAATGATGCATGGTTAATAGATAACCAATCCATACCCAGTATGACATCAAAATCCCAAATTGCTAATGGGATGAGGTCCACAGAAAGATTCCTATCCCCAACATGAACTGTACAGTCACAAAGGGCTGTAGTCACAGTCAAAGACTCTCCCAACGGAGTGCCTATCTCGAGGTCTGTATACAAAGGATGGGTTTTCACTCTCAATCTCCTTGTAAAAGCAGGGGAAACAAAAGAGTACGACGCTCCAGAATCAAACAATATACGGGCATCTAAAGAGTTTACTGGACGTGTACCTGACACCACGTTGTTTGATGTCGCAGCATCATTGGCAAACATGGAATAGAGACGGGCCGACGTCCTAGGCTTCTGCCCTTATTAAGCCTGAAACTGTTGGGTCGAGCCTTGCTGACCCTGTCCTCTTCCCTATTAAGGGATAGTACTTACTGCTGCACTCGCTGCTGGTGCAGGACGAAAAGTTGTCTGGCTCCCGCTAGCCACCGGACAGTCCCGAATCCGATGCTCCATACCGCCACATCGAAAGCATCCGCTAGTAACTCTGTAGCACGGTCCCCCACTATGAACTCTACCGTATGTGTTACAAGGGATCGCTAGAGAGGCCAACCTGTTACCCTGACCACCACCCTGGGTAGGTCAAGTTCCAAAGTTGTGTGGTGGTCCAAATCGAGTATTCTGAACTGATCAGGCACCTGCATTCTGCACCCCTCTAAAACCAGTGCTCTGTTCCGGTCGGTTCCAAGAACTGTGCCCATGTCTATTCCCCTGAATCAAAGCATGCCTAAACATTGGGTTCTGCCCTATTCTCGGCCCTTGGGTACCCTGTTGAGACGACTGCGCAACTCACGGACGCCCATCAGCTCTCGCAAATCTATTATGGGTTGCCTCTTGCCTATTCCTTTTGTTGTCACCCTGTCGCTGTTCGAACCTTCTCTTGTGATCACACCTAGACTGCTCTAGTGCACGTGCTAAGTCGACACATTCCATGTAACTCGTTAGCCGAGCAGAAATCACCCCATCTCTCAGGCCAGACCTGAGTCCCCATTCAAACTTTCGGCATCTATCCGCCTCTGTTGGTAACATCTTTTCTAAAAATCTAGCGAGGCGTGAAAACCTCACCTCATATTCATCGACCGACTCGTGATCTGTTTGTACCACGTTCACAAATTCCATTAACATTTGCTCACGGTAACTGATCGAGGAGTACCAATTGAAAAACAACTCTTTAAATTGTTTCCAAGTTATCTCGTCTAACTGTTGAAGAGTATAACTCCCTTCCACCATCTTCCACCACTAATCCGCTTCACTCCTCAATTTATATATAGCAAACTCAATTTTCTGCACTTCACTACAGTGAATGGCCCGAAAAATTTTCTCTAGCTCATTGACCCAGTTTTCTGCCTCCACAGGGTCTAACAACCCCTTAAAATTAGTGGCATTCTGTTTATTAAACTCAGATATAGTACTCTCATCTTGAAGCTGGGGTTGAGGCGGAACAGGGTTCCGCACCCCCTGTTGCTAGTTAGTCACGTTCGTAGCCAACAAAGTTATGAGTTGGTTCATAGTTTGCAGAACATCCGTCAGTGGTTCGGGGTTCTGATGTTGTCCCTCTCTCGGAGATGTTTCTCCCACCAGGACCTCCTGGCCCTCTAGATCAGTTCCACTAGTAGTATTGTGCATATGCACCATATTGCTACAGCTAGCCTTTTCCAATATATAACTAAGAGTTACTATTTACATACACATATATATGTACCACATTCTGTTTTACATACAAAAGGAGGGGCCCAATTATCATACACAAAATGACCCCTACTACACTATACAACATACATCCCAAGCGACTTTATCTACGAGCAGTCATAGAGTTCCACGAACAGCTCAAAACTCTAATGTCCCTCGTCTAGGATCAATCGTCGCCTATACTCAGAAAGAGCCCTACTGGATGGCCACTCTCGGATAATTTGCTGAATTGTCCGGATTACCCTCATGCTTTCGTCCCAAGTCTGTTCCTGGATCTGGCTCTTAGGTTGTCTTTTGTATTTTCATTCTGCTTCTAACTTTCCTATGGTTTGGCCGGTACTAATTTCTAAAGATGCTAACCGAGCTGCCAGATCATCTTTCTCCTTAGTCAACCCATGACACTTTCTTTTCCACTGCTCCACCTGAGCAACACTGACCATATGCCCTGGCCCTAGTTCGAGGTTTGCCACACAAAATTGCTCGGCCTCGGCATCATCCTCACCTTCCACCACTGAACCTTTTATCATAATCTCCTCCGGGCCTTCATTTATTTTTGGATCCTCTTCTGGATCGTCATTCGGATCCTCTTCCTCAACCATCCCAGCATCGAGCCAATTATCAAGATCCAGGTCAAACTGTGCGTAGTCCATTTCCTACAACCACAAAATATAGACATCAACTTACACATTCATCGTCTTGGTCCACAAATCCTATAGAAAATTCCTTAAACATCCTATCCAATATTTTGGTATTCCCCTCACAACCTTTTAAGTCTACAGAATCATATTCCTAGGCTCTGATACCAACTGTAACGCCCCAAAAATCCGAAACTCCCTTGCTCCGGACCCCTAGGACATTAACCTATAATATCACACAGATCAGAGCACCTGTCAAAATTTTAGATTCTTAAACAACACCACATTAAGTTCTTCCAACACATAAAGTTCCACAACAAAAGTTTCCTGACTTAAGATGTTACAAGACGTTACAAGACCCGTACATAATTCTTAACTAGCACAGTAACTATACTGGCCCACCCAGGGTCCTATGTACATAGTCTAGTCTAGGGTAGATGCCTTAAAGACCTTACCTGATACTGACCTCTCTCACACAAGCTACCGCTACGGACTACCTGCAGAGCAGAACAATTAAGGGTGAGCTTTTAAGAGCTCAGTAAGGTTGTTCAAATTAATGTCGGAGGGAATTACAACAATTCAAAGACGAATAGTTTAGGCATCTCAACATTCTACCCTCTATGTGTACTAAGCATGGCTTGTACACTGTAGATACTAATACAGATTTCCCCACCGGGGTATCAATCTTCGAATCAAACTCTGAAAGTCGTGGATAGGAACCCAACTTACACGTAAGAGAAGGGATTATAAACGAATGTGTTGATCCAGGGTCAAATAATGCATGAAAAGAATGAGAACCAATCAGAACTGTACTTGCCACTACGTCGTTAGAAGTTGTGGCATCATTGGCTGTCAAAGCAAAAGCACGGCCTTGTACTCTCAACCTCTGGTCCCCCGTTGGCGGTTTAGCTCCAATCAAAGCTTGAGTGTTATAAGTCTTCTCCTTCCTCGGATATGGGCATTCCATAGCATAATGCCCCACCTTCCCACAGTTGAAACATGAAGTTGTCAAACGATGGCAGGGCTTATCCCTATGATTCTTGCCGTAAGTAGTGCAAACTTTTGTACCCCCTTGAGTCGATTTCATACCTTCTTGTAAAATTGCTTTCCTCTTGTTTTGACCACCGCTTTTGTTCTTGTCCGAAGCTTCTGAACGGCTTCTTTTGTGCCTTAGCTCCACCTGCTCTTTCAAAAATTCCCCATAGTCTGTCTCAAGAATCTCGACCCGTTCAACCACCTTGGCATCAGTTGGAAGCTTTAGAGCCAACAATCGATTCTTAATATCTCGCTTCAATCCCTTTTCAAATGTTCTTGCCTTGCGATTTTCGGTGTCAACCAAAATGCGGGGCATGCCTTGACAAAGAGGTGAACTTTGCCTCATATTCAGCCACTATCATATCATTCTGTACTAACTTCAAGAATTCTTCCTCTTTCTGATCTCTTACATTTTGAGGAAAGTACTTCTTGAAGAAAATGCTCTTAAACCATTCCCAAGTCATGGGATGATCAGCGGTGATCCTCTGTGTGCGCTTGACCATCTTTCACCAATGACCGGCTTCATCTTCTAACATGAAAACAACATCTGCCACCTTTTGCTCGTCACTGCTATCCCAAAGGTCAAACAACTTCTCATTCTGGTTCACCCATGCTCCAGCCTTCTCCGGATTGGGTTCCCCTCTAAAAGCAGGCACGAACTTCTTTAATTTCTCCACATCTCCAATTTTAACACCACTATTTTCCCATTGTTTTGATCTTGGTGTAGCGGTACCCCGTTACCACCTGTAATTCGGTCTTCCAAATTCTGAAATCCATGTAGAATGGCCTCCGTAACTCCATCATGCATTGGTGGATCGTGAGGTTCATTGGCATTACGATTAGATAGTCTAGGAGGCATCATACTCCGAGCACATCAAACGAAACTGTATAAGCTTACAAATGCACAAGGATGCACACTAATCAAGAGAGACCAAATCTAATCACGCAATCATTTCGTAACTTTTTAAACCTAGGCTCACCCGAGTATAAAGCATCACAAACCTAAGCTCTGATACCAACCCTGTCATGCCCCTAAGCCGGGAGGCCGCGATTACAAAGCAAACCTCAGGATATAATATTACCATTCAAATGATAATGGTATATACAGAGCAACTGAATCCTCCAAAATGATATATATATATATATATATATATATATATATATATATATATATATATATATATATATATATATATATATTTACATATATCCATTGAACAAAAGCAATCCCAATCTCAAGCGTTTCTTCTACGGAATATTCTATTACAAAAAAATTCTATCAAATTACCCCAACTGGGTCGAGTTCCCAAAAGAATATAACTACAAAGTTTATCAAACCCAAAAAGCAGAATCTCATAGCTCACAAAGCTTCCATAAGAATCAAGAGTCACTTCCTTCACCTGTGGCAAAGGAAAGGTAAGAAGACAAAGGGGTGAGCTCAAATAGCCCAATAGGGTAACAAATGGCAAGACATAAAGCAATAATGGCATAATCTGATAATAATATTAGAGGAAACAGACCAATCATGTTTTACTATCAAATATCAAAGTATCAAAGATTAGCATTTAACCCAAAACATATTTCAATTATATGCAGGGTATTCTACAAACAAGCGATGACTATGGTGGTCATAAGACCGAAATGTCGAACGAAACATACAAACATCAACGTGTGCTCCGGAGCGTACTAGGAGGCTTCGGCTCTAGAGTATAACAAACATGTGTCAAAAAGACCCTCTCTATTTTGAGAGTTGTTCAACATAGTCAAATTTCAATCTTAATTGACAGTCACAAATGTACGAATCCAAAGATGTGTATTGTCATGCAAAAACGAAAAGGGGAAACATGGTTCTTAAAGAGGGCAAAGGTGGAATAACTCAAATACATACCAATATGGATAAACCAACTTGATGAACATAACCATTCGAATTTCAAAAATACATTGCCACAGAAAAAATAGTATAAACCCTTACCTCGAAAGCTTTTCGAACAAGGAAAAACCTTAAAGCATCACCTTAATACCAAAGAAGCCTTCCAAGCCTTCTAATCGTTCTCTCTCCCCACCGAAAAGGAAAAGAACAAAGAACAAAAGGAACAAAGACCCCAAAAAGGCAAGAAAAGAAATAGGACAACTATTTATATAAGACAAGGAAAATTTTTAACCGAAAACTTAAAAATCACTCATTTATATTTTTAAACACTTTGCATTCGAAGCAAAATCCATTTTCATTCGAAGGAAAGCTATTTCCATTCGACCGAAAATTTCAGAAACTCCAAAACATAATTACCCCATTTTGGTTCAAATGAATCCACTATCCATTCGACCGAAAGTTTCAGAAACGTTAAGAAAAACATTTTCTTAATGTTATCAAAAGTCCATAATTTATTTACTTAAAATAAAATTTTCGGAGTATCACACGACCTATTTGATCAACTTCAAGGTGCAAGGTACTTCTCTAAAATAGACCTTCGATCGGGGTACCATCAACTTAAGGTGAAGAAGTAGGATGTACCAAAGACTACTTTTAGGACGCAGTAAGGCCATTATGAATTTTTAGTAATGCCTTTTAGTTTGACGAATGCTCCGGCCGCATTTGTGGAACTTATGAACAGGGCGTTTAAAAAGTATTTGGATCAGTTGTGATTATCTTTATAGATGATATCTTAGTTTATCCCAAGAGTAAGGAGGAGCATGAAAGACATTTGACAATAGTTTTGCAGATTTTGAGGGAGCATAAACTGTATGCCAAGTTCAATAAGTGTGAGTTTTAGTTAGAACAGGTTTCCTTCTTGGGGCATATAGCGACTAAGGACGGGATATCCGTGGATCCTACTAAGATTGAAGTAATTGTGAATTGGGAGAGACCGACCTCTGTGACAAAGATTAGAAGTTTCTTGGAATTTGCAGGTTGTCACAAGAGGTTTGTCAAAGGTTTTTCTCGCATTTAAATTCCTTTGACCCAGTTTACAAGAAAGTACGCCAAAATTTTGTGGACAGATGAATATGAAAAGAGTTTTCAAGAATTGAAGAAGCGTTTGATTTCTGCACTAGTTTAGATACTGCCATATGAATATGGAGGATTCATCATCTATAGTGATGCATCACGACAAAGACTCGGTTGTGTGCTTAGGCAACGCGGTAAGGTAATTGCATATGCCTCTAAATAACTTAAGCAGCACGAGCTAAATTATACTATGCATGACTTAGAATTAGCACCTGTGATTTTTGCACTAAGAATTTAGCGTCATTATTTATGTAGTGAACCCTGTAAGATCTATACGGGTCATAAGAGTTTGCAATACATCTTCACACAAAAGGAGTTGAACATGAGA
This sequence comes from Escallonia herrerae, assembly GCA_033070095.1. Classification (NCBI taxonomy): domain Eukaryota; kingdom Viridiplantae; phylum Streptophyta; class Magnoliopsida; order Escalloniales; family Escalloniaceae; genus Escallonia; species Escallonia herrerae. The sequence goes on along the minus strand of JAVXUP010000948.1, from coordinate 139,756 downwards.
CAAAGAAGGTGGTTGGAATTGTTGAAGGACCATGATTGCACCACCTTGTACCATCCAGATAAGGAACCTTAGAAATTGGAGTAACTCTCCGTATAAGGTCGATAACAAACTTCATTTCAGGATCTGGAGGAAGACCAGGGAGTTCCTCCGGAAACACATATGAAAATTCGCTGAAATAGGAATAACGGATAAAATCGAGTATCCACAATGTGAGCTAAATATCCTTGACATCCCTTCCGAAGCAAATGCCTAGCTTACAAGGTAGATATAAGGCAAGACGAAGTAACGAGCGTAGAACCCTTAAACTTGAACATGGATTGTTCTTTGGCATAGTAATCCAACGACGCATGGTAGGTAGACAACCAATCCATACCAAGACTGACGTCAAAATCCCGAATGTCCATAGCTATGAGGTCAGTAGGTAACACTCTACCCTCTATGTATACTAAGCAAGGCTTGTACACTGTAGATACTAATACAGATTTCCCCACCGGGGTATCAATCATCAAATCAAACTCTAAAATTCATGGATGGGAACCCAACTTACACGCAGGAGAAGGGATTATAAATGAATGCATGGATCCAGGGTCAAACAAAGCATGAAAAGAATGAGAACCAATCTAAACTATACCTACCATTACGTCGTTAATAGTTGTGGCATCCTTGGCAGTAAAAGCATAAGCACGGCCTTATACTCTCGCCCTCTGGTCCCCCATTGATGGTTTAGCTCCAATCAAAGCTTGAATGCTATACGTCTTCTCCTTCTTCGGATATGGGCATTCCATAGCGTAATGCCCCACCTTCCCACAGTTAAAACATGAATTTGTCAAACGATGGTAGGGCTTATCCCTATGATTCTTGCCACGAGTAGTGCAAACTTTTGTACCCTATAATATTAGAGGAAATAGACCAATCATGTCTTACTATCAAATATCAAAGTATCAAGGATTAGCATTTAACCCAAAACACATTTCAATTATATGCAAGGTATGCTACAAACATGCGATGACTATGGTGGTCATAAGACCGAATTGTCGAACCAAACATACAAACATCAACGTGTGCTTCGGAGCGTACTAGGAGGCTTCGGCTCTCCAGTATAACAAACATGTGTCAAAAGGACCCTCTCTATTTTGAGAGTTGTTCAACATAGTCAATGTCAATCTTAATTGACGATCACAAATGTACGAATTCAAAGAGGTGTATTGTCATGCAAAAACGAAAAGGGGAAACATGGTTCTTAAAGAGGGCAAAGGTGGAATAACTCAAATACATACCAATATGGATAAACCAACTTGAAGAACATAACCATTCGAATTTAAAAAATACCTTGCCACAGCAAAACCGCATAAACCCTTACCTCAAAAGCTTTTCGAACAAGGAAAAACCTTAAAGCACCTTCCTAGATATTCTTTGGAGTCTCTTATGAAGTTTATGGTGCTCTTAGAAATTATATTGTACATAAGTCATCAGCCTAAAAGGAATGTAATTATATTTCTAAAATAATAAGAATTGCAAAATACCCATTAGGTTCTAAAATTCTTTAACTTTATAAATGGTTCAAACTAAAGCCCAATTTAAATTGTTTCATCTAATTCTAAAAGTATAACCCACTTTCTAGGAAGAAAAATTTAAATTGATTTTTAGACCCACTATTTAATTCGTCACCATACATTCTAATTCGCAATTACATAAGTATCCTAAAGAAAAAATTGGGGGTGTTACATCTATCTGAACCCTGGGTAAGGATTTCTATCCAAACCGTTATTTTGATAACTCGTACTCGTAAGTATTCTTTTGAGTTATGTATGACTATTGTTGTGCACTGAATTGTATATTAATATCAGCATGTTATCTCCAAGGAAACCCCAATATTAAACTTGCACCGGTTAATTGGAAATCTTAGCGATGCTCACTTTTATTGCATGTTGAGCAAATTCGATAATTATTTGCAATCTTTTTCAAAATTGTTGTGCCTAGATTCCATAACTGTTCACAATCATTCTTGCTATTTGTTTGTAGTTATTCTGGAATTCTGAGTGATGAATTATATCAGTATGCTTAAATGTTATTGAAACCTTAATGTTCTGTTTATGTGTATACATCTTGGTGCTCGTTTTATTACATGTTAAGCAGTGAATTTCTGGCTGATTTTGTGACTGTTGTTTCTATGTTGACCTGGGAATCTGTTATGTGGGGAGGCATTAAAGGCTGGTTTGTTACTACTGCTTCCTACGGGGAAGCAGGCTAGTTCCTTGATCGATGAAGAGGGCTAGTTATTATCGTACATCATGCATGTGTACATCTGCGCATTACCTGGATGACATTGCATCTGTCCGGATCAACATCTTTGAATTGCTTACACTGTATCTTACAATGACTATTTTTGAAAACATTGTTCAAATGAAGGTATTGTTACCTAACTGAGAGATTGAGTTGAAACTCTTCCCCATACTGTGATTAAACCATTTGTGTTTGTATGAAACCCTTCTGCTATTTCCCTTGAAGTATCTGTGTTCGTTTTGAAAATCTTTGGAATATCATCTTTGCATTTTTAAATGATGACTTTGAGAATGATCTTCAAACGATCCTTTTGATATATGGATATAACGGTTAATGCTTGTTGGAAATTGAGATGACTGCTAATGTTTGTTTTGGTGTCTGGTAGTTTTTTGGTCGTTTTGGCATATACTTATGACTGATTGTGGTTGTTTTGGAAATTACTTACTGTTCATGATTGTTGAAATATTTTGAGAAATTATCCTCGTTGAACTCTTGAGTCGTTTTGTAATTCTTTTGGTTGTTCCTTTAACGATCTTACTGGGGTCTCTAAAGCTCACCCTTCGTTTGACTCCCTTCTACAGGTGATCAGCTGTAGAATGCTTAGGAATAGGTTAGAGTTTGTGTGAGATTCTGGTAATCCCACCATTACTGTATAGTAAGACCCCTGCATGGGTTTGAATTTCAACTTGAGTTGTGTAGAACCTAAGTTGTAATAGCTTAAGCTTAATCAGTTTTGAAAGCTAGTATTTTGAAGAAGTTGAGTTGATGTCTAGTGAGATATTCTCAATTATGTGTCAGTAAACATGACTCGATAGGTGTGATGTGATGTGATAGGTTAATGTTCTAGGAGTTCCAAGCGACGGAGCTCCAGATTTTTGAGACGTTACACAGATATTGTCACTATAACACCATATTATCTCTTTTTAGAGCTAATTCTACATTTAAAATGTATGGATAGAGTATTAGAAAAGCGTTCATTTAACTATTTGTAAGTGATAAATAGAAAAATGAAGTATCATGTGTGTTTTCTTAAAAAATTTCACTTCTTAAGCTATCATTTTTCTGTAAAAAGAATAATAATACTTACAATACTGAAAAATAAAGCAACATTCTTATTCGATTACTGATTGCATTGCATGCTTCACTTTTTATATACTCTTTATTCTAGACTTAAAAATCTTAATTCTATGTTCACTTTAACATTAATGTTATTCGTTAATCAAGGAAGGGTTAAATATAAAATTGTCGCCTATTATATACACGTATTTGTTGTTCACTCTTCGTAATTACAACTTTGCCTATAATGTCCCTTGTACTATTGCATAATTGCTCCTTATTGTAACTTTATATTGAAAATACCCCTTTAGGTAGACATGTGTCGTGCATGTTCATTAATAAGGGTAATAATGTCATTTTAGTTAAACTTTTTTGAAACCTTGTTTTTAAAATTTTCTTGTATCCACTCCTTTTTTAACCCCAAGCCCAGATCCCCTTTCTCTCTATTGGGGTTCAAGCTATGGCATGCCCATGAGACGGTAGTGTCGACTTTGAAGGGAGACGACAACGAGGTGACTCTACGGCAGTGGGGATATGTAAGGTGCGATGGCTATGAGGATGCGATGGTGGGTCTACTTGTGGCAGTGGGTCGGTGATCTTGATAGCAGTGGTTATAATTTGGGTCGGTAGGTTGTAGAGGTGTCAAATGGGCTGGGCTTGGGCCGGCCCAGCCCAAGCCTGTCGAGCCTCCAACAAAATGAGTCGGGGCCGGGCCTGGTGACTGAAAAACGGGACGGGCTGGACCAGGGCCGGGCCTGAAATCTAGATATATGGGCCCAGTCCAAGCCCTGCCCCGAGGGCCAATATTTAGGGGCCGGCTTGGGCCAGGCCCGGGCCCAAAAACAACAACGTCAAAGAAGCTTGGTAGAGGCAATCTCTAGGTTCATAACTTCACCATCTTCCAAACTCCACACTCATGCAATCGTCAAAGAAGACAACAACCTCATCACACAAGACCAGAAGAAGGACCACCAACCATCTCCGCTCACCGCTCCCGCCATCGCAGCCTCTGATGGCGAAAGGCAAGTCACAGAAGCCTCATCGCAAGTCCCTTACCAAACCTGAAAAGCTCGTGCACCTCATTTCGATTCTCACCGTCCTCTGCTTCCTCGTCCTCTACCTCTCCTCTCATGATCCAGCTCAGAAAGGTAACCGGAATTAACTGCGACGACGAGCATGCCTCATGTTCCTGCGGTTCCAATTCTCACCGTCCTATGCTTCCTCGACTTTGCCTTTGATTTTGTAGATTCAACAGTAATTGACGACATTGGGGGTGGGATGCCCAGGCTAGCTCTGGATTGCGGCCGGCTAGGGCCAGGGTTTTAATCGGGGAAGATGGGGTGTTGAGGAATTTCAGGGCTTCTCTCACTACGTACTTGCCTATGAAGCCTGATGCATGCCAGATGCTGAGTTAGAGATGTGAAACCTGATGCACGTCTGATGCCGAGTTGGAGATATGAAGCCTGATGCACGCCTGAAACCTGTGAAGACATGAGAAATTGGTTTTTTGGGAGATCGATTGGAGTGCTGGAGTTGCCGAGTTGGAGATGTATGCACTGGGCCAATTCCGGGACAACCCGAGCCAAATTCGGGTTTCGGTTCGGGCCGAGCCAAACTCGGGCTTTTTTGGGCTGGGCCTGGCCAGGGCTTTTTTCTTGGATTTCCTGGCCTGGTCCAAGCCTAGGCCCAAAGCCCTAATATATAGGGTCGTTACTGTTCATCCATTGGCCCGGGCCAGCTCGGGCCAGAAACTGGCTGGGTCAGGCCAGCCCGTGGGCCGCCCGGCCCTTTTGACAACTCTAATAGGTAGGTACAACGGTAGAAGTAGTGGGTGGTGAATTTGTGAAGGGTTTGGTGACCGGGGGCGTTGGCCATCAACACCATCTACGCCTTTAAGCAATACAGTGCCGTTATCAGTATCGAGTTACTAGTGGTCGAATATTTTGGTCTATAACTTTATGTCCATAATGGCTGAGGTGGGGAATGGCAAGGAGGCAGTGTATCGCTAGTGGAGTGTGGTGACTGTTTGTGCTATTGGTGTTGGTGGGGGTGCATCCGGAATGATTATGCCTCTTATTCTTTCTTATCTCTTCTCTTTATTTCTTTCTATTCTCACTTCTTCTTCACCTCCCACGACCGACTACTGTCATCACTGGCTTCCATTGCCATGACTAACCACCCTCACTTGTAGCTTCTACAGCCATAGTCAACCACCATCTCTCTCTGGTCCTTTCACTTTATTCGCGCCGAATCCTATATTTCTACCCACTTTCATAATCACACCCACCACTGAGCATAGTACCAGTAAATAGTCCCCCCCCCCTAAAGCACCACATCAACGCACCACAATAACCACCATTGAACCACAACAAGAACGCTCCACCACTATTAGACTCTGCCATAAGATCTACATTTGCACCACCCTCATTGTCACTAGACAACATCGCACAGCCCCCGTACTTCCATCATCATCTCCATACAGCATACTTGCCCCACTTACCTACCCAAACCACAAGTAGACCCACCACTGATTTGGGTTTGGGGTTAAAAAAGGTTGATAAAAGAAAATTTTAAGTAAGAGTTAGCAAATAAAAAGAAAGTTTTTATTTTACTTAAGTGTATGCAACTAAAATGACATTATTGCCCTTATTATACTCACATGCACAACATGTTCTTGGTTTAAAAGGCCATTTTCGAAAGAAAGTCACGATACGTAATAGTTTTGCAATGATTTTGTCAATTACAATGAACATTATATGTTCTAATTATAGGGAGTGAACTACAAATACATGTATATTACATGAGACAATTTTGTATTTAACCAGTCAAGGTATAGAAAATAAATTATGCAATCACAAAACTTATCTATAATGTGATTTAAGTAAACATTTTCGTTTTCACAAATCTTAATACAAAATCAATGGCAAATCATAAGAAACAAAATATTAGTTTGTTGGTTTCTTTATACATACATAAGTACGATAAACATGAACAAAATATTTATCCATTTGACATAGATTTTACTCAATCACATTAAATAACAATTACCAAAAAAGGTAATCATATAATTATGAACACACCCAGAGTACAATATGATGGTATCAATAATAAGTGTTTTGAACTATTAGACAGAACGATCAACATGCATGAGAGAGTAGTTACTCAAACACTTTAAAGTTAAAATAAAATCAATAACATTTTACTAGTGATTGCAATAGCAAGACAAAACTGTACAATTCAATAGATTTTAATCAACCTATATACCACGTTTAATCGACCAATGTGACGAAGCAATACATTTTGTACCGGTACTAATAGACCATCCTCTTGAGGGCCACTGATAATAAAATAAAAATAATATGTGTGTGTGTGTGGAGTTGATCCGTTAGTTGCCTGCACGACCTGGCCGTCCATCCTTAAGATCCTTTTTTTTCTTTTTTTTTAAACCAGTAGTTCGCTATACATTGTAGCAGATGTACTTTTTCTCAAAAATCCCCCTCCCCCCCCCACCCCCTCGCGGGCTTCCATTACACAATGTGGCGGATGACTTTTTGACCCTAACAATTTTCAGTCAAAAAGTTGTCTGCCACATTGTATAGTGGACGGCTTTTGACTGACAACATATCACATCTTGTCCCTACCTCCGTCAGCTATAGTGGCAGATATACCCAAAAGTGCCCTAACTCTTGAGCTCCACTTTCCTCCATTTTTAGCTCATGTTAAGTTCCAAGCTTCAAGCTTCACTCAAGTAAGGTAAGTTTGTGATCTCAAAAGCTTCTGGGTAGAATGGTGATTTTTTTTTGATGTTTATATAAAAAAATTTGAGACTACGTTTGTTGTATTTGGCATGCTAAAACAGTCTATTCATCATAATAATTTAATTTGTTATGTTCAAGAAATTATATTTTTATAATTAATATAATTTCTTGAACATAACAAATTAAAATTTCTTGAACATAATTTGTTATGTTATGTTCAAGAAATTATCAGTACAATTAACTATCAACAATTGTTTTACTACAAACTCTGACATTTTACTATCAAATGCCATAGCATGTGCAGTAGATGTCACATAAACAAACTCAAACTAAAAATTTAGTAAATTTTAACATATTTATTTTCTGTGCATAGCACAGGAAATAACATTAAGTCCGAATGTATAACAATATATCAAGGCTACATGCATCTTAAAAATTTTCTTAACTACCGTTTACCCAAAAAAAAAAAAAAAAGAACTCTCTTTTTGGAAGAAGGATATCCTAGATTATAAAAAAAAAAAAACAACTAAAAGACATAATAGTTTATTGACACTATTCCAGGTTGTTGGCTAATTGTTGCCTTTTTTTTTTATAACTAAATTCAGACTTGTGATGTTGTTACATGATTATTAAGTACCACTATTGCATGTTTCAGCGCTAGATTGATGTGATTTGAATAGAAAATTGTTAAAAGTTTTGGTATATTTAATATTGCCAATCACTTAAAAAAATCTTAATATGTTTACCTATAAACCTTATTTTGTTAATTATAGGAAATTGTTGTTTCAAAATATTAATTCCTCAAAAGAATAATTAGGAAATATTTCTAAAAAGGTTTTTCCTGATGCATTTTAAATAGACAGCATGACTAAATTTGGTGATAAAATTTGGTAGCATGTATGAACTATTCCTTTCATCTAATGTATTTTTCTTTCTATTAATATTTAGGGCATTTTTGTTGCGTCATTCTTTTTTATTCTCAAGCAATCCATCCATCCATCCCACCCACCCCCCTCCCCCCGCCCCCCACCCAAAACACACATAGACATGCATAAGGTCGCACCAAACAATGCACAATCCTACCATAATATCCCAAAAATTTTCTTTTTTTCCTAGTGCAAAATTTTTATTGTTAGTAAATAAGTTTGTGGTCTTTTTGAGAATATTGAGAAAATGATTTTTATCATTTTTGAAATTTTCGGTCGAATGGAAATTGTTTCCGTTGACTCAAAACTTATGATGTTAAAGTTTTGGAGTCTGAAGGATTCGGTCGACTCAAAAGTTTTCAGTCAAATGGAAAGTGTTCAAACTTTTGATAAGGAAGTTTCTGAAGGATTCGGTTGACTAAAATAGTTTTCAGTCGACTGAAAAGTAAATAAATTGTGTAAAAATATCTTCTAAAGTTTTTAGTAGAATTTAAAAGTTTTTTGTCTACTAGAAGAGTTTTCGATCGACTAAAAGTGTTTCGGTCGACTAAAAGTGTTTCGGTCGACTAAAAAGTATTTAAATTGTGTAAAGTTATCTTCTGAAGTTTTTAGTCGAATTTAAAAGTTTTTAATCGACTAAAAGAGTTTTTGGTCGACTAAAAGTGTTTCGGTAGACTAAAAAGTTTTTAAATTGTGTAAAATTATCTTTTGAAGTTTTTAATCAAATTTAAAAGTTTTTAGTCGACTAAAAGAATTTTCGGTCGACTAAAAGTATTTTAGTTCACTAAAAAAAATTAATTCGACTCAAAATGTTTTTAGTTGACGCAAATGAGTTTTCATTCGACTAAAATGTTTTTAGTCGAATTAAAACTCATTTTTCTGTCAAATTGAAAAAAAAATAAATTTGAATCATATAAATAGTCTTTTTATTTCCTCTCTGGCTTTTTGGGTTTTCTATTTCTTCTTCCTTTGTGGGCGAGAGAGACAGAGAGAGAGAAAGAGAGAGAGGGAGAAGGTTTTGGAAGTTTGGAAGTTTTAAGGTGAAACTTAAGGATTTGTTTTCCTCAAAGGCTTGACTAAAGTAAGGATTAGTTTCGAAATTCAAATCAGCGATGGACCAATCGCTCTTGTAAAACCTTAGTTTCTTATTGCAATCCGAATTAATTTGAATTGAGTTAAATGATTCTTCTTCTCCTCTTTGCTTTGAGCTTTATTATGAATAACTTTGTTCTAAATGCTATGACTTGTGAAATTCAATTTCTGTCGAATTTGTTCGATCTTAGAATTTGCGATATTGATATTGTTCGTTTTAGAGATTATCATTATTTTATAAACTCCGTATATTGTTTGACATGACCGACATTGGATTTTGTTAAATTGAAATCTTTATTTTGATAACTCTATGAGCCATGTCACAGTGTATGTGACTTATGTCTGACTTACCCACGTGGATTGAAACGTGAGCTAGTTCAAGGAAGTTAAGTTAGAGATCGCGATCTTACTTTCTAAACTGGTCTCATATGTCAGTAATGACGTATGTGACCACTTTCTGAATGGCTCCCTAGTGTCTGTTTCCTTGTTCAGATATGTTTTGACATTCGAAATCTGGTTTGATTGTCCGTTCTGTTGAGACCGTTTGTGCTTCCGAAATTTTCGTTTCTCTGATATTTTCGTTCAATTTGATTGGTCCTTTGAGCGATCTTACTGGGCATTTTGGCTCATCCTTTTATTGTTGTTCCTTTCAGGAGACCAGTAGGTGGGACCTTGGATTGGAGGGCTAGCTGAGCGATCGAGAGTTAGCTGTTTTGTCTCAGACTTTAGTTCTGACGCTATTTGGGTATATTTTTTGAAACTCCGTGTCAGAGAACATGACTTATATAAAAGCTTTGGGGTCATTTTGTTAGACATTGATGTATTTTGAAAATTATTAGTATATGCTTTGATTTACCATTTTTGAGTTCTTATGATAATTATAGGATTTTATCTGATCTCTGTATATTCGGCATTAACGCTCCGTAAATAAATTTGGGGCGTTACACCTACCCCCTACAGAGCCCACCTACGCAAGCAAACCACTACGACCACCCTACCTAACCACTCAACCACCACATAACAACCACAACCCATATACTATAGACACTTACAGACATGCGCACACAAACACATACGCACACCGCACAACCCCACGCCTTACCACCACCATATACCCCAGCTACCCACGCACCCTACAACACATGAATACACTAACTAACGGGATCACCCACACAACCCCACCCTACCACCACCTGCACAGCCTACCAACACACCACATAACATCAACAGACAAGCACGGGTGCGCGCACAACTACACACACACCCACACCCTGAGACACGCACACCCACACCCTGAGACACGCACACAACATGGTCGCGCCCATAACTCGCTACAAGAGTAGTAAGAGCTGATACAAATCATATTTGAGAAGTCTCGCTTGCCCTCCTTAACCAGTCTTACGCCATTCATTTCCTACGGCTAGTAATCCTTTCCCTTATTAGATTAGACGATAATAGCACTCACAAGTCCTACTAACAACCAATTCTATACCAGCAAATAAAATAGTACCAAAGTCATTTTCATTAAACCTTCTACCAGTCACTAACTGCTACAAACTACGAGTCACCCATGCACCCCCCCACCTCCCCGACACCTTACAACCCCTTCCACCACTTGCATAATCCTCTACCCACCCCACCCCCACCCTTACCACGCTCACACACCCACAACCACGACAGACACACCAGACCATAAACCGAAACCACTGACTGGCGACACGCACGAAATATGCACATTTATTATTCAAATAGAAGTAAATGTTCCAGAGCCTTACCTTTGCGGTGAAAGTCTGTTTTTATTCTCTTGCCTCCACGTGCAGTTGGGCTTTAGATACATTGATTCCTTCACTGGCTGTGGAGTGTTCTTTTACTTATCGATAAAATATTGACCTCTTCTATATCAGTGTTAGTCTTATATATAGATATAAGATTTCAAAAGATCACGCGGTAGTTATGAAAAGTTGTGGAATGGAGGTCTTGGGGTAAGATGGTCAGAGGTCATAAGTTGTATATCTATTCTTTCAAGGACAGTTAGATTCTAATCCTATTTAGTTGTATTTAAAATTTTTAAAAACTCTAGGAAAAATGGATTTGAACTTTAAAAGGTAAAGAAGCTGTCAACCAAATCCATATACATATTTATCTAATATAGTACGCCATTATTAGAATTATTACTATATATTATTGTTATTATATACTCTTCCGTGTCCCAAAAAACAAAATTGAACATATTTTGGCTGTCTCAAAGAATTAATCATTTTCTAAATTTAGAAAGGCTCTAAAGGTATTGTTCAATGTTTACACTTTTATTTATTTTATTCTATTTTCTCTCTCTACATGTAATCTTCTTTAATCACTTTATCTCTCCTGATCTGCTTTTTTTCTCTACCTCTATTTTGGGATAGAATGAAAAATTTATAAAATAAACGTAGAAATTAAATACGGTCAAATATTTTAAGATGGTGAGAGTACAGTGTATGTATATGAAAACAAAAAGAAAGTAAAATAAAAGATCCACGTCGCGGGCCGCTTCAGTAATTCAGGACGGGTGAGTGGGTTCAAAACTGGTCTTCGTCATTTTCCCTCCTAAATTCTACTCCTGTAGCCACTCCAGCAAAATTCTAGACACACAGAGAGAGAAAGGGAGGCATGAAACCAAACTTCTAGAGAGAGAGAGATTAGGACTTCGCTGGATGTCGGCAATGGAGGGTCTGTTCCATCTCAGATCGGAAAACACCCTCATCGGAGGTACTTTTTTGCTCTTCCTTCTTTCTCTCCTTTAGTCTGTGCCTTTCTGTACTCATTTGAGGTTAATTTCAACCCTAATTGTATTAAAGTTCGTGGTTTGAATCTCCAATTATGCAAAGTTTGATCTTCACCTGCGCATTAGGTTTCTAAGCTGCAAATTGCATTGCTTAAGTTCCTAATGTCTAAAATCACGTGGTCATTTCTCTACCAATATATACTGACGTACTTCTTTTCCTTTATTAGTGTAGGGGAGCTTGATTGCTCTATAATCTTTACACAATCGGATAGTTAAACCTTTAGTTCTTGCATTCTCTTTTAATTTGACGGTGCTGTACGCGCCGGATTTGTGCGACAACGAGGGTGAGTATGGTGGCTCAAACTCTCACCCCGCACATGACTTTTGGTGCCTAAATCTGGTGCATTGAGCTTTTTCTATTGACTGGTCAGGGGTTATTGAAGTTAGTGCTTGTTGCATGACTGAATCAATTTCGTGATCAGGTAATAATGCTAAAATAGAGAACTTTTCTTCGGGGAGTGCACCAAGGAAAAAGCTTAGTGATATAAGCAACTTGCCTCAGAGACCTAAAGTTTCAATCCAAGATGAGAAATTACTGTTCATCTCAGCGACTACTAAAGATTATATGGATCAGCTCCAAAAGGTATTAACCTGATAAACCAGAACCAACCCCCCCCCCCCCCCCCCCCCTCCCCACCCCACAAAACAAAAAAACCCCACACAGCGCACCCATTTTGTTGATTTATCTTTGAGCTTAACAGGGTTATCATAAACTGTGATTTAGGCAAATGCGGCACTCATTCAGGAAAATTTGGCTGTGAAAAAGCTTCTAGTGGAGAGAAAGTATCCTTTATTAATACGTTTGTTTGTTTCTTTATGAGGCATCTGTATAAAACTAGACCAGTATGCCGTCTTTCCAGATTCAGTTTCTTTCTGCCCTTGGCCTCACAGTTTTTTTTATTTTTATCTTGTGTAATTGGCTGTGGGTCTTAATATTTGTTCAGTAAAATCATCGAGTTAAGTGGAATTGAGTTTGAGAAACTCAGAGTCAATCTGCAGAAAGCAGAGCAGCATCTCCTGAAAGAGCAGCAACAAAATGTGCAACTTGCGCAGTTAAACAGCCAGATGCTGATGGTCTGTGCTCCGTACCTTTGACTTCTTTCCCTGTCAAAATATGTTGCACATATATTCTGCAACTGTTTTTAAGCTCTCTTGAGAAGACATTTAGTATTTGGTCATATCAAGTCTTATAATCCTTTATCTTGCAGGAACTAAATATCAGTAAAGACAGGGTAAGTTCCTTCCATATAATATTTGTGGCTAGATGTTATTTTCCTTCCGTTTATGCTGTGGGTCTGACCATATTGAATATCTTCTTCTAATTGTTCCTGATTGTAGCTAAAGTTAATACAACATGAGCTTGGATGCAAAAATGCTTTGCTCAAAGCAAAAAGATTTATCTCAGAGGTCAGTTTAGCTAGTACCTTTGTTCAGATGTAGGAAGTTATTGGACGATATCATATTTCCTAACATAAGGTTTGTTATTTCAGGGAAAAGTAAACACCACAGCTTCTCAGAATATCTGCAGAAGGGTATACATGAATCGCATGAGTGGTGTTTCTTATGTTGTCCACAAGGTTGCTCTTTGACGCTGCTGTTCGTCAACTTCCATGTTTTTATATCTGTTAGGTGGAAGTGACTGGAAAGCCTTCAGAAGCAGGTAGAAATAATAAAGAACCGTGCATCACCAACATAAGGCGGCGATCAAAAAGTCAGTGCAATAATGAAAAATATGAACAGCCTTTTGAAGCTTTAACTAGTAGTTGCAGTATAAGTCATTTTCTCATTGCTTGTCTAGGTTTGGCTCCTTCTACTTCTAAACAAGTTCAAGATAAGGAGAAGGCTGAGAATAAAAGGTTTGTCGTGGGTGTTTCATTGCACATTTGCATGTAATGTATTGGTTCTTATAAAATAAGTGAGAAGAAAAAGATTAGTACTTAATGATTAGTGCTTTTAACAGGCTCTGTGTTAGAAGGCAATCTGCTAGTTTCAAGTCTGAAGAACTAAATCCCGCCAAAGACTTCTTTGAGCCAGACGACGCCAATGTGCTTGTATGTTTTCATCTGCTGATCTAATGCAAAGAAGTTTGAATTTTTATCTGTACATTATAATACCCACAATTCACTAACATATTTTCTTGTTATAACAGGAAAAGGCAGAAATTAAACCTTGTGAAAGTAATGTCCGGGAGGTATCAATTGGCTCTAACTAGTACTATTTCATTATGTTCTATACATGATCCTTTTAGCTTTCTGTTTATTTAACATTAATGTCCTTATTTTGAAGGTGGAAGTGACTGGGGAGTCTTCAGAAGTAGAAATAAGTAATAAACAACCTTGTACTACCAATAAAAGGCAACAATCGAAAAGTTAGTTTACTGCAAATACAATATCCTTGTTGACATTTTTCAAAATGGTTAAAATCAAATTGACTTTCTTGGAGTACTCAGGTTTGGTCCCTTTTACTTCTAAGCAAGATGGAGCTAAAGAGAAGGCAGAGAACAGAAGGTTTGTCAATGCATGTCGCATTGCATCATGTATTTCACTTACAATTCCCCATAAGTTACAAACAGAATGCAATAATCAACTTTTGCATTTGTTCTTAACAGGCTGTGTGCGAGAAGGCAGTCTGTTAGATTATCAGGAAAACTAAATCCTGCTGGAGCCTTGTCTGAGACAAATGAGGCGAAACGTCGTGTATGTTTACCTGCTGATCAAATGCCATAAGATGGTGGGATATCCACATGCTTATTATTTGCAACTGATACATTTTCTTGTTATCACAGGACGAAACTAAAACAGGTCAAAATTATGGCCAAGAGGTATATAATCGGGTCTTACGAGTTGATTTTCATTACATGTTTCATTAATATCGTTAGATTTCCTGTCTATTGCAACTTTTATGTCGTTTTTCTTCTCTTAAGGTGGAAGTCACCAAGCATGCTGACACTGAGGAGCCCTTAGAAACAGGTAAAGATGATAAACCACTTTTTGACGTCTATCAAGAAGCCAGTGTAATTACTAGAAAAGAACATCCTTTGGGATCTAAAGTACTGTTTTTCACAGAGAACTTCTTTTTTGTTGTAGGTTTGGGCCCTTCAGTCGTTGAACAAATCCAAGATAGGGATCAGGCTGAGGAATATGTAAGACCTAAGACACGTCAAAATCTTGACGACGAGGTATATAATCAAGTCTTGTGAGTGGCATTTCACAACTTAGTTTTGGAAATGTTGTTGTTTAGCTAACTGTATATCTAAACATCTATATCCTTTCTTTCTTAAAGGTGGAGGTGACTAAGCATGATGAGAGTCGGGAGCCTTCAGAAATAGGTATACATGATGGATATCTTTATGAGATCAACACCATTGGAATCAGTCAAGGTGTTGGTGTTATATCCTTTTAAGTCGAACAAAAACCTGATATGTTAGAGTGAAATTCATTCTTTTATCGGTTACTTGTAGGCTTGGGCCTTTCTGCTGTTACAGGAATCCAAGAGAAGCAGACTAAGGGAAAAAGGTTTGTGCATTCATATAACATTCCATGGTAAAAGTGGACGTTAATATTGGTTCTCAAAAGTGTGGGCTTTGAAGAACATTGTGTTAACCTTCTCTTAACCAGAAGGCAATCTGCTAGGTTCATGTCTGAAGGACCAAAACCGACTGAAGACTCATTTGAGACAGATGATACCAAATTTCCTCTCTGGCCTTTGCATGATGATCAGGTGCAAGAAGATAGTTTAACTTCAACATCCGCGTGTTTTGAAGATCAACACAATTCTGTTCCGTGCTATCAAAGTGCAGAATCGAGAAGATTCTCTTTTGGAAGGCCCTTGCGCCAAGCATCCAAGAAGGTTCAAACCTACAAGGAAATTCCAGTTAACCTGAAGATGCGTAGAGATAAGTAGTCAAATCTTTTGCACGCTAAACCTCTGTATCATTGGGAGTGAGCAGAAATTGAGAAAAGAAGCATGGTTTATGTTAATGCTTACTCTGCTTTCTCTTTGGAACACTTTTGTTTCTTGCTCAATTAGAATTATGCTTTTGATCGCTAATGTAGTGTAAGATCTAAAACATCCGGAGTCTATTCTCTGTTGTCTAATCATCTGCTGGATGACAACCAAAGAATAAAGGTGGTGAACTTTATCCTTCGACATATACTATACATATATGTAGAGTTAAGAAGCGTGAGATTTAGCACGTTATCATGTCTTGCAGCTCAGAAGGTACTCCCTTTTAGTATGATTCTGAGTCCGTTTGTACCATTCTGAATCTTCATATGTCGTTTTAGTGTGGCGTAGGGGTGGGGTGGTGAGGGTTGAAAATCATTTTGATGGACACTATTGTCTTATCTTGCTTAGAAATGCCACATCGACGTCCCTTTGTAAGCTAAGGAAATCGCTGAAAAGTTGTGCATCAATTTATATCTTCAGCTTGCAGGGTAGTTTTCAATATGGTCAGATCCTGGTTCTTATTTTTTGAGTATGCACGAAGCTGTTCATTTTCATCCTAATCAAGATTTGGATCTCTGCTGTGCGATCTTGGAAGTAAACCATGATTATTTATAGGCATGAAGGCCCACGATCCGTTACAGCTTCTACAAAAGCTTAAATATCAAAGAAATGCGATACGTTCACCTCTATTTTGAAAATGTCTATTAAATTTACCTCTACTCTAGAAAAGTATGCACATCACTTTTGGGTAGGAATCTTCGGCCCCCAAAATCATATTTTAAGACCAAAATATGCTTTTACGTCTTATAATTAGAAATGGGGTTTTCCCTTACCATAATGCCCTTTCAAGTAAATAACGTTTTACAAGGGTAGGTTTGTAATTTCACCCAAAAAATCCAAATGATCCTAATATATTCTATCTCTTTCCCCCTTCCTCTCTTGCCTCCCTTCACCCTCGAAGCGACGAGACAGTAGCCCTTACAAGTTATCATTGTCTCCTCTTCCCCTTCATTGTCGTCGCCTCTACGTCCCATTTGCTGTCGTCCTCCTCCCCTTTGTGGCTTCCGCACTATTATTAGCTCCTCCTCATCCCTTTCCTTGCCTTGTCCCGACTGTCGCCTCCTCTTCCTCTCTCATTTTTATTATAACGCCCCGTACTTTTCAAAGGTATCAGATAATTATCTATTGGTTAGAAGAATAAAGGGGCGATAACTTTTAGTGGTAATCAAGAATTGATATTGTAAGAAAGGTCAAAATTTTTGGTGTCAAAATAGAATTATGTAAAGTGTTGGATTAGTTCGTACTTATAGAGAGTTTTAGGGCCATTTTGTAATTACGGAAATTAGGTTACACTATCGTCTTACAAGTTTAAAATTGGGAAAATGTGGTCATGGTAAATACCCCACCTCTTACTTGCGGGTGGTGACTATTCAAATAATTATAGAGATTAATTCGGTAGAGACCGGGGAAGGGGATGCGAGCGAGAGAGAGAGAGAGGGATTCCCCAAGCATATTCCCTATTCCTTATTAGTGTGATTTTTAGTTTGTGTATTAATGTGTGTATTATTGTGGTGTCTGTGTGTATATTTACACTGAGGGGCGTGTGTGTGTATAGACTGCTAAGAAGCACAGACACAAGTACAGGTGCGGATACAACACGAATGCGAATACGTGAATACGATATTTTTGAAAATTTTAGAATACGAGTGTAACGGGAATACGGCAAATTTTATAAATATTTTTTTAACTATACACACTTATTATTAAATTTGCAAACAATTTAAATCTTAATATATGTTAGATATATGTAAAAAAAACATAAATATTCCAACTAAAGTAGTGAGAGTTTGTTAAGTTTAATGAGTTGCTTCTTGAATTTTAAAGTTTTCAACTAAATTAGTGATAGTTTGTTAAGTTTAGGATGTTTTGTAAATATTAAAATTGTATAACTGAATACTTGTATACGTACAGCTGTCATTTCTTTGAAGTATAGATGCTGATTTAAGTGGGTATAAAAATGAATAGCACAAATCAAAAGTCAACCATTATCTAATATCTTCCAGCCACATCGATGTTATCGGAATACAAGGGTTTCTTCTCTTCCAGCCACAGCGCAGCACCGCACGCCACAATGCCGACATCACCGCAAGCTGTAGCGCCGTACTTGGTTCGCCAGTGAGATCTTCTCCTTCTTCTTCTTCTTCTCCTTTTTCTTCTTCTCTCCGGTCTCCTCTTTCCTCTCAGATTCCTTTTCGGTGGTCGCCGGCAGTAGTTGGAGTCGCCGGTTGTCACAAATCTGCACGGTGGTAACAGATCGCCAGTGGTCAAAGGTCGGATACACACAGGAGCCGCACCCGGTATTTAAGAAATTAAAAAAATAAATCAATAAAACCGAACATGCACCCATGCCGCACCCGAGCCGTACCCGCACTCGAGCCGCACCGGGTGCCAGTGCTTCACCCCAAGTGCCGGACTGGTGCTTCATAGATAGAATGTGTTGGGTGTGTGTTCAATTGTGTTTACACTGGATTTTGTGTGTATGTGCCCGCGCGTGCGAGTGCACGTCACTGCTGCAATAGCAGCAGTGCGCTGTGTGCTTGTGCGGAACTGGTGCAGCAATGGGGTAGTGGGTGGTGCGTGTGTTTCAGGGGCTGCATCAGTGGGGTGGTGCGTGTGTTTCAGAGGCTGTGTAGTGGTGTGTGTATGTGTGTCGGTGCTGGGCTAGGGGTGTGTAAAGCAGGTGCATCTGTAGCCAGCAGTGTGCTAGTGTTTGTGGCAACAGTGTGCTGAAGTGGGTGTATAAGGACAGAAAGTGCGTGGTGTAGCGTGGTGTTAGTGTGTGTTACGGGGGGGGGGGGGGGGGGGGGTGTCGTGTCAGGTTGTGTGTATGAAGTGTGCGTGGCAGGTTATGTGTGTGTGTATTTTAGGTGCATTAGTGGGTGAATATGTATTTGAGTGTGTGTAGTAGTGTGCATGTGTCTGAGTTCGGCAGAGAGGGGGAGGAAGGAAGTGTCTGTTTTAGTGTGTAAATAATATGTATAAACATGAACATTAACTGTAATCGTCGCTAAAAGCCAATAGTTTTTAAACCCTTTAAACTTTATTTTTTAAAAGCAGTTTTGGACCTGATTTTGGTCAAGTTTAGGACCTTATATTACTGAGATGTTCCTTGTCTAAAATTTTGTGGCATTTAGATACGTGTTGTTATTTCTTAATGAAACCGGTCTCTAAGTGCTTTGTTTAGATATCGATTAGGAGGGTTTGAGTGAAAAACTCTCGAAGGGCTTTTTAGTCTAAAAAATAGGTTTAGTATCTTAGAAAGATGTTTAACAATTATTTTGAGTTTTTTTGAGGTTGCAATGGCAGCAAGAGAATACTTTGGTAATTTTACCAAAGTCTGGTGGGGATGTTTTGGTAATTTTTTACACCGGTCTGCGTGAAAACACATAATTGAGTGTTGAGAATTAATATCCTTATAATTTATCATTTTAGGTTCCAACAGGAGAGGATTAGGATTGACACTTAACACTTAAGTGAATTCCGAACCCGGTTAGTAATTCAGGTAAGTATTCCTGTCATATTCTTACTTATTAAATTATTTTCAAATCCAAGCATATCTACAAGTGTATTTGTGCCATTTAATTGTTTAAAGCAATTAAAAACTATTATTTTGATGATGTTATACGGCTTGACAAGGCAAATAGAATTTCCAAGTGATGATTTTATTCCCAGTTTAAACTCGGGTTGTGTTAAATGAGACATATTTTATTTGTTGCTATGCCCCACATCCAACGGAGAAAAGTTAGATTTCGGGTCTTTATCAACGGGGCTATGTACGTTGACGTAATAGTTGTGTGATGAATTACATACTATACGTTTTCATTACCAGAACTATTTGTTTATACATCAAGTATGCTATACGTATCAAATGTAGCCAATCTTGTTACGATTAAACCCTGAATCTGGAAGAGGAAATCCATGGCATGTTTGTATAAAACCCAAAAATCAATTTTAGCGATATGGTGTGCGTGCTTGCTGGGCTTTTGCTCGCGGCCTTATTTTTTCAAATGACAATCTAGATGGTCCCAACCCTTATGAGGAACATGGGGGGAGGCGATGGGATACGATTATTAGAGTAGCGGAAATCCTTTTAGACTTGATAACTTTTAATTACTTATGGTTTGTTAAAATTGTGTAAGGAGTTTTAGCCTCCATGAAATTTCAGTTTTTATGTGTCAGTCAGGTAGTTATAGAAGATTTTATTAGCAATGTTTTTGGAATGCTTAAGTGCAGCTCTTAGTAGCCTTATTAATGGTTTAGATTCTAGGGTTTTTGGATAAATCGTATTTACAGGTTGTAGTTAGTCCTAACAAAGCCTTGGTGAAAGTCCAATGAGCCTGCAGCTAGTCATAGACCTAACTACAGGTCTAACCGTGGGCTTCGGTCGTGACAAATGGTATCAGAGAAAAATGGTCTTGTGCTACTTAGACCTTAGGTATGAGATTCTATAAACTCCAAAGCCTGAGATATTCTGCGAATTGAGATAAGACTTTGAGAATGTGATTATATTTTGACAAGTTATTTGATATTTCAGTATAAGGTTGAGAATTGGGCCGACTCTGGTTATAGAAATTGGCTACCCTTGTTGGCTACGTCAAAATGGTATGTTTCAAAGGTTATTCAATGGTATTGATTTTGGAGACAGACCAGTAAAAAATAGATGGAGACAGGGCAAGAAATTACCTTTGATAAGTAAGGTATGTTTAATTCGGAAGACAGAATTGTTTTAAGGTAGGGAGAGTGTAATCCCCCGTACTCTTTAGAGGTATCTTAAATAATTATCTGTTGGTCAAGAAAATGAAAGGGCGACATTTTTTTAGCGATAATCATAAATTGGTATGGCATGAAAGGTTAAAATTCTTTTGGGGTCAAAATGTAATTATGTAAAGTTTTGGGATTAGTAATTATGAAAAGTTTTGGGGCTATCTTGTAATTATGAAAAGTTTTGGGGCTATCTTGTAATTATGAAAAATAGGTTAGATTAGGGTCTTACATGTGAAAAATTGGGAAAATGTGGTCATGGTAAATATTCCACCTCCTATTTAGGGGTGGTGGCTAATCTAATAAAATAGGGATAAAGAAGAAAAAAGAAAAAAAATAGAAACTGAAATCAAAATCGAAAGATTGAAGAAAAGAGAGTCCAACAGAAATTGGAAGTGAGAGAGAGAGAGAGATTGAAGGATTTTCCAAAGGTAATACATTTTCCTTGTTAGTGTGATTTTTAGTGAGTGTATTTCGGTGGTGTGTATGTGTGTATTTACACTAAGGTGTCTGTGTATAGACTACACAGGGTGTTGTTCGATTGCGTATTTACACTTAGGGGGTGTCACTACTGTAGCAACAACAGTGGTGCTCTGTGTGTGAACAGAATTGCTACAATAGTGGGGTGGTGGGTGTCTTTAATGGACTGCATCAGTGGGGTGGTGCGTGTGTTTTAGGGGTTAAGTAGTGGTGTACGTATGTGTGTTGGTGCTGGGCTAGGGCTGTTTACAGCAGGTGTATGTGTAGCCAACAGTGTGCTGGTGTGTGTGGCCCCAACCATGTGCTAGAGTTGGGTGGGTAAGGACAGAGAGTGTGTTGTGTTGTGGTGCAGTGTAGTGTGGTGTTAGTAGAGTTGTCAAAAGGGCCGGGCGGCCCTCGGGCTGGCCTGACCGGGCCCCTTTCTGGCCTGGGCTGGCCCGGCCCTGTGAATGAACAGTGACGGCCCGCTATTTTAGGGCTTAGGGCCTGGGCTTGGACCAGGCCAGAAATTCCAAGAAAAAAGCCCGAGCCAGGCCCGGCCCGAAAAAGCCTGAGTTTGGCCCTGCCCAAACCGAAGACCGGAATTGGCTCAAGTTTGGCCCGGCCCGGATCTGGCCCTCCTACACTTTTCAAATTCAGCTTTTCCCCCTTTCCCCTCAACGGTTTTATTCCCTTTTTTTCTCCCTAAATTCCACTTTTACCCCCCCAACAGCAATATAACGGCTAGTTTGGGGGGTATTTTGGTCCAACTTAACTTTTTCAACTCTTTTAAGGTTTTCACACTCTTACCCTCTCCAACAACTATAAACGGATAGTTTTTAGGGGTATTTTGGTCTTTTGTGAAGTTTCAAAAATCTATAAATTCACACCATTTCTCTCTAATTTTTCACACCAATCTTCTTACTCTCTCTTATATAAACATTCTACATTTCTACAAGCTTTGCTACTCTTGCTAATTACTACTCTTATTTACTAATTAGTACTCTTGCTAATTATTACTCTTGTTTACTAATTACTACTCTTGCTAAATTCTAATTACTAACCACTCTTCTTATTAATTTATTACTTTCTAATTCTTTTGTCTAGTAGTTAGTAATTAGTGAATTTTTATATTTATCAATTACTATTACTAAATTCTTTTTAATTACTAACTCTCTCCAATTTCGAATTACCCTCAGTGATTCATTTGTTACTCTTTAATTCTTTTAATTGTTATTTCTAATTACTAATTACTGCTCTTATACTTGTGTATTTAGTTACTCTTACTAATTTTATTTTTCAATCTAGTAAAAATGTTTAGCGTCAAATATGGCTGGATTACTGAAGAAACTGAAGCGTGAATCATCATCACGAAAAACATCATCATCATCACAAACACTACCAGCAGCACAAGCGCCAGCACCATGGCCATCACAAACACCAATCCAAGCACCACCACAACCATTCGTTCTTGGACGAATGAGTATAGGCTGTGCGATAGATACCCAAGCCAATTGGGAGTTCAATCAAAACATTTCAGATCTTGAATACATACACGAGTACGTTTGCACGAGGGGGTGCTAATGTACCCCCTCAACTTCTGGTAATGTTTTTTTTTCAATTTCACCTGGTCTGCTACTCTCTCTCTCTCTCTCTCTATGACTTACCCTACGCCAAGTGTCTTACTCGTTCCCAGACCGTTGCCACTGTCTACCTGTTGAGATACGAAATCTCGCAAAATTTCATGTACGATTCATACGCCGTCAGCTCCTCCGTCATCTTCTGCACTTTCGCTATTCGCCTCCACCTCAACCTCTTCAACCTCCACTTCTCCACCTCTTCTTTCCCATTCTTACAATCGGCCCTGAATGAGTACCCAATTACCAGATTAGACCAAGAAATATCTTTGGTCGGAAGACTTGCATCGTGATTAATGTTTAGACAACCATTGAATTCACTACAAGGTTGATAACGGGGACGGTTACGATTAGGGTTAGGGTTGTAATAGACATCTTCATTGTTAGGAGAGTTAACCTTGGCTTTCTTTCCTTTGATTTTACAAGCTTCCCTATCATAGGCTCTTGAGGCTTCTCAGTTTTTCGGTGGTGTTGAATGTACCGAGCCATGGATTTTAGCTACCCATTTGCCATACAGGTGCTGCCTGATTCCCCTATAAAGATTCTTTCGTTGCCGTTTTTGGGTTGTCTTGACATGCTCACCACTTGTTTGCATAAAGTCCTTAATCAGTAATATGCAGGCAAATCTAAGAAAAGCGAATAGGGAGAGGTGGGGTTGTTATTACCCAAACAGGATTGAGCTCTTTTGAGGGTAAAAGGGTCATTTTGTGTTGGCTGAGTAGTCCTGTACTTGGCCAAGGGAAAGTTAGGCTAGAGATCGATGGGGGAGATAGAGTGGCTGCACTGCGGCTGCGAGGAATGAGACCGGAAAGTATTGCGCCACCCACACATTTTTGAGTGCGAGGTAATTTTAAGAACAACGCAAATAAAATTAGTCGTAATGGAGAAGGTCATGAAAACGAGAGAGAGAGAGGCACGACCTTTTTGTATGCGCGGACTTTGGAGCGAGAGAGGGTGGTGGATGATAGTAGGTATATTGGAACTTTTGTAGTTTTACGTGGTAGGCAAGTCGCATCACTATCTAATAACTTCTTTTTTCTATTTTTGTTTTTTGATAATATAATTATTTCATATGACTTTGGAAAAGACTCTGATCTTAAAATCTTACGCTCCTTTGTAACTTCGGACCTCATCGGTTCACTAGAACATTTTACTTTTTAGCATGACTCTATTACTTTGCATCACTCTAATATAATAGTGTGATCGATAAAATTTTTATTTGCTGCATTAGAGGGTGTCGTCACACTTGGAGTAAGAATTCATATCCCACTCTTAAAATTGAACCAAGTTGCTCAATTCATTCCTATCTCATATAATTAGTGTGAAACTGAAGTGGGCTAATAAATTATCGCTCAATTCATTCCTATCTCATATTTTTAGTGTGAAACTAATATGGGCTAACAGATTATCTCATATAATTAGCTTAGTTTGCTACATTGAAAAAAATATCTTCAAGACTAATGGGAATGAGACTATTATCAAGAGTTACTGATCTTCGGGGCCTCATCGAGTAGTTATTTAATTATTTCGTTTGTGAACACTTAAATACTTATTTTTTATTCATTTTTTTTTGCTGTAAAGAGTTTTTAGCGACTCTAGTGAAACTTAATCAGACCTTTTGGATGTTTTTTTAGTATTTTTTTGGTGTATTTTCAAAAAGTGTAATCTATTTTTGTGTATTATTTATTTATAAAAAATTTATTGACTTAGATATATTTTTAGTACCCCTGGAGTCAAATCCTGGTTCCAGTCACTGCCCACCATACCCATTTTCGACCGCCACAATAGCCAATCATGCCGCTAGAACCAACCCCCCAAAGCACCACTCGTTAGTCTAGAAATTGGGATTAGTGCTGACGTGGTGGCAGTGGCATGGTTCTATGAGTGCTTTGTTATGTTAGGGATAGTGTTGGTGGTAGTGTTGGAATTGGGTTTTAAACCCATTGTGAGAAGCAATTTTGAATCAATTTTCAAATGGGTTCTAAACCATATTTTGGTTAGGGCCAAATTGATTCATGTTCATCTATTGGAATAGATGATCATGGTATATTCACATGTCTAAAACAAATGGAAGGTGAATGAGAAAATTGAAGTTAAAGTTGGTGGATCAACTTGAAGGGAAGAGAGAATCCCACATAGAAGAATTAAAGCAAATGTTGTCTCCTTATAAGGCTTAGCCTTGAACTAAGGGATGGGCCCCTTGGGGGTACCCATGTTTTGTAAGGAGGGAGGACCTAGGTTGACCCAAGGTCCACCACGCGCGCGCCGCCTCGCCCCATCCCGGTCCGGTCCGTGGCTTGGGCCCATTAGGCTTTATTCTTTTTGGGACAAAAATATTTAAATAAATAAAGTTTATTTATTTATTTATTTTATTTTCCGGAAAGTTGTGACCTTTCCAGCTAAACAGTTTTTCCTGTGAAGAGTTGCACCCCCCAGTGGATACTGTGTATAAATACGAGTCAGTTTTACAAAAATTAACTAATCCCGAAATTATCTTCTGCAATTTTTCTTCTGTCTCGTTCCTGTGTCCGAAAGAGTTCTGTGCTTTTGTTTTGGTTCGCCGGGTCTGCAATTTGGAGTGCTCCTATTTCAGACGTATTGTCGTTGTATCCTGGGAGACTAACGTCAAGAACCGTCAGCACCATTGCGGGACGAATAAGTCTTAAGGACAGTGAATCAAATTCACGCCTCGACCTTTTTCCTTTGCTGTTCTGCAATCTTCTTGTGAGTTGTTAAATAAACTATTATTTCTTTCCTTACGTTACTGCTGTTTTTGGAACCTTAACATATGACTGTTAGTATATTTTCGATATTGTTTTTCTGCACAAATATACACAAAGTATACGTAGAAACCAACATTCTTAAGACTTAGTTACTTGTTTTTTGCATACTTTGTGTTGCATGTGTAGAATCATTGCTTTCGAATTTTGTAATAGTGTTCTCAAAACAGTGTTTTCAAATCAGCGTTTTCTAAATTTCGTTTTCTTATTTGATTCTGTCAATCTTTACCAAAATTATTTTCAGATTCAAAATTTAATTTTAGTGATACTAGACTCTGATTTATACTATTGTGATAGACTGGACTGTTTATTAATTGTTGTTATATTTTGTTGATAGATTTATAACAATGGCTACTAGTGAAACCAATTCGGAAA
Organism: Escallonia herrerae; assembly: GCA_033070095.1. Lineage (NCBI taxonomy): Eukaryota > Viridiplantae > Streptophyta > Magnoliopsida > Escalloniales > Escalloniaceae > Escallonia > Escallonia herrerae. Next base: position 113,797 of record JAVXUP010000948.1, on the reverse strand, counting down.
GTGGACCGATTAATCCCAACGTGCAACACGGTGGTGGGACTGTGTATGCGACGCCTTATGTGGCACCAACTCATGGTTCTGTTGGACTTGGTGAAAGACCGGAAAAGTTCAATGGAAAAGATTTCAAGAGGTGGCAACAAAAGATGTTGTTTTACTTGACCACTCTTAACTTGGCAAGATTCTTGCAAGAGGATGCACCAGATCTTGGTGAAAATCCTGACCGGCAAACTGTGGCTGCCGTGGAGGCTTGGAAGCATTCGGATTTTTTGTGCAAGAACTACATCCTCAATGGATTGGACAATGCGTTGTATAACGTATATAGTCCAATGGTCAATGCGAAAGCATTGTGGGAATCCTTGGAAAGGAAATACAAGACGGAAGATGCCGGCTCAAAGAAATTTGTAGTCGGCAAATTCCTTGATTTCAAGATGGTGGATTCTAAGACAGTGATTAGTCAAGTCCAAGAGTTTCAGCTTATTCTACATGATATTCATGCGGAAGGGATGGTACTTGGAGAGTCTTTTCAAGTGGCTGCTTTGATAGAAAAATTGCCACCTACTTGGAAAGATTTCAAGAACTATTTGAAACATAAACGCAAGGAGATGAAGCTCGAGGATTTGATCGTCAGATTAAGGATTGAGGAGGATAATCGCCAGTCCGAGAAGAAGGCCGGTAATTATCATCAAGAGGCCAAGGCAAATGTGGTCGAGCAAGGTCCATCAAAGAGGAGGAAAATTTCCGATTCCGATGGTCCAAGCGGAGCAAGAGGCTCACATTTCAAAGACGGTGAGAAGAAGAAGTTCAAAGGGAACTGTTTTGTGTGCGGCAAAGCTGGCCATCGTGCTAAGGATTGTCGCAAAAACAAAGGAAACTTTAAGAAAGGAAAGAATTCTCAAGCCAACGTGACCGAAGTTACCAAAATCACCGAAGACGTGACAGATTTGAATTTATCTGCGGTGGCAACTTGGTTGGAAATCCCAAACAGTGGTGGGTAGACACGGGCGCTACTCGACATGTGTACTCCGAGCGAAATATGTTCACTACATATGAGAGCGCCAACAACGAGAATCTGTTCATGGGAAACTCTTCTTCTTCAAAGGTGCTAGGAATGGGAAAGGTGGTCTTAAAGATGACATCCGGCAAGGAATTGAGTCTCAACAATGTGCTTCATGTGCCAGACATTCGGAAGAATCTAGTGTCAGGCTCATTGTTGAGTAAGAATGGCTTCAAGCTAGTGTTTGAGAGTGATAAATTTGTACTCACTAAAAGTGGGATGTTTGTAGGAAAAGGGTACTTATGTGATGGTCTGTTTAAGTTAAATGTAATGACCATCGTGCCTAAAGTTGTACCAAATTCCGATATTAATAAAACTATTTCTTCTGCTTACTTGTTGGAATCTCCTAATTTATGGCATTGTAGATTAGGTCATGTAAATTATGGTTCCATACAAAAGCTAGTGAAAAATGGATTTTTGCCTAAAATGAATTTTGACTCACATAAAGCATGTGAAATTTGTATTGAAGCTAAAATGGCAAAAACGTCTTTCAAGTCAATTGAAAGAAGTACGGAACCTTTAAGTCTAATTCATAGTGACATATGTGACTTAAAGGTGGTACAATCTAGAGGAGGAAAAAAGTATTTTATTACTTTTATTGATGATTGTACGAGATTTTGTTATGTATATTTGCTTAGAAGCAAGGATGAAGCCTTGGAAGCATTTATGCAATACAAAATTGAGGTTGAAAATCAACTTAGCAAGAAAGTCAAAGTACTAAGAAGTGATAGAGGTGGAGAATATGTTTTCCCTCTTGAAAAATTTTGTGCTGATCATGGAATCATTCATGAGACCACGGCACCATATGCGCCTCAGTCAAATGGAATTGCTGAGCGGAAAAATCGTACTTTAAAGGAAATGATGAATGCTTTGTTGATAAATTCTGGACTACCAGATAACTTGTGGGGGGAAGCGGTCTTAACCGCAAATCATATACTTAATAAAGTACCTCACAAGAAGCTGCAAAAGACACCTTATGAGCTATGGAAAGGTCGTCCTCCTTCCTTCAAATATCTTAAAGTGTGGGGGTGTCTAGCAAAGGTAGCTATCCCACCACCTAAAATGATAAAAATAGGTCCTAAAACGGTTGATGGAATTTTCATTGGATATGCAAGCCATAGCTCGGCATATCGGTTCTTAGTGCATAAATCTGAAATTGACGATATACACGTCAACACCATTATGGAGACAAGGAATGCACATTTCTTCGAGGATGTATTTCCTTGTCGAGTGGCACAAGAACGGAGTTCTTTAAAAAGAACTAGTATGGACCAAGAACCCTCACAAGAGGAAGATGAGCCAAGACGTAGCAAGAGAGCTAGAACGTCTACATCTTTTGGTCCTGATTTTCTAACATATTTGTTAGAAAATGAGCCTCGTACTTACAGTGAAGCAATGTCGAGTCCCGAAACTCCTCATTGGAAAGAGGCTATTAACAGTGAAATAGAATCCATCATGCAAAATCATACGTGGGAACTGGTGGATCTTCCTCCTGGAAATAAACCATTAGGGTGTAAATGGATTTTTAAGAGAAAGATGAAAGCTGATGGAACGATCGAAAAATATAAGGCCAGATTGGTTGTCAAGGGATATAGACAAAAGGAAGGCCTTGATTATTTCGATACATATTCACCAGTAACGAGAATAACATCCATTCGAATATTGATAGCTATTGCAGCTATCAATAATTTTGAGATACACCAAATGGATGTGAAAATAGCCTTCCTAAATGGAGATCTAAATGAAGAGATCTATATAGAGCAACCCGAGGGGTTTGTAGCTCCGGATCATAAGAGGAAGGTGTGCAAGCTTGTTAAGTCACTTTATGGACTAAAACAGGCTCCGAAACAATGGCATGAAAAGTTTGATAAAGTCATGATCGAAAATGGCTTTAGAATCAACGAATGTGATAAATGTGTCTATGTTAAAGGGACGGAAAAAGGATATGTCATTGTTTGCCTTTATGTGGATGATATGCTCATTATCGGGAGCAATAATGAATTCATTAAGGCTACAAAGAAAATGTTGGCCAGTAAATTTGATATGAAAGATATGGGTGTGGCTGATGTTATACTTGGTATGAAAATTACCAAAACATCAAATGGACTAGTCTTGTCACAATCTCATTATATTGAGAAAGTGCTAGACAAATTTAAAAGTTATGATGATAGTCCGGTTAAGACACCGCTAGATGTAAATTTACATCTAACAAAGAATACTGGGGAAGGAATATCTCAATTAGAGTATTCGCGCATAATTGGTAGCCTAATGTATATCATGAATTGCACGAGACCCGATATAGCATATGCTGTCAGTAAACTGAGCAGATATACTAGTAATCCGGGAAAGAATCACTGGTTAGCTATTGTAAGAGTTTTAAGGTATTTAAAATATACCTTAAACTTTGGTCTGCATTATACAAGATATCCAGCTGTTTTAGAAGGATACAGTGATGCCAACTGGATATCAGATTCTAATGAAACAAAATCCACAAGTGGATATGTGTTTACATTAGGAGGAGCAGCTATTTCTTGGAAATCCTCTAAACAGACATGTATTGCCAGATCCACTATGGAATCTGAATTCATTGCTTTAGATAAAGCAGGAGAAGAAGCGGAGTGGCTTCGTAATTTCTTGGAGGATATTCCAAATTGGTCTAAACCTGTGCCACCAATTTGCATACATTGTGATAGTCAATCTGCAATTGGAAGAGCACAAAGCAGTATGTATAACGGCAAGTCTAGACACATACGTCGCAGACACAATACCGTTAAAGAATTACTTTCTAGTGGAATTATCTCTATTGACTACGTGAAGTCAAAGGATAATATTGCGGATCCGTTAACGAAAGCTTTGACTAGAGAGAAAGTAAATACGTTATCGAGGGGAATGGGTCTTAAGCCTATGAACTAAAGAGTTGCCATAATGGAAACCCTACCTAGCTGACTGGAGATCCCAAGATCTAGGTTCAAAGGGAAAACCGAATTATGTAAATGCGACTCAGACAGAGCACTGTGGGGGTTAAAACCCTAATATCCATTCCTATGATGAGAAGACAGTGGCACCTTCAAAAGGTTAGGTTAAGCTATGCTTTTAATGACTCTTATATCTTGGAAATCCAAGTGGGGGGTGCAGTAGGAACCTCTAATAAGAAGTCACCTATGTGAGTAAGAAGTGGGCCGCTTCTATGAGAATTGTAAGGCTGAATTCTCAGAGAGTACTCATGAAAACCAGGAGTGTTCAGGGCCAAAATGAACACAACAATGAGAACCTCAAAACAATGTTTGAACGATACTGTGTGAAATTCTATTGTCTTGGTTTACACTAAAGGTTGAACAGTTCAAGACATCATGTTCACTGGTTAACCAGTAAATCCGATAGTTCTCACTAGGGAAGGTTCAAGGCCATCGGCTACCTATCCCGATGCAGTGTCGTTCTAAAGAACTCTTTCTTGTGTCAGTGTTTCTTTGTATTAGTGTCCAGTCAATTTTCTATTCATGTGGGGGATTGTTGGAATTGGGTTTTAAACCCATTGTGAGAAGCAATTTTGAATCAATTTTCAAATGGGTTCTAAACCATATTTTGGTTAGGGCCAAATTGATTCATGTTCATCTATTGGAATAGATGATCATGGTATATTCACATGTCTAAAACAAATGGAAGGTGAATGAGAAAATTGAAGTTAAAGTTGGTGGATCAACTTGAAGGGAAGAGAGAATCCCACATAGAAGAATTAAAGCAAATGTTATCTCCTTATAAGGCTTAGCCTTGAGCTAAGGGATGGGCCCCTTGGGGGTACCCATGTTTTGTAAGGAGGGAGGACCTAGGTTGACCCAAGGTCCACCACGCGCGCGTCGCCCCGCCCCGTCCCGGTCCGGTCCGTGGCTTGGGCTTGGGCCCATTAGGCTTTATTCTTTTTGGGACAAAAATATTTAAATAAATAAAGTTTATTTATTTATTTATTTTATTTTCCGGAAAGTTGTGACCTTTCCAGCTAAACAGTTTTTCCAGTGAAGAGTTGCACCCCCCAGTGGATACTGTGTATAAATACGAGTCAGTTTTACAAAAATTAACTAATCCCGAAATTATCTTCTGCAATTTTTCTTCTGTCTCGTTCCTGTGTCCGAAAGAGTTCTGTGCTTTTGTTTTGGTTCGCCGGGTCTGCAATTTGGAGTGCTCCTATTTCAGACGTATTGTCGTTGTATCCTGGGAGACTGTCGTCAAGAACCGTCAGCACTATTGCGGGACGAATAAGTCTTAAGGACAGTGAATCAAATTCACGCCTCGGCCTTTTTCCTTTGCTGTTCTGCAATCTTCTTGTGAGTTGTTAAATAAACTATTATTTCTTTCCTTACGTTACTGCTGTTTTTGGAACCTTAACATATGACTGTTAGTATATTTTCGATATTGTTTTTCTGCACAAATATACACAAAGTATACGTAGAAACCAACAGGTAGGCAGTGAAAGAAGAGAGAGAATGCTAGTGGGTGATCGATAGGTGGTTGGAATCTGCAGATCTAGTGGCTTCGTTCCTTTGTTAGGAAAATCTACAGGTCAAGGGGTTTACAGTGGTGGGTAAAAGAAAAGGCGGGGAGGTTACGGTGGGGCTACGATAGTGGGTGGGAGCTAATGGTGGCCACGGTGGGTGAATGGGGAATTGACGGGGTGGGAAAATTGCAAGTTGCCCCCAGTACTAATAATTTTTAGTGAACCTTTAAAACATTCAAAGTAAATAAAACAAGCTGTGAGCGGAAATATGTCTTTTCATTAATTCTGTAATAGTTTGGATTAATATGCACACCATTAGAGAGTAGAAATAGGTTTAGTACACATTTTTAAATAAAGGGAAATACAACGCAATTCTCACTAAACAGAAACTCTACCACCATTAACACTAATTTACTGATGATAATTTCTTGTATGTAACACATTAATTGCCTCAAAAAGTTCAATTCAACAAAACACGTGGTAAGTAATGATAGTGAAATTTTCGTAAATGCTTGGTTGCATAAACATAAAAGTTTTTACCATTTATGGATCTTGTAAAGACAAACAAGATATGCATGTGCAACATTGAGAAATTAATAAATTGATTCGACATGGAAGCTCTTTCAATATAAATGACTTTCAGTAGAATATATGAGTAACACAACTTCGAATTTTTTGTGACAAAAGTACAACGAAAAAGCTTAAGTTTAGAGTGAATTATCAATTTATGCGGGAATTGTTGAGGAGATTTAATTGTTCATGGAGTCAATAGCTGTACCTCGTGTCATAGACACTAGAGGGAACAACACAAATTTGGAGTTCTAAGTTTGATCGATGTTCTTCAATCAAATTCATATTCACATTAATGGTTTGAACATGACGCATTCATAACATGTTTGAAATGACGCGGTCACCGGTGATTAACGAGGTGGGCAAAGTTCTACACAATTATACAATTTCATCTTTAATTGAGTATAGATTGACCTTGAGCAAAAAAAAGATTCAAGAACGGCAATTTTTAATGTATGCTATGCATGGCGATTCAAACTTAGAACCTTAAAATTATTCTTTAAGGGCTTTTACCATTTCATCCATGCTTAAAAATTTAGTGTCAATTAGTTAAAGTTGAATCTTTTGAGCATCCTGGTGTATGTTGCCGAATCAGAATTGGTGGAACATTTGGCACGCAGTGGTGACCACCAGTGGGGTCTTCCCATCCACCATTCTAATCCTTGCACACAAAACCAGACTCAAAACCGCGTTGCTGCACAACCAAAACAAAAAAATTAACATAGATTAACTTTACCATTATAAAGTTACGGAAAATTGGGTAAAACACAATCATTTTGTGGGTCTCATCTTGAAGGACCCAACAAAACAATCGGTTTGCTAAGAGAAAAAAGTACTCTTTGTAATAATAACCTCAAACTTTTGCTGGAGTCATTCCTCTTCGGTTAATGAAATAGACAACTGAAAGGGTAAAAGTAACCTTAATTACTCCTTCCATTTAATCATATTTAACTTGTATTTATATTAAGGAATTTTAGTCATGTATTTTGAATTTTTAATTTTATATCAAGAGAGAGGGTGGAAGAAGTGAGAAATGAGAGAAAAATTGATTGGTTGAGGATTAAATATAGAGAGAGAAATATAATAAAAAATATAAAAAGGATAAACAGGAAAAGACAACTACATAATTTTCTTAATTTTAAAAAGTGATCAAGTTTTTTGGGACAGCTCAAAAGGAGTATATAATTAATTTTTTTGGACGGAAGGAGCAATATTTTAAAAACTAAAAAAAATCAATGAAACTAAAAAAAAATGATAAAAGTACTATGACATGACTAAATTATCCCTTTCTTTGGTTAAATTTATACATCTTTACAATTAAAAGGTCAAAAAAAAAAAAAGGAATACTTCTATCTGGTCGAGGACACTAGAAGTGAGAGTTGCACTCGTAGAGAGTGCACAATGGGTGGTGGAGTGTAGGGGTCCAATAACAATCACTTGGTGGGTCCAATGGTAAAGGACCCACGTGCCAACCGCGTGGATTTGTTCCAAACAGTAAGAACGGTATGGTAGTTGGCCAAACCGGAAGCCGTTATTCTTTTTCCTCCAAAGAGCACTTTGTTGTGAAAAGGGTAATCACAACGACCCTACCATTTTTTTTTTACCTCTCCCCCGCCCCCCAGCTTCCTTCCTCTCTACAAACTTTATCACAATTTCGTCAGTGTTAACAAGAGTGCCATTGCGGCCAGAGTTGGTATTCATCTTATAATTAAAATTCGCTAGTGGATAGTTAAAGTCACTACTTGAGAGAGAGAGAGAGAGAGAGAGAGAGCATATTATCTGCTTTACAGAAATTTAATAACTCAGCTTTTTTTAAAGCTCAACACTGGATACACTTGACAATGCTCAATAGACGTACATACGCTTTTATCACAGTTTTTGACATTAAATGAATAAAATGTTCTGGTAAAGAGCCAATTTTATAATACCAAAGCCTAAGGACCGATTTAGTTTTTTGAATGTAGTTCAATGTAGGCTTATTAGCACTTCCTGATTCATTATAGACCCACCTGCAATAAGCACTAACAACACTTTTGCTGTGTGTTAACGTTTCATAATTGTATACTATATAATCATCATGTGTTTAATGTAAGAGGAAGGAGTGCCAATAGGCTACTCATAGTTTAAAGTATAATTTTCCTTTAGGTATGGTTTCGTAGGATATCTTCCATCAATTTAATATAAGTGAAAGAGAGCGTTTAAGAGTACTTTAAGGCTTCATTTGACAAAAAAAATATTGGTTTTTAGTTTTTAAATTGAAAAAATTAAAGAGCAGTTCTAATTTTTTTTTTTTACAAAAACAAGTGGTGTTTGATAACTCAATTTTATTTTGAGTTTTTTTTTTTTTTTTGTGTTTGATAACCCAGTTTTTATTTTGTGGTGGTTTGCGGTGGGCGTAGCGGTGATCGACAGTAGTGGTGGTCGGCGGTGGCTTGTGGCTGCCCGCGACCTTCGCCGGCAGGCGGCCGGTGGTTGTCGCCAGTAGTCGCCGGAGGTGGCTACCGACGGCTGTCGGTGGTCGCCAGCGATGGCTGCCAATGGTGGCTGCTGGCAGTCACCGGCGGCAACCTCCGGCCACTGCTGGCAAGCCGCATGCGGTGGTCTCCTGAGGTGGCTGCCGGCGGTGGGAGGGTTGTGATGGTGGTCTAAAAAAATAAATTTTTGGAGTTTTTTTCTTCTTCAATTTAAAAACTGGTTTTTTAAATTGGAGATAGAAAAAAATGGTTACCAAACGCGTTTTTTTTTTCAATTTTCAAAACTGAAAAAATAATGAGCGTCGAACGGGACCTAAATTGTCAATGTTGCACACGATCTTCTGTCACGATTGAAAGCAAATTATTTTAATTTTATTTAAAAAAAAAAAGAGATTCTCAAAAGGTACATGTTATAGGTCTCTTTGAGCCTTTGTTTGGATAATCTCTTCACGGTTGCTATTTTACCAAAATTGGTTTAAATACGCATTCCAAAAAACGAACAAAAATCTACTTTCTTTCAAGATGTTGTTCACAAATTCGTGACTCATCACTTTATATGGAACATGTGTTAGGGAAGTGGTATCAAACCATATAGGCAGCTGATTTCATAACTGTGGAACAGGCATTCAAAAAAAAAAGAAAAAAAAGAAAGAGAATGTCATATTGTTCATATTTTGTACTTTGATACCAAAAACAAGATTTTAACCTCATCTTTCTGAAAGGAATCTTTTAGCCTCAGCAAAACGAATATGTCATTTTCTACTAGGAACCAACTTTCTTTAATAAGAGTAAAAAAGGAAACCTCAATACATACTATCTTAAGGAAAAAAAAGTGGGTAATCATCATTATGGATAATTCACTTTAATTTTTTAAACCCCGACGAGAATACTATAGCTTAGGGTCTCAGCATACAAACAATACTACGGTCAATAGGAAAATAAGAAGGTGTGAACTCTAGGTTTTGGGTGTTTGTATAGGTTTTGATTCAATGTGATCAAACTTGATTAAATTTAGGTTAAATTAACGTTTTAGAGTCTTCGGCAAAAAAAGTAAACTGATTAAATCTACTTCAGTGTACTTAAAACTAATTAAATTCATAATTATCATTTTCTTAGATGTTAAATCATTGAAGATTATGACTCTTTTAAGTGTTTAATTGCATTATTAAACACACCACAAAACAAATTTTAAAAAATAATTTTGATTTAATTAAAATCTACTTTAAAAAATCATTCTAAACCTCTGTGTTCGGTTGCCGAGCTCTTGTACAAGAAACGGAGCCCATCTATGTGTTTAATGTGAAGTCACCAACTCTTTGAGTGAGACTGCAGGAAGTAAGATAATGGCAAAATTGAGACCCATTTGGCAATGAGAGAGCTTAAATGTGGGACTGTAAGCAATATAACTGGAGGGGTGAAAGTGTTCGTTACTGCAGAAAATTGGTAACTCGCGTTACAAAGAAGTCCTCTTTTAGCTAATGACTTTTCTTTAATATAAACTGAGTCACAATGATATGTACTAGGTCATATTCGATTTTACAAGGTAGGTGAGTCATTAAATCTTAACGACCTTCACGAAAGAACTTTGGTTACCTCAGTGTCATGAATGCTTTTATCGTTGATGCACGTCAATGAATAAATTTTAAAAAATAATGCAACTGACGCATTAGAGAGAGCGCGTGTGTGTTGTAGAACTGCATTTATATCAATATAAATATAAAAGTAACAAAATAGCTGGAGCTAGCCAACATTACAAACCACATAATAAGTCCTCAAAAAGGCTTGTAATATAGAAACAGAGAGATGAAAACTAAGAAGAAAATACTAAAATATTAAAACCTTGGACCCCAGTGATGGGTTGTTACCAAAAAAAGGCCTTGTCTCATTCACTTGTGATTTGTGGCATGATAAACTCTAAATCAGGATGATTGATAATAGAGAAAATTAGGAAAAGATGAGATTTATAGTTAAATATTTGTAGATGAGGGGTTTGTATTGGAAAATTGTGAAAAAGTGGGGTATATTTTGAAAATCTCTGAAAAAGGGGATTAGTTAGAAAAAAAAAATGGATTTTTTTGAAACCATTTGCTCATGTACTAACCGAACCGCACCACTACGACGATTCTCCTAGTTAATTTGTTGATGTAAGTATACTATTATTGCAGGTGTTGACAAATTGCTTGCATTACTACCTTCGGAAGTCGGAAACAGATGACGATAGTTACTAACTTGCATGTCTGTACACTTGGTATACTTCTTCCTGAGAGTGAGCAGAAAATTTGATGTCTCTGGAAATTAGTAGTTTCCTTTAATTGAGATACTTGGCACAACAATTATTGGTACAAGGAAATTTTCTGGACATCTATTTGATGACATAAGTGTCTCATATTCATACTAAATAACTTACTTTGTACCTTTTTGACACAGTGTTGTGATTATGGTGTGCCATAAACATTATCCGAAAAATGTTAGATTTTAACCTTTTGGGTAGCCTAAGCTTTATCCGGGTGGTTGGCTGGATATTTTAGGCTTTGCTAGTTGCCACAGCCTTTGCTGTTTCCTTATGTAGATTCTTAGTTCACTCTATTAAGGGTGATGTATCTTTGAAGTGAGGTATATGGTCTAGCAGATAGTAGAGCTGTAAATAAAGGAAATTATTAGTTCCAGCAGTAGCTTTGAGAGGTTTGGGATAAGACTCGAGAGTGGTTTCTATTGTACCCCCATACATGATTGGAGGTGAGTGAAGCATTGGGAGCACTCTCCGAAGATAGTAACGAAGGGGATTCGTTGTTGAAGCATTAATTAGTTAATTTGTTGTTGAAGCATTGGGGGCACCTCGTACAACAAGGCTGGTGTTCATAGCTTGAGAATGTTGTTAATGGAAAAGGCAGGCATGAAAAAGGATTCGATTGCAAGCGAGAGATTCCTAAGCTAGTGCTTTTTGTATTGAATATGCAATCATTCTAGAAAGGGCAAGGACATTAAAATGGAAAATGACACAGATGGTGGAAATAAATTGCAAGGAAGACGATCTTAGTAGCGTTACTATACAGACAGATGAATCCGTACTAAGATGGTATACGCACTAAATGTCCCGCTCTCCGGAAAAACTTTTGGGAGGTTACCTTTGAAATTATATAATGTAGTTTCGGTTAAGGGAGTTACATAAGAGTGAAAGTGAAATTTTTGTAGTCATATTATGAGTCTTGTTAGCTTAGTATTTAGTATCAGAAAATTAACCATATGTTCTTTTTGCTGCCCTTGTGCTATAGACGTTTAGAATAAGGTGTTAAAATGTCAAAAGCAATTGATTTGGCCTAAGTGATTATGCCAAAAGCAATCTTCTGCTTATCAGTCTCCTATTAACACCCTAGCAGAATATTAGATCAGGTTTCTTTTATGGTGTATTATACTCATATTTTTGTATTGAAACACTGTGTAATTTGCTCAGTGCAAGTCGATTGCGTGGCAGCAATTTTGCTTTACATGCTGGAACGCAAATTAAGCAAGTTGAAATAAATCCCTTACATGTGTTCAACTTTGTTTTTAGGTTGATATTGATGCAAATACATGGCTTAATACAAATGGACCAGGAAACTTTGTTTTGTGCATGGTGGTTTCGTCTAGCTCTGGGAAGAAGCCTACTGGAAGCTTTCTTTGTTATTATGTTTGAATGGATTTGTTAATTTGATCCAACCTATGTTAGTCTTATGAGTTAGATTAATTGTAAAGAAGATGGTATGATTTGTGTAAGAAATTAAAACTTTAGTACATTTTCACTTACTACTGAATGAGTTCAAATAGACCATGGTTTTTAATTTAATTTTTCTTATACAAAAGTCAGCTATAGTAGCGGCCATTAGTTGCTGGCATACAGTTTTAGCTGCTGTTATAGGTCTCCATAGTCAGCGGATAAGGAAGCCACAATAATAGGGGCCAGCCGCTGCTGTAGATACCCTTGACCGCTGCCATAAGTCTTTGGCAGCGAGACTTACGCCAGCCGTATGTGAACGCTGCCAGAGCCTATAGCAGCAGTTATTGGACCTACAACAGCGCTTTTCGACCACTGCCATAGGCCATTTTAGAGGCTTGCTTAGGATTTCGGGGTTTTTCATGTTCACTCAGTGGCATGGTCGCCCTTTATCGAGCCAAGAAGTTGATTCTCCTATAGACAGACGTTGATATTCTCTTACAAAGCTTAGGAAGTTGATTCTCCTGTACGACAACAAACCAAAAATGCAGCACTTTTGTTGTTAAGCTAATACGGTGTAAAGATGGTTTACTTTAACACAAGTCATTTTATGCAAGAATGCAAGTACATATATGCAAAGATGTTTGTCAGTTTGTATAGATATTCAAGTCGTTTCTAATCTTACAACCGATAAAATAGAAACTTTGCCTAAGGGAAGAGCTTATAACATAGCATAATTCGATGTAGATTTTCATGGTAAAAACATTGTGCCATTTTACAGTGATGAAAATAGTACATCTGGCCGCATCCTATACATGTGGTGCCATTATGGTGTAGCATGAATTTTAGTACCATTGACAGTCACACTTGCCCAATTTGCCAAGGAAGAGCTTTAAGAACTCCAAAACCACATCTTCATTCGAAAATAGGGCAAAGTTTCTATTGAATTGGTGGCAAGAGAAGAAACGAATTAAATATCTGCATAAAATGACATGCATCTTTGCATATCAGGACTTGCATTGTTGGAGAAATTGACTTGTGCAATGTAAACCTACCATTTTTTTGGATCATTCTTCACTTCTTGGCATGGATGGAATTCACAACCTATGTGGTATTGTGCCCTGCCATGTGTACACGAGGCAAAACTAAGAGGTGCTTTAAGCTCTTCCCATAGGCAAAGTTAGTATTGCATCTGCAGAAAACGTATTGAGCATCGGCAGAGTCCGACAAGCACCTTTGCATAAACAAACTTGTGTTTCTGCAGAAAATGACTTGTGTCACCTAATCTATTTACACATTGACCACCTCCATTGGTGTTTCACATTTTTTGGACAATAGAATTTCATTAAGCTCCGCTCTTGTGTTTACCACTACCCTCAACTTTGTCATCATTATTGCAACCATTACTAAGATTATGGTTCTTGTACAACCATCTCGTGAACTACACGCAACACCGTTGCATCCATCGCTTGTCGGACCTACTACAAATCTCAGTCTCATTAACAGTGCTGCCACTTGAACTATTCAATTACCACCATCACGTTCACAATCATTGTCATCTTTACAGTTCCCACCACCGTTGTACTGTGACATCTACCACTGGAAGCTCCATAATACCATTACCATAACTATTATAATTTTCAGTTGTTATTGATCAAGGGGAGAAAAATTAGTTTTACTCATTTATCCTTAGATTTACTTTTGTTATCTTCCAACTCAATCTTAGCTTGCCACAAGTTAGTCTTCAATTGAAATCAAATCTCTTTTTAGTTAAAACTGAGTGTAATATGTTAGAACTTAACGGTATAACTAATAAAAAAATAGATTCCTTTGAAACTTACCTTTAGCTACCTCAAAGAACGAATGTTGCGAGTGTCTAATTCTGTTGGAATTTCTATCTCTTCTTTCATATGTTCCAAAGGAATAGTAAATTTTTGCAACGACAAAGAAAAAAAAAAACCACTCTTGCTGAAGGCGATTTTAAGTGAAACCATGTTTATTCGGTAAAATTTGCATAAATGCATTTATTAGTTTTCGCAATTACTTATCACGATGGAGTGGGGGTAGGTCGCATTTTACACATAAGTGTTGAGAAGAAAATGATCCACTTTGAAGTGTGTTTACAGATCAATCATAGAAGAACGGTGTATGTTCTGTGTGAAACTAGTCACTTTCTACAGAAACTCAAGTCATTTTATGCAAAAGTGCATGTCGGATTCTACCGACGCCCCAGTCTTTTTATGCAGAAGTTACGGGGGGCACAAGCGCTGCTTTTGCTTTGTTGGGACTCCTAAAAAAAGGACCTTGTGGGAACTATGCTTTCCCTTGCTAAGGGGTTTGGGATTGAAGAAACGGATGCGCTTTAGCCGTTTTGTTATGAAAAGCAAAGCGTTTTGTCATCACTCAATTAGGTCGCATTTTTCGGTCCAAATATACACGTAGTTGTTGATGAGATAATGATTGGAGAAAGAAAAGGGCTGCTCTGATTTCTTGTTTTTGTTGTGAAATGTCTTTGATGTTTAAATTTTTCGTTTTAGAAGAGATTGAAGAAGGAGATTCAGTATTGTATCTACACATAAACGACTTGGGCATTGGCACCAACCGACAAGCACCGTCGTGCATAAGTACCTGCTTGTCTGCACAAAATGACTCGTGTCACCTAAAATGTGTACGACTTTTGCGCAAGCACAAATGACCTGACTATCTCGTAAGGTGCTCCACTTGTGCACGGTGTGCTCAGTCTGGAAGCTTGTATTTGTTCGTGAAATAGGCAGAGCGCATCACTTTTTGGGACTTACCCATTCCTTCCTTGCATGGATGGATCTCACAATCTATGTGGTATTGTGGCCTGCCCTGTGCATAAGAAAAGTAAACATAATTTTTGATAGGGGAAGAGCTTATGTCCCGGTACCCCAAGGGTAGGTTTCAATCGCAAATGGTTGGCCATAATACCACATCAATTGCGAGATCCGTTCACACCAATAAGGAATGGATAAAACCCAACAATTGAATGGTTCATCAAAACATGGGAGTTTTATCAATGCCAAATTAAATGGCTAATCATCTAGGCGCAGATAACTTGATGGTATTTATCAATTGAGTGTCGCTTGATCCTACTAATTATAAGAGTGAAAAATTGGAAGAGAACAACAATATGATGACACCTTAACTATTAGTAAATACGGTATTAGTAAAACAATAATGATGCGATGAATATGGCGCCATGCAAATAACGTTGTTCCAGTAACTGGCTTACAAGCATAGGAATGTTTACTGTCAACCCGTTTAATATAATTTTAACGGGTTTTTAAAAACTCCAAATGTGATAACATAGATGAATAGTAACACAGATTGACAAGAATCATCATGTAAGTTGAACAAACATAAGTTGGAAAATGGGAAGCACAGTACAAAGCTAGATGCAAGCTACATAAAGTTTTGAATGGATGAGAAGCTACATAGGTGCTATAACAGACCCTAGTAATGACCATAATCCCATGTGTAGCCACAAGATTAGTACTTGAGCAAATGCTTGAAAATAACAGACAAATGCATTGGTGCGGTTCGTTTAGTACAATCGTCGTATCCAATCGAACGACAAAAGAGTATTTGGAGACTTCAACGTGCTTTCAAGTCAAGTTTCGACGTTACTTGAAAGCTACATTTTCAAATGAAAATGGCTCATGATAGGACCGATGTAGCATTTCCTATTTTGAAACTCTTGCATGCCTAAACTATGGATAAATATTTTGCTTTTAACGGTTATGAAGTTATTGCATGCCTAAATATGAGAAATGCATTGTTCTTGGACAGTTCCTATTCTTCAAGTATTCCATCACATGTTGTACATAATCTGAAACAGTACACAGGTAAATGTGTGGCAACTAGTCAGAGCGATCTTGAAGCAAATATTGTTCCAGTATTCCTTTCACTCCAAATGGGATAAATAGTAAGTAGTAGTTTAGAATAAACTTCATGGACAGTACCATTTCAAAAATATCAACTAACAATTTCAAGTAAAAATGAACTTGACAAAGCTTACGGAATAGCTAAAAGCTTCAATCAAACCTGATGTCCTGATGTATTATTAGAAATCCTAACTCTTCGTACATCATCATCCACAAATAATAAGTTGTAAGACAGCCTACTAATAATCAAAACTATACAGCCAAGTACACAAAAATTCAACTTTCTTGAGACATTATTCCCTCATTAATCCCTAAAGCAGTGCATAATCTTCGAAAAATGTTGTTGTTAGGCCAGGGTGTCCCAGCTTCTCACACGCCATCTGTTCTTAGGCTAACTAGATGAACAAAGCTGTCCAGTCCTTATTTTATGCTAAAAAAAATTCTTGTATCTCTCCAACCAAAACTGCAAGCAAATCAGCTTTAAACAAGCCTTGAAGATACCACCAAACTCATTCCCATCCTATGTTTATAAGTAAAGTCAAAGGATAACAAAGGTAACATATTCCCACGTGTTAGACAGTGTTGATAGTGCTGAAAATTCATAACATGATACATCACTTTACAAATTGCCATAACATGGCAGTAATGCGATACACTGTAAATTGATCAGGACGGGGCCTTTCTGATGCAAGAAAGTGCAACCACATCGATGCAATTGTTGCATACTCTTACTGTAACACGAAGCACTTCCAAAAAGTAAAGGCATATGCCATCACTATAAGTGTCCAAAACCTACAATCAGAAAGAACATTATGCATTGCAAGCGGGTACTTTAGTGATCACTTGAACCTAAATAATAATACCTTGTGAAAAAGATAGTCCTTAATTGTTGTGGCTATTTCAATATAGTACCACATCGATGCTGCCAATATTTCTACTCATCAATCAGCCAATTAACTATTAGTCTTGTGGTATGAACTGCCGTACTCTGAAGGATGTAGTATCCCACCAAAAAATGTTGATATTGCAATTTCTTATTTCTATAATTGGTTGCAGGACTCTAATTTCGATACGTTTTCCTTACATTAAACTATTCAAGTGCCGATAGCATCACCCTTAAGTAGATGTATTTCGCCAATACAACTATGACAGGCACTTTAATTTCAACAAGCACGTCCCAAGAACATTATAGGAACGAATGTACAAATGTCAAAATAATCGAATTACTCACAATGGCAACACTAAGTGGATTAAAGGCTAGTTACACTACCAATGTAGATGAAAGAAAATGAGGTAGAATGCTATGAAGATCGGTAGCAAAACAAGGTTGCTAACCTCTGTGATTTGGGTGGAATGTTAAAAATCGAAAGCTTATCAATGGTGCTGTAAGTCTGTTTGCCGTTGTCTAGTTAACTAGAACTAGGATGGCAAATGCCAAGAACATTATAGGAACGAAAATTTTGTGTCTCCATAAATCAATGTGTAGAGCAGAAGATAATTAACTCAACAAAGATGGATTATTCACCTAACAAGGGATTCTCATGGTAGAAAACAATAAATGCATTGCACTAATCTTAATGGTCATTCATAAGAACCAAATATAGAAGTTTCACAGACAACACAAAGCAGAAAATTCCAGTAATATGTAATACAATATAGCTTACCCAAGCAATCCACAAATAGACAGCACAATCCAAACTTGTGTGATCAAGGTGGAGGTGATGCAGCCGTAAGGTGCTGTCCAGCTATGTCGTTGCCAGAAGGTTCGGTTTGGAGGAGAGAGAGGGAGTCAACGTAGCCAATGGATCGATTTCAGCACCCATGGAAAGAAAGGGTGTCGTCGTCGACGACTATAGATCGATTTTGAAACCCATGGATCATCGTTGTCGGAAGGTGGAGGTGTTGTCGCCGCCGGCACATGGAATCGAGGAAAGAGAGAAAGAGAGAGAGACACTTGGTTTGGAGAGAGGGATGTAGATCGCGTCACCGGAAGGTGGATGGCGTTGAGAAGTCGTCGGCAGATGGAAATGGAGAGAGAGGGAGCCAGAGAGTTTGGCTGGAAAGAGAAGAAAATGCTGAGAATATCAATCCAAAAGTATGATGTGGGACAAATAGGGGGAGGGGTATTTTGGAGATGGGAAAAGATATGGTTTCAAAAAACCCATTTTTTCCAACTAATCCCCTTTTTTAGATATTTTCAAAATATACCCCACTTTTTCACAATTTCCCAAGACAAACCCCTCATCTACAAATATTTAACTCTAAATCCCATGTTTTCCTAATTTTCCCTTGATAATATGAGACAATCCATGAAAATGTGCCCAAGGGCATGCATGCAAGATGGAGAGTGCCTGGGCGATAAATGGATCACTGACAAGACAGCTTTTGGTAAGGTACCAAACGCGAAGATCAACGTTGGCTGCTATAAGGCCCACCCCCGTTTGTAAGGAAATTGAGTTAAATATTATACTGATATGAATATGTATCAGATTTCGGCACATGCAGTCGCATTCTCTAGAATCGTCATGAATTGTGACTACTAAATCCTGATTGTTCCCCAGCCTATCCGGTGTGCTTCCTTGGGAGGCCGAGATCTTAGCCTTGATTTTTATGTTAAAACTCCTAGTAATTGTGGAAACAAGATGTTGTGCTTGGACTACGATTTTATGAGGGTCAAAATTTCCCTACCTAAATATTCACTCATTATGGTTTAACCAAATACACCAGAGAGTAACGAAGAAAAGATTTTGCTAGTGAGCTTAACAAGGTCATTTTGGCAATAAAAGTTCAACCTTAGGTCAAGTTTATCAAGGAAATTAGTCTATTTATGCCTTTAAGGACTCAAATAATAATAATAATAAAACAATATATGCTAAATTTTTCTTGTAGAAGTTGGAGATATAATAAATCAAACAATTCATTTTACTACTGCCACGTCTTATTTTGTGGTAACTAGATTGAGCTAATGCTTAAACCACAACTAACGTAGTCGGCTCATGCAATCGATTAACAAAACCTGATCAATACAAACAATAAAAACTTTATCATGTAAATGGACACCAAGAGGGTAGAAGTAGTTCATATGGAGTAAAGATGTTGACTGCTGGAAATCTGAGTAGAGTGCTTGAAATAATGGGATGAAAGAAAAAGTTTTAATTAAAATGAGGTAGAGCGGTTATTTAAAAAATGTTGAGAAGAATGACATGGCTTAACTTTTTTTATTTTATTTAATACAAGTATATTATGAAGGTGTATAATTTAATATTTCTACTTTGTGGTGGACGATGTTCTCCCTTAATAAGAGTTTAGATAATGTAGATGTGACTTCGTGATAGTTTTTGTTTGGTTTATATGCAGATACAGTGGTTGGGAAGTACATCTAATCGTGCAAGTGCACGTGCCAACTGCCCTTACTAAAGGATAAAAAGTAGTGGTACCCTACCCTACGAAAGGGATCAAGTCCCCCAACTTTTGGTAGCGCCATTCACATTCCCACCTTAAGTACTCTCACGGTACCATGGTCCTCGTGTACTAGGATCTCACAATAGTCGCTACAAGTTGGCCTTTTCCTATAATGTCCCGCGAAAAAGAAAAAAAGAAGCTAAAGAGGAAATCAAGTACTTGAACAACCTTATAAGGGTGCAAGAACCACACATCTATCTCTCTCTCTCTCTCTCTCTCTTCTTTTGACTAATACCGTTACAAGAAAAATGGAGGATCAATGTAGTACTCTTAGCTGGGGTTACTACTACCAAGAAGAGGTATGGACATTTCTTGGCCATTGCTTTCACCATATCTGGATTGTTTGAAGGTTCCAAGTAATTTACATTTTGCAAATAAATTTGCTTGACAGGGATTTGAGGAGTTGAAGCATGCTCTCTTGTACACAACTTTGGAGCTACAGACAACGATCCAGTGCGCACATGAGGAACTTGCAACAAAAGCAGATGAATTGGTGTATCTCAGAGGTGTCTTGAACAGAACCATTAAGGAGAGGGATGAAGCCCATTCCAAGTGCCAAAGCCTAATTTTGGACACCCTCTTGCTCCAACAACTACGTCAAGCAGAAGGTGCCTCTTTGATTGGGACAACCCGCAATGAAGATGAACCAACTTTTCTTGGGGGAGATTCCAAGTCCAACCATGGATTTTCCTACTCGGGATGCGATGAAAACGTCACCGTGTCACCGGGTACAGAACAAATTCCTCCATCTCCAATAGGTCCAGTACCGCTTCCGCTACCACCATCACTATCACCGTCCGAAACAGACGTTATCGAAGAATTAGCCTCCAAAAAGGCATTGCCGCAGAGAGGGAAGTTCTTGCAGGCACTAATGGAAGCTGGACCGCTCCTTCAAACGCTCCTCCTAGCCGGACCGCTTCCTCAGTGGCAGTATCCACCTCCCCAGCTCAACTCAATTGACATCCCACCAGTGTCCATCTCATCTCCCGCGCCTCGGACCGACTGTTTCGGCAAAAAGAGGGGCTTACTGAAGTGTGAAGGGTCTGATTCGTCTTCCAACCCCAAGAATCAAAAGGTTGTTCACCAATCACCGTTGACAAACATCTAGTTACTAGTGATCCTCCATAATTAGGTATCATATCCATCCTTTTCACACTGTTGAAGCATGAAAAGTGACTATCATGAAAGAGAAGGCCATGATGCACCCTCTTTAGAGTTTAGTACTATAGCTTGCCTTAGAAATTAAGTAGGTTGGTACTACTGCCAGAGCGAGAATCTTTCATGCCAGAGGAATACTTGCATTACAGGTTCGTACTGCATGCCTTGGAGGTGTACATTTGCTCTGGCAAAAAGAGTTTTGCATGCGCTGATAAGAATGTTGGCAATCGAGCACTTTAATTATAACTACCAAGAAATTAGAGAGATCGAGAAAGAGGCACCATCAAAGCATTTTAGCTTCTTTGTTGGATTGAGATCTACTATAACTACTCTGCCTTGCAGTATGAATTGAATTAGGGGTTTTAACTGTCCAAAGTAATGGACAAAATTCTATATATGAAAACATTATCTTTCTCCTATATATAAATGTGAAAGTGCACCTGGGTGGATTTGATTTTGATGCTGTGGGCCCTTTATGCTTATAAACTAGAGGATTAACCCTAATGTACATCTGAAGTGGTAATTCTATGATCAGTGTCTTGCTGTTTTTTTTTTTGAGGATTGTAAAGCTTTTAACTGAATTTGCAATATAAGTATAGGATTCTTTTGGCATCATATGTCCATTTTTATGGAGCCTATACACCTACCGTGCATGGCCTGTGTCTGCCACCAAAATGGACCTTTATCTACTTTATTCATTTCTCTGTCATGCAGAGTGGAAATGAACCAAGAATCCATTGAAACTTAGGTCAGATTAAGATCTATACGAGCCCACATAAGGATCCAGCGTGTTGCTGCTAAAAACATGCTCCGCGTATATTGCAGAACCCGAGCCTGGACCGATGACCTGTAAGACAGAAAACGAGTGACCGCCGGGTGGGGTTCCCGGCGGAGAACTCTCCGATGCTTAAGTCAGAGCGCAGCTACATGATAATGACTCTGAAAAAGCATGAATGTGTGTCGTTTTTCGTCCCTTTTACCTGGGGGGTAGACCCCTTTATATAATGGTAGGAAGAAGAGCCCTAGTAGGACTGGGCCGTAGGCTAGATGTGTTAGGATCGCATTAGGATCCTTGAGGATCACGTCCTAATCTCTGATAAGATAACTATCAGTCTTCCAGTTCAACTAGGATTGCCGGTATTCCCCAATTATTGGGAGTTTTATTTGAGGTATATCATATGCCCCCCACTTCCTTAGCCAAAATGTTTGGCTGAGGAAGTTTATACCTGGTGTCTTGAGACACACGTCAGATTTGTAAGGGATTCTCCATCCGCTTGTAGGTGTAATAATATTTCTCTACTCCATGTGCTCGAACCGAAGCTCTTGGGAGCTTAAGCCTTGGAACTTTGCCCGAGTAGGATGCTAGAACTCTAGCTCTTGAGAGCTAGGTCTTTCGAATGTCGCCTAAGTAGGCTACTTGGAATCATCTTTGGGAAGATGAATCATGGGATCTCGGGATCCATTAGAGGTTGTGCCCCTTGTTAGCCTCTCTAGAGAGAGGACACAGAGCTGTGCATGCAAGTTGTTGCATGTGCTAAGTGTTTGAATGTTCCCTTGAGGGGTCACCTCTCCTGTGGAGGGTGTTTGTTTTGTGCAAGTGTGTGTTCTTTAGCTTGAGCTGACCACATCATGCTTGCGTTTTACTTTGACGCGAACCCTTATCGTCAGCTAAGGGCTGGCAAAGAAGCCTCGCACTCACGCTCGGCCAGGTTTCGAATTAACAAAACAGGGTAGGGTGACGAACTCCCACTTGGTTTTGCCGTTTCACGGGTTAGAACTATAGCTAAACCGTTCGGATAGAACTTGAGCTCTATCCTGTCACCCTTGAGGGTGTTACCCTTGAGGGTGTTCGTCCCTTGAGGGACCGCCCTAGAGGGCTAGTGGAACGTAGAGTTCAGATAAGCGCCCTTGAGGGCTAATGGAGCACATAGCTCATGTAAATACCCTCGGAGGGTTGACGAAACTTAGAATTCTCGTACGTGCCCTTGAGGGAGTATGAAGCGTGTAGCTCATGTAAATGCCCTGGGGGGCTGGACAGAACTTAGAGTTCTCAACATAGGTGCCCTTGAGGGCAGATGGAGCGCAAAGTGCTCTGATTCGCCAGTTGCATTGGTAGCATGCGCTGGTGTGAATGTTTGACCGTTGATAGTCGGTCACTGTATGACCGGATATATAATTCCGAGCTCGACGGCAGGATACTGCTGCAATAATCCTTAAGTTGCCGGGTGCTATGAATTTGTTCCTTGCTTGTGAAGTGGTTTTTGCGTCATTGTTGATGCTTAGCAGCGCAGTATAAACCCTTGCAACAAGAAAAAGTACGTGACTGAAAAAACAGCTTCTGAAGCAATTAAAGTACATAAACTTAAATGTTCAACTATGTTTTTAACACATAATTGAGAGCGGTGTTCAACACAGCGGCCCCCTTGGGGTTTTGTCGGTTAGCCGACAGGGGGTGTGCTGCACTGCGTGTCGCAGGTGAGTTTAAAACGTCAAAGCAGTCGGAGCCCCGACTTGTGACGTGCGTGCGCTAATTGGGGCAACTAAATAATGCTAGACCAAAATATATCTAAGTAATATACGAGCGCATAGGAGAAGCAGCCTTCGGAAGGCTTGCTAGTGCCTAGAATTATAGTCGCTTTATTTTTTAGCGACCTGCCACGCAATATAAAATATGCGCACACTTTAAAGAATGCGCATCATATGCGAATTAAATGAGACCATGTGGATCTTCAATCTAGATATGCACTTTAAAGAGTTTGTGGTATATGCCAAATAAGTAAGACCCTTTGGCTCTAAAATACAGATTTGCATGTAAATTTTCATATTTTTTAAAAGCGTATGGCCCATGTTGAATAAATGAGACCCTTAGGATCTCAAACATAAATAAGCATCTTTCATATGCCAAAGTCTAATTCTTTTTTAAAAAGTGTGGCATATGTGAAATAAATAAGACCTTTGCGGGTTTGAAAGTAAATATGCATAATTGTGGGAGTCAATATAAAAAAGAATTGACCTTTTCTTTCTCTTCTCTGCCTCTTTCCTTTCATCGACAGAAGCACGGCTGCCTCTACTGCCGGTCAGATCACATCGCCGACGTCAAGCAAAAAAGGAGCGGCGATGGGTCATTCCGGTTGCGAAAGGCCTACCGGCCGGATGGGGGCGCCGATTGGTGCTGGTACGGCGGTCGCGGGCGGCGCCGCTATTGGCGTAGTTTTAGACGAAAGGATGGTGGTGAGAGGGCGACGCGACGCCGGCGATGGTGGTGATGACACCGACGCTGTCGCTAGTAACGGTGCCGACGGTGCTGACGGGCCTGCCGCTCGTCGCAGTGGAGCGGATCTGGACCGGAGGGCGTCGATGACGTTCCAATCTGTTGCTAACGGCGGTTGTGTGGCGCCGTCCAGCGCCGGTTCTGGTGGCTGTGAAGCTGCTTCTTCCTCTTTTTTTCTTTTTTGTTGAGATGTTTGTTGTTGCTCCGACAGCTTTGCAGCGATGGTCGACAGTTTGTGTTGCCCGCGACTCTGTTAGCGTAATAGTTGCGCGGACGTGGGGCTGCCCACGTGGATGCTGTTGACGGCGGTGGCGCCTTCTTTTTTCCTTGTTCCGTCATTGCAGTTGCGACGACAGCGTCACAACGATGATGGCTGTGCTACTGACAGCGTTGATTTGTTTAGGTTTTGACCCTTTGCCGCGGCGGCGACCTTGGTTGACGTGGTGGCTGCCTGGAGGCGTCGCTGCTACTGTTCGTGGTGGACAGCAAGTGTCGGGGCGAGCCGCGATGCTGCGGCGCCGGCGCCTTGCTGGTGGCATTGATCACATGGCGCGATCAAACTCTTTTTTTTTCTTTTTCTTCTTGTGTCGATGCTCCGGCAGCTTCACGGTGATTGTGTTGACCGGAGAAAGGACCCGCCGACGGCGACAGTCGGTGGTGAATGTCCTGTGACAAGGTGACCGGAGAAAGGCGACGTTTACGGCGCCTTTTTGCGGCGGATGACTTGGTGGTTCAGAAGCATACGTGGTGGTGCGTACGGTTTAAACCTTATGGCGGTGCTACCACTGCTGCTTCTTTTCTTTTTGCTGGATTTTTTCACCGGAGGTGCCGTCGGTGGCTCGCGGCACCTTGCTGGTTCTCTTTGCTGCTCTGGTAGCTTTGCAACGACCGGAGATGGTGACCTCCTGACCTTGTTTTTGATTGTGCATGCATGGGCTTGCCGTGTAGGCAATGCTGATGGTGGCGGCGTTGTTGTTCACGTGTTGACCATGGGGGCAAAATGATTACGTTTTCTTGAGGTCAATCGGCTAGGCTAGCGGGTCCCACGGATGGCGCCAAAATGTTGCTGCTAAAAACATGCTCCGCGTATATTGCAGAACCCGAGCCTGGACCGATGACCTGTAAGACAGAAAACGAGTGACCGCCGGGTGGGGTTCCCGGCGGAGAACTCTCCGATGCTTAAGTCAGAGCGCAGCTACATGATAATGACTCTGAAAAAGCATGAATGTGTGTCGTTTTTCGTCCCTTTTACCTGGGGGGTAGACCCCTTTATATAATGGTAGGAAGAAGAGCCCTAGTAGGACTGGGCCGTAGGCTAGATGTGTTAGGATCGCATTAGGATCCTTGAGGATCACGTCCTAATCTCTGATAAGATAACTATCAGTCTTCCAGTTCAACTAGGATTGCCGGTATTCCCCAATTATTGGGAGTTTTATTTGAGGTATATCACAGCGGAAGGAGGTAAAATTAAGATCTATTAGCAGACATTAGATCGTTTGGTAGCAAGTTATCCTTTAGTAAAGTTAAACAGATACCAGGGCCACAATTATTAAGAGCGCATGAGCTAACAAGGTCTGCATTGCAGTTTCGATGAAATTTTGCAAATTAACCAATACATACGTTTCTTCAAAAGAAAAAAAAAAGGATCAAGTTTATTATAGTAGAAGATAAGGCGCCAGAACCTTAAAGTTCGTTAGGCCATGTATATGTATTGCCATCATATGGTTGACTTCGCCCGTACAACAACGTCAATGAATGATATGAAACCTAAGAACTTTTGCGTTCAGTTGTTAGATTAAGGACTGGTAGCCTTTTCGGCGCAACTTTTTTTGCTCTTGTGCACGCTGGTAGAAAATGGCAAGCCGGTGGGTGAAGAGGGCGCATGCATGAGCAAATTTGCAAGTGCTAATTGCAAGAAAAATGGGAAATGCCACATCGGAAGTAATTTCCCAATCTTAACATGTTTCTATTAAATTATACTCCGCTCAGATAGTATTTTCTTTGTTTTTTACTTTTGTGTTTTCATATAAATTATGTGTTGTTTCTTTACCATTTTCAAATTTCAGTTTCATAGCTTTGGATCCAAACACCATGTTGCTAGCCTATCCTAGCTACGCATTTTTTTACCACTGGCACGAAAGTACTTTAAGTATTGGAATCGTGCCCTCCCTAGAAGGGGTTGGCCTCCGGGCTTCTCCCAATAGAAGGGGTCGGCCCAAGCCCCCTCTCCTTGCTCCTTGAGGTCTCCCATGCTTCACCCCTTGGGGGCTCCCTTCGCTTGGGTGCTCCCTCTTCTTGAGGTTTCCTTTCTTTAGCTCTTTGGGGACTCCCTTCTCTTAGAGGCTCCTTCTCCTTGCCGCTTGGTGGCTCCCTATATTTGATCACCTCTCTTCACCTATTGAGGGCTCCCTTTCCTCACATCTTGTTCTATATTCCCATTAGAAGCTCAATACTCCAAGACTCCCGCCACTGCACATGAGAACCGTGATGTCCAATTGTGCTCAAGTGTCGTCTCTGTGTCACGTGCCCCTAGCACGAGACATATCTCATGCCCGATCACAACAACGCCTCACCACACTTGAGCATCAGCTTTACATGCCCTTAGCACGATGCCTGTCACTATGCCAGAGCGTCGTAAAACCAGACTACATCTGAGCACTGCCTCCTTCCATATGTGCCCACAGCACAATGCCCGTCGGCGGTCCAAGCGATGTGACGTTCGGCCGTGACCGAGCGCCATCCCTTGTCATATGCACCCCCGGTGCTTGTTCAATAGGCGGCGTCTATGCTCTATCGACGTGTCATATTATATGCCATAATAAGTCAATTATTTATTTAAGTCTAATTTTATTTGTTCACTCGTTCGATTTAGTAATCATCTAGTGCTCCAAGTTATAGTAAATGGTCAAACTGTTATATACCAAAGTTGAGGGTGATAGAGGAATAACCGAAGCTAGAGGGTCACTTATGGAAATAATAATTAAAATGGGGTTAATATGTAATTATAACTACAAATACTTAATCCAGAAGAAGAAAGAGGAAGAGGGAGGAAAAATTGGGTAATCGAGAGAGTGAGAAAGGAGGAAAGAATATCTGGAAATTAGGGGGAAGGGGAACGGCTGATGTAACACCCCAAAACTTGAAGCTAATTTTATGGTTAAAAAAAGCAACTAATTATTTATTGGACTTTTAGCGACTAATTGGTGAGCATTATAATTTTTGCAATCTTTAGCAACAAATTTTAGAAACCAGAAGTTATAATTTAACATTGATAGTTATAAATGATACCGATTTAGGTCTTTAGTGATGATTAGTGTGACCAAATTTTATCGTCAACTTATAGCGACAATTTTGATGCAGGGTACAATACGCAAATTATGATAATTAAAGGCGTAAATTATAGGTTAAAATTTAGTTAAGGATGATTAGATAAATAAAGAAAGAAAATTAAGTCAACCTTTATTTTTCGAAAAAGATAATTTTAGAAAGGGAAAATAGGAGAGAAATTATGAGGGAACCGTGCAATGGGATTTATACCTACAAGTTACAGCTAAAAGAAAGGATTCTCGCGATCAGGTCGATTGTTTGATAAGACTTTTACTCTCTTTTTCTCAATTAAACTCATTGTTTTAGGTGAGTAAAAGTTGAATTTACGGGTGGGCAACCATAGCTGTGAGTATGAGGATGTGTCCGAGTGTGTTTTAGGAGTGGTTGTGTTGTGGTCAAAGGGAGAGGGAAATGGCTACCGTGAAGATGTGCTTCGGCCCAACCATGGTTCGGGTGAAGGGGGCTGCTTACAGTGTGCATCGTGTGGGTTTTTACGTGAAAGGATTGTGTAAATTTGTGTGTATATGTGGGTTAATATTGTTATTTAGAATTTTTTAGACTTAGATTTGGTATGTCATTTATGATAATTTACCGACAGTATGATTTGATTGATGGTTTAGTTGTTCTGATGATGACTGTCTATTTGGTTGTGAGGTTATTATTGTCTTAGTGTAATTGATTGAGTGAGTGGTTAACGTTCCAGATTTTTGGGGCCTTATAGCTGATTTGGTCAGATGTGTGGAATGATTGAAGGTGAAGGGGTTTCAAATAATAGGATGGAGAATCAAGAGAATTTAGTAAGGGGTAGAAAGAGGAGTTAACAGATGCAAAAGATAGGCAAAAAATGATGTCAGAATTTTGACAACTGAAGTGCGAAATCCGATCAAGAGGATTGTGCACAATCAGTCAGCCTCCACCCTTTGTCGTTCAGATTAAAGGATTATTTTTATTATTTTTTTGTGTATGAGCGGAGCTTAGGTTTATATCTTGTGTTTGCATGTGTAAGGCTGTCGTACAGCCGTAAAGGGTGTGTAAGTGTAACTGTGTGCGGTGTGCATGAAAGAAATGGGCTGCCAGGCAGTCGAGTTCTATGCAGTTATGGTGTATGTGAGCATGTGTGTACAACCATGTCGTTGTGTGTGTGTGTGTGAGTGTTTGTGTGTGTGTAATGTGTGTATAGTCATGTGGCCATGTGCCTGTGTTTGTCTGCACACACGTGTGTGTGTGTGTGTGTGCAGTCTTTGGTTATGTGTCCATGTGTGTGTGTGAAAACTGAATACACTGTGTCTCATAGGTTTGTATATGGAAGAGGAAAAAGGGGTGGCCAATTGTAGCTATGTGTGTGTACAGACGTGTGTGTGCATTCGGGGATATGTGTGTGTGTGTGTGTACATGCGCGCGTGCATGCATGCGTGTGTATGTATGTAGACACGTGTGTGTGTGTGTGTGTGTGTGTTATGTGAGTACAGCCCTATGCGCGAGCGTATGTAATGTGTTTGAAGAGTTGGAATCGCGTCTTCCCCCGAAAGGGTTGGCCCCCAGACTTTCCCCGAAGGGGTCGGCCCAAGCACTCTCTTATTACTCCTTGGCATCTCCCTTGCTTCACCCCTGGGGGCTCCTTTCCCTCGAGTGCTCACTATTCTTGGGGTTTCCCTAGCTTTAGCTTTTTGCAGACTCCTGTCTCATAGGGGCTCCTTTTCCTTGTCTCGTGGGGGCTCCCTATAAATGATCACCTCTCTTCACCCCTTGAGGGATCCCTTGTCTCACATCTTGTTCGCTGTTCCCATTAGAAGCTCAATACTTCAAGACTCCCGCCACTGCAAGTGAGTACCGTGATGTCCACTTGTACCCAAGCATCGTCTCTGCCTCACCTGCCCTTAGCACGAGACACGTCGCGTGCCCGATTGCAGCAACGCCTCACCACACTTAAGCACCGGCTTTACATGCCCCCATCATGACACCTGTCACCACACCGAAGCATCGTAAAGCCAGACTGCATCCGAGCACTGCCTCCTTCCATATGTGCCCACAGCACAATGCCCATAGACGGTCCAAGTGTCGTGACGTTCGGCCATGCCCGAGCGCCGTCCCTTGTCATGTGCACCCCCGGCACTCGTTCGATAGGCCGCATCTATGCTCTATTGACGTCTCATATTATATGCCGTTACAATTCAATTATTTATTTAAGTCTTATTTTACTTCTTCACTCATACGATTTAATAATCATTTGGGGCTCCAAGTTATAGTAAATGGTCAAACTATCATATACCAAAGTTGAGGGTGATAGAGAAATAACTGAAGCTAGAGGGTGACATTTGGAAATAATAATTAAAATGGGGTTAATATGTAATTATAACTATAAATACTTAAGTCAGAAAAAGAAGAGAGAGGAAGAGGGAGGAAAAATTGGGTAATCGAGAGAGTGAGAAAGGAGGAAAGAAAATCTAAAAATTAGCGAGAAGGGGTAAGGGCTGATGTAATACTCCAAAACTTGAAGCTAATTTTATGGTAAAAAAAATCAACTAATTTTTTATTGGACCTTTAGTGACGAATTGGTGAGCATTATAATTTTTGCAATCTTTAGCGACAAATTTTAGAAACCAGAAGTTATAATTTAACAGTAGCAGTTATAAATGATACCGATTCAGGTCTTTAGTGATGATTAGCGTGGCCGAATTTTGTCGTCAACTTTTAGCGACAATTTTGATGCGGCGTACCATACATAAATTATGATAATTAAAGGCGTAAATTACAAATTAAAATTTAGTTAAGGATGATTAGATAAATAAAGAAATAAAATTAAGTCAACCCTTTATTTTTTGAAAAAGATAATTTTAAAAAGGGGAAATAGGAGAGGTATTAGGAGTGAATCATGCAATGGGATTTATATCTATTCAGTTACAACTAAAGAATGGGAAAGAGGTGGGGGGAGGGGGAGAAACATTACAAAGAAGGGTGCGTCTGTGCTCGTGGGAAAAAGGGGGCTGTACGAAGCTTGGCGTCGGATTCCTGCGATCGGGTCGATTGTTTGGTAAGACTCTTACTCCCTTTTTCTTCATTAAACTCATTGTTTTAGGTGAGTAGGAGTTGAATTTATATGTGGGTAGCCATAGCTGTGAGTGTGAAGGTGTGTCTGAGTGTGTTTTGGGAGTGGTTGTATTGTGGTGAAAGGGAGAGGGAAATGGGCTACCATGAAGATGTGCTTCGGCACAACCATGGTTCGGGTGAAGGGGGTTGCTTACAGTGTGCATCGTGTGGGTTTTTATGTGAAAGGGTTGTGTAAATTTGTGTGTGTATACGTGGGTTAATATTTTTATTTAGAATTTTTTAGACTTAGATTTTGTATGTCATTTATGATAATCTACTGACAGTATGATTTGATTAACGACTTAGTTGTACTGATGATGAATGTCCGTTTGGTTGTGAGGTTATTATTGTCTTAGTGTAATTGATCGAGTGAGTAGTTAATGCTCCAGATTTTTGGGGCCTTATAGCTGATTTGGTCATATGTGTGGAACGATTGAAGGTGAGGGGGTTTCAAATAATAGGATGGAGAATCAAGAGAATTCAGTAAGGGACAGAAAGAGGAGTTAACAGATGCAAGAGAGAGCCTAATTTGATGTCAGAATTTTGAGGACTGAAGTGCAAAATCCGATCAACGGGATTGCGAACTATCAGTTAGCCTCCACCCTTTATCGTTCGGATTAGAGGATTATTTTTTGTGTATGCTCGGGTCTTGGGTCTATATCTTGTGTTTGCATCTGTAAGGTTGTCATATAGCCGTGAAGGGTGTGTGAGCGTAACCACGTGTGGTGTGCATGAAAGGAAAAAGCTGCTAGTCAGTCGAGTTCTATGTAGTTATGATGTATGGGAGCATGTACGTACAACCATGTCATTGTGTATATTTGTGTGTATGTGTACAACCTTTGATTGTGTGTAACGTGTGCATAGTCGTGTGTGTGTCTATGCGCGCGCGCGTGTGAGTCTACACACGCGCGAGTGTGTGTGTATGCGTGTGTGTGTGAAAACTGGATACAATGTGCGTCATGGGTTTGTATGTGGAGGAGGAAAATGGGGCTGCCAAATGTGGCTATGTGTGTGTAAAATGGAGTTTGTGCGTGTGTTCTGTGTGAGTTGGGTGTATGTGGGTGGGTGGGTGTGGGTGGGTATAATATATGCATGTGTGTCTATATGAGTGTATATAGTAGGGTGTATGCATGAGTCTGGGTGTGGGTAATGTGTTTGCAGGTTTGTGGGGCTGGGGTATACACAGTCTGTGTGTGCGCGCGTGCAAGCGTACGTGTGTATACTTTGTGTGTGTGAGTAATGTTTGTGAACCATGTCTATGTAGTGAGTGTGCGTGTGTGTATCTAAACAATGTGTGCATAATGGTGTGTGCGTGTGTGTGTGCGTGTGTGTGTGACAGTCTAGATAGTGTTGTATCATATATTGTATCATATGTGCAGGTATACCTTGTGCTTGTGTTGATGTACCTTGTGCTTCTGTATGTATTGGGCCTCACTGTGGATATTTTTGGACAAGGGTTCGCGCGTGATTGTGTTGTGATTAGGAGAGGGGATTGAGGAATTTTAATGCAGAGAAAAATAACGTTCAATCGCTTATTAAATTATAAATTCGGTGTAGGAGGATGAAGATCGAACTTGAAGTAGTTCCAAGGTATTTAGCGATCCAATTAAGTATCCCTTGCTTTATGCAAACCTCTTTACCCTTTTTAAGTCTAAGTATATTTACATGTGTATTCGGTTCTATTGATTATTTAAATCATTTTAAGAATTATTATAATGGTCGATTTAAACCGTTTGATAATAAAAATAGAATTACCATGCGATGCTTTATTTACTAGACGTTCATAAAAGTGGTTGCGTAAGATTTTTTTTTATTACTGTGCCGCATATCTAATACGAGAATGTTAGATTTTGGGCCCTTATCAATGGGTTGTGTACGTTGATGTAATGCACGTCCTATTACTAGTGGTCGCCCCTATTTCAACAATATGTTAATCTCGAGGTAGGATTCCAGTCACAAGTCAGTGGGGCTATCTTGGTGATCGTGGTCGGCCCTTTTAGGGAGAATACTTGCCAGGTTTATGGAATATCAGCCGAGAAACCAGCATGTATTCTATAAATTGACAACTATTCTTACTAAGGGGAGATCACAAAAATAAAGAGTCTGACCAACCGAATGGTTTACCAACAGGTCAATCGGACAATAGTCAGTAAGAGTTCTTCTTGCAGATCCAAACCAATCGGCTTATACCCCATGTATTTTTACCCAAGAATACCCCCTGAATATGCCAACTTGTTTCATAGGTGTCTTATGTGATTAGATTTTTATAATTCTTTCTTTATGCAGTTAAGGGTAAGAAACTCTTATATCAGGATTCGTCTAGAAAGCTCACAAGAACCCTAATGGCCAAAAAATTCCCTCAGGTCGGTGATTTGGTCCACATCCTTAGCGAATTGCAGAAAGATTTTCAGATCAAGTTCTCAACTCTGGCAGCTCAACATGCGAAGACTGTTTGAGATAAGGAATTTCTCATGAAGAAAGACCAAAGAGGATCAGGAGGGAGAACCTAACGTGGAAAAGAAGGAGGAATAGAAGAAAGCTGATTTGATTGGCAATATAAGTCGGAGGACTATGAAGGAAAAACCGCCGCCTGGAATGGAAAAAAGTGGGCTGCGCTTGAGTCCCAGGTTACCATGATGAGAAGAGCATACAACCCCATAGACCTTAGTGCTCTCACCTTGGACCCCGATGATAGACTTTCTCTAATGTTCATGATGCTGGCATATATAAGTTCGATGCCTGAACTGATCCTAGGATTCATGTTAAGATGTACATACAAGCGTCGGCCTCTTGTAGAGTCAATCAAAACCAGTTGATCCAACTCTTCCACCGTAATTTGACAGGAGTTGTCCCTCGCTGGTTCCTCATCCTTGATGAGGCTCAAATATGAACATATAAGATGTGGTACGAGAGTTTGTAAACTAGTATGAGTATAATGCAGATTTGAATTTCACCCGAAGAGATTTATACACCACTAAACAAGACCCAAAGAATCAATATTTGCATTCACCATCTGATGGAGGAAAAAGGGATCTCAAATGGTTAACCGCCTTGCAGAGGTGGAACAAGTTAATAATATAATGAATAATCTGCTACCGGTATGTCATATATTTTTGGGCATTATCACAACTCTTTCAAGGCTTTGCTAGGACCCTTGGTATAGATTGAAGACACTATCAACAAATAAATCATATCTCGTGAGACGAATCCTGAAGGTTATGGAGCCGGCACAAGGAGTTTTATTGCTCAGTCAAAATCCGCTAGTACCAACAATGTTAACAATGTTCGAGTGCAACAAGTTGCATTGTCGGAACCCAGTACTGAATCACGACAAAATTTTACTTTATTCAATGGTCCCTTGCCTAAGGTGTTTGAGCAATTGCTACGGAGGGGAATGATCTCCAAGTTAACCCCTACCACACACCGGCAGTTATACCTGAAGGATATGATGTTAAGATATTTTGTGCATACCACCAAGGAAAAGGACATTCCACAGAGAGATGTGTCACCCTCAGACATGCTATCAAAGATTTTATTGACAAGGGTGAAGTATCCCTTCCAATTAAGCCAAATGTGATAAAAGACCCTCGCTTGTTCACAAGGTTCATATGATCGATGATGTTCACCAAGGGTTAGATCATTTTGCACTCATGGCACCAGTATGTTAGTACATGGATTCATATGTTTATGTTTAAGTCCCCTCGTCAAGAATTTGCAATGTGATTTCTTAGGAAGAATTGATGGAAGGAGAAGCTTAAACTACTGGTGAAGTAGACCAGTATGAAGATACATGTTTCATCTTCAGACTCAACACCGTTGTGTTACATTTAGATAGGCCTAGTCGAGCTTACCAGACAATCAACTAGCCTATTGTTTCAGATCCTTTGTTTTCTAAAGACCCACCGATGATGAAATTCTCCAACAATTAAAGAAAACTCCAATATTTCTATTTAGGGATTGCTGTTAGCCTCCTACTCCCAAAGGTAGGCTCTAATCAAACTGTTTAATAAGGCTTAGGTATCTATCCAAACTCAACATGAGGAGTTATCTCATGTTCTTGGTGCCATTTGTTACAGAAATGTTCTTACATTCTCCGAGGCTGATTTACCAAAGATAGGACCAAGCTATAATAACCCACTCCACATCATTGTGCAAGCTCTCGATAAGAAAATCCCTTTAATCCTCCTATACAATGGTTCTGCTCTCATTGTTTGCCTTTTACATACTGTTCAAGTTCTTGGTATTGACCTTTCCGAGTTTACTCCACTGAGCAAACCAGTGAGAGCCTATGACACCACTAGGCGTGGGGTCATTAATACTATTAGGCTTCCCATCACTATCAAAATAACTAACTTTGAAGTTAAATTCCAACTGCTAGATATCCCTGCCACCTTCAACCTTTTTCTTGGAAGGCCATGTGTTAGTCCTATGGTTAGATAACCTAGGCTAACATCTTGTTTTGATGATAACTCCATATTGATTATGTTCTAATGTGTGCTATGAATAGATTCTTTGTAGGTATATACATATATACTCATGAAGACACATTTGAGAAGTTGGATATATGGATTAAAGTCAAATAAGCTTAAAGCTATATTGGACATGCTATGGAAGATTCATCAAGTCCAATGTCAAAGAACAACAAAGAATGTATAGGCTAAGTTAGTATGAATTATGATTGATCTTTACTATCATGTAACAAGTCTTGGTTTGATGCTTGGATTGATAGCTATGACCTTAGGACACCTTGTGCATTGTATGTGCTTTCATAACCTTTCACACTGTTGACTTTAGAAGTCTAGATTTATTATTTTGATGATTCCAAATTTACTGCTCTAACATTAATCGAACAATGTTACTAAGTATGATTTCAGGACCAGTCATAACGTGGAATATTCTTTGGTCAAAGACATAGGAGTTAGAATTGGATTTGGACTTTGACTTAATTTTTATATCTCTTTCTTTGTCATTAATCTAAAGCTAGGCCTTCTTAAAGATCTTCTAGAAAAAAAGAAAAGAACAAACCAAGAAGTGTTTATCTTAAAAGGCTTTTCATTTGAAGGAAAAAGTTTTATGTCGACTGAATTCTTCAGTCGTAAAATGTCTCCTTCGTATTTGTCTTTCATTTTACTGAAAACAATCTTTCATTCGACCGAATCCTTCAGTGTTTGCTTATCTAGTTTTAAAATCGTTTTCATTCAAAGCGAACTCTTTTCATCCGAAGCAAAAGTTTTCATTCAAAGCAAATACCTTTCTTTTGAAGCAAATGTTTTCAATTGAAGCAAACACCTTTCATTCGAAGCAAAGTCATTTCATTCAATTGAATCTTTCAGTAGCTCCAAAAATGTCTATGCTCTTCTAATTGATTCGGATGAATCTTGGATTCATTCCACCGAATTCTTCAGAGATGTTTTAACAATCATTTCCTTCGAATGATTTTACTCATTCATTGAATTAAATTTCTGTGTTATCCCTTTATCTACTTTTCAGCGGTCATATTCCTTCTTAGTATAAAAGGGACTCTTGGAGAACTTATTACTCACTTTTTTTGATCTCTGAAAAATCTCTCTTGCTCTAATCTAAAGGACTCTATCATCTTATTCATATATCTCTATACTATTCTTTGAGCGAGTTCCTTTTTGAGATATTGAATAGCAAGCTTCTTGGTTCAGTTCTTTAAGGTTTCAGATTTTCTCACCTAAGAAAGCTTAGCTTTGTTGTTTTCATTGTAATATCTACTCATAAAGGAGTTGTATTGTATTTCAATTGTAATCTTCTTTTCAGTTGTAATCATTGGAAATCTTGAAGGGTTTCAGATCTGTACTGTGGTTTGAGCTAGAGCCCAAAGCTAACTGTTTAGTGAAAGGCTCGAGTATATCTCTCTTGTGTGGAGTGCTCGGGGACTGGATGTAGGCAGGTGGCGCTGAACCAGTATAAATTCTTGTATTGATCTATATTTGTTCTTTTTGTTATTACCTTGTAAGTTAAGTTTTTAAATTTTTGCTTAAAGCTACAAACACCTATTCACTCCCCCCCCCCCCCCTCTAAGTGCATTTAGGGACCTACAAGTGGTATCAGTGCCATATGCTCTGTTATTTCTTTTTTGACCTAACTGTCAAGAGCTAAAGATCTAAATATAGAAGAAGTTTCAGCAATTACTCGACCACCCTTGTTAAAGAACGCTAATTACAACTAGTGGAAAAATTGGACGAGAAATTTCTTGAGGCAGGATACTCATGTATGGCACGTTGTAGAAAATGGCCCGATTATTCCTATGAAGGATGGCCCAGACAGAAACCAAGGTTCTTGAGGGAATCTTTGAAATGGATGCTCATGAGGCACATCTCTTATTTATGGACTATAGAGCAAAAAACACTATCAGCTGTGGCCTCAACATAAATGAGTATAATAGAGTATCAGCAAATGAAACAGCGCAAGAGATGTGGAGGCTGCTGAAGGTAAAACTCATGAAGGTACGAATCAGGTAAAGGAGACTGAGATCAACATGCTAGTCCAAAAGTATGAGGCCTTCAAGATGAAGGAAAATGAGTCCATCAATGAGATGTATTTCAGATTCACTCTCATTATAAATGGATTCAAGCTCTTGGGGAAAACGTACCCAGAAAAAGAGATCGTTAGAAAAGTCCTCAGATATCTTCCCAAGAGATGGGAAGCTAAAGTTATAGCCATTCAAGATGCTAAAGACTTGAATGTGCTGAAGCTGGAAGAGTTGGTGGGATCTCTGATGACCAGTGAAATCACGATGAAGATTCTTGATGAGGAAGAGACCACCTCAAAGAAGAAGAATCTAGCTCTCAAAGCTGAAGCCTCTCACAAACTTGTAGAGAGCAATGATGATTCTGATCCAGACATGGCATTCATCACTCGAAAGTTCAAAAAGTTCCTAACAAACTGAAGAGATGGAAAGATCAGAAGGGGTCAATCAACCCAATCAGAACAAGAAAGAAAAAAAAGTGATTGGAGTTCAAGAGAAAATCCCGATGTTTGCTATGAATGCATCAGAACTAGACACCTCAAGAAATACTACCCGCAGCTCAAGATTAAATCGACAATCAGCAGCAGCCGAGACATAAAGAAATTCAAATCCAGAAAAGCTCTGCTGACTTGGGATGATTTCGATGAAAGTGATAAGGAGATGAGCAAAAATGTTGATATAGCTCAACTATGCTTTATGGCCAAGGATGGTCACTCAGATGAGGTAATCCCTTTTGCCAATTTTGATTATGATAAGCTTGAGTTAGCTTTCCTTGAACTGAGTGAAAATCATGAGAAGTTAAAACTTAAAAATGCTGCCCTAAAAAAGAAGGCCCTTTCTTTGACCAACATTGTTGAAGAGTTGGCAAGTGAAAAGGAAGAGCTAGACGAAAAGATTGAGTTTTATATCGCCAAAAATATTTCTTTAAAAATTGATCTAATTGCTTCTAAAAAGGGAAACTTTGATTTTTCTTCAGAAATCCAGTCTCTCAAAAGTGTAAAAACCCTTATAGAAAACGAGTTTTCACAATCTCAACTGGAAAAAGTTTTTACACAAAAGGGGAAATTAGAAAAATAGATCAAAGATATGAACTTTACGCTTTCAAAATTTACTCAAGGAAGAAAGAACCTGGATATACTTTTGGGAAGACAAATGTGTGTTTTTGAAAAAAGTGGGATTGGTTATGATCCTTCTAAGAAGCAAAAGGATTATAAAAATTTCTTTAGCAAGAATCCAGCCTCCTGCTCACCATTCACACTTTGTACAGCTTGTAATAAGAAGGGGCACTTAAACAGAAATTGTCCGCATAGAGATAATAGAGGTCAACAATCTATTTCTGTCTATAGTTGAAAGAAGCAAGTTTGGCACCAAGTAGGTTTTTCAAAACAAACTTGATGAAGATGACTATATTGTTTGACGAAACCTTTACCCCTGTTTCTAGACTTGAAGCTCTCCGAATGCTTTTGATATTTTCATGTCATATGAATTTTAAACTTTTTCAAATGGACGTGAAAAGTGCCTTCTTGAATGAGGTCATTCAGGAGGAAGTTTTTGTTAAACAACCCCCCAGTTTTGAAAACAAAAAATACCTCAATCATGTTTTCAAATTGAAAAAGGCTTTGTATGGTCTTAAACAAGCTCCTCGAGCTTGATACGATTGTCTCAAAAGTTTTCTCATTGATCATGGATTCTCTCGTGGTAAAGTCGATACTACTCTTTTCACCAAATCTAGAAATTCGCATATTCTTTTTGTCCAAATCTATGTTGATGATATCATTTTTGGAGCAACTAACGATGATCTGTGCCAAGAGTTTGTTGAGAAAATGTACAAGGAATTCAAGATGAGTATGATGGGAGAACTCACATTCTTTCTCGATCTCCAGATCAAGCAATCAAAAGAAGGATTTTTCATCAATCAGTCAAAGTACATGCCAGAGCTTTTGAAAAGTTTTGTTATAGATAATACTAAACCTAGAGGTACTCCTATCACTCATAGTGTAAATTTTATTATAGATGAAAATGGTAAAGATGTTGATCACAAACTTTATCGTGGTATGATTGATAGCTTGCTTTATCTCATCGTTTCCAGGCCTGACATAATGTTTAGTGTATGTATTTGTGCCTGTTTCAAGCTTGTCCCAAAGAATCACATCTTATCGCAGCTAAACACATTTTTAAATACCTTTCTGGGACGGTAAATTTAGGACTTTGGTATCCGCAAAATTCTTCCTTTGATTTAGTTGGGTTTTCTGATTTCGATTATGCTGGCTATCTTGTTGATCGTAAAAGCACCAGTAGCACTTGCCAATTCCTTGGTGAATCACTTGTATCATGGCACAGCAAGAAACAGACATCTGTAGCGCTTTCCACAGCCGAGAAGGAATATGTTGCAGCTGGTAGTTGTTGTCCCAAGTTCTTTTGATGCGTCAAACCTTACAGGATTTTAGTGTTTCCTTAGATAATTTTCCTATTATGTGTGATTGTAATAGTGCTATTGATATTAGTAAAAATCATGTTCAACACTCTCGCACAAAGCAATTCGATATCTGTCACCACTTTCTTAGAGACAACGGAGCTTACTCATATTTTCTCAAATAATATTTTAATATATTGATAAAACTTTTCATTAGCTTTTCAACGCAAAAAATGACACCTCAATCCAATTTTTCTAGAGTAAGTTATGTCCAAAATAAGAAAAAGGGTTCCGCGAGGCAATCGATTAATGGGCAGTGAAGGAATGCAGTCCACTACATGGGAATGCAGTAGACTTTATTGACCGTTAGATGAAAAATAATGGCTAATTTTGCTCAAAATCATGTCAAATCTTCTAATAGTGGCTATATTTGATATTCACCTATAAAAATGATTTGGGACTGCGTCATAAACTATGGAAATCACATTCTAATTTATTAGAAAAATATCTAGGCTCATAGATTAGACTTTTTTTTTTCTCTTCATCTTCATGTTTTACATCATTAAATAGGAGAGCATCTTTGTGAGCAAATCTTTGATTGATAGTGAGCATTCTTCAAGTCATCAATTCTCTCATCTCTTAATTGTACTAGAGCTTCATTTGTATTCTTTTCCTTTCAAGGGAGTTTCTTTGTACACAATTGATCTCGTAAAAGGATTGTGATCAAGGCTTGGGTTTGTCAAGTCTTGGTGAGCTTTGTGGATTCAAGGCTTGTACTTGGTGTGGGGATATCACTAAGTGTTGTAAGGGTTTTGATGTTGACCCAAAAGAAGATTGTTACTAGTGAATTTTAGTGCTCTTTCAAGGGATTTCCTTGAAGAGTTGTATATAGGCTTGAGGGTAGTTCAAGCTGAACCATTTAAATCTCTTTGTCAGGTTCCTCTCACTTCATCTATTCACTTATTGCTATATAATGGGTTGAGATTGTGTACTTAGCATCTTCATTGTAATATTGCTTGGTTTGGTTAATATTCATTAATATGCTTAGTTTAGATTCCCAATTACTTTTTCAAAAACCTTATTCACCCCTAGGATTTTTTTACTGATTTCAAGTGGTATCAGAGCCTCAGCTTTTACTTTTTTTGTTAACACCTAGAGAGTTAAAAAGATCATGGGGTTTTCTAGTCTTGAGTGGAATTCGATTATTAGACCTCCACTTTTTTATTCATCTTTATATAGTATATGAAAAATTAAGATGACGGTATTTTTAGAGTCCTTAGACTTTGAAATATGGGGAATCATTGAACATGACCCTTATGTTCCCACCAAGCTGATTGGGAATAAGCTTGTGCCAAAAGAGAAATCCAAATTTTGTGACTATAATAAAATTATGCTTTGCATTAATTCTAGAGCTAAAAATTTTCTTTGTTTGTGATCTAAACAAAATGAACTCAATCGAGTTATTATGTGTGATTCGGCTAAAAGTACGTGAAATACACTTCAAGTAATTCATGAAAGGACTTCTCTTCTAAAAGATTCAAAGTGTGAATTTATGGTATAGAGAATATAAATTGCTTCAAATGTTTCTGACAAATCTATCACGAAAATAAGTGTAACGACCCGGTCCACGGCCCCACCACAGGGCATTGCCTCCCTCAAAAGGGCTAGCCAAGTAGGTACTTATGAGTTCCTTGGCAAGGTCTTATAAGGGTCATCTCATACTACTCCACATCCGATGTGGGATATTACAATATTGTAATATCCCACATCGGATGTGGAGTAGTATGAGATGACCCTTATAAGACCTTGCCAAGGAACTCATAAGTACCTACTTGGCTAGCCCTTTTGAGGGAGGCAATGCCCTGTGGTGGGGCCGTGGACCGGGTCGTTACAGATGGTATCAGAGCCAACTCTTGAAAACTCGGGCTGGGCTATCTAGTCGGGTTGCCGATGGTTGGAGAAACGA
This sequence comes from Escallonia herrerae, assembly GCA_033070095.1. Classification (NCBI taxonomy): domain Eukaryota; kingdom Viridiplantae; phylum Streptophyta; class Magnoliopsida; order Escalloniales; family Escalloniaceae; genus Escallonia; species Escallonia herrerae. The sequence goes on along the minus strand of JAVXUP010000948.1, from coordinate 72,431 downwards.
AGGCAAGCCCAGGTATATCCCACATCAAGAGGATGGTTGGGGCAACGAATATTGTAATATCCCACATTGGATGTGGAGTAGTATGAGATGACCCTTATAAGACCTTGCCAAGGAACTCATAAGTACCTACTTGGCTAGCCCTTTTGAGGGAGGCAATGCCCTGTGGTGGGGCCGTGGACCAGGTCGTTACAGATGGTATCAGAGCCAGGTTCTCGAAAACTCGGGCTGGGCTATCCAGTCGGGTTGCCGATGGTTGGGAAAACGAAGGCAAGCCCAGGTATATCCCACATCAAGAGGATGGTTGGGGCAACGAAGGGTGAGCCCGGTATATCCCACATTGGCTAGAGAGGAAGATTCTGGGCTATGTGTGATTGAGCCTTAGCGAGGACGTTAAGGTATAAGGAGGGGAGATTGTAATATCCCACATCGGATGTGGAGTAGTATGAGATGACCCTTATAAGACCTTGCCAAGGAACTCATAAGTACCTACTTGGCTAGCCCTTTTGAGGGAGGCAATGCCCTATGGTGGGGCCGTAGACCGGGTCGTTACAATAAGTTTTTGTTTCACTATTTGCTCATTGATGACCTATGAATTGCAACGCGAATCGTTTGGGCAAAAAGGTCCAAAGAAGAAGGAGAAATGCATTGCTCTTAAAGCTTCATCGATAACGGATCAATCTTCATATGAAGAGGAGGAAGACTTGAATAACAAAGAGATATAATTACTCGCAAAGGAATTCAATGAGTTTCTCAAAATGATAAAAGAAGGAAACTCACATAAGAGAAAGAATGATTGAAGCATGGATAGTACATCTTGGGAGAATAAGAAGAAGAAAGAGTCAAGGAAGAAGCATACCAAAAAGACATCAATTAAAGCCAATATTTGGATTAATAATGACTCAAGTGGAGATGAAGGTGATTACTTCCATGATGGAGTTGAAGATCTATGCTTCATGGCTCAAAAAGAATATGAGGTAAAGTCTTCACATAGAGATAGTGATAGCAATTGCTCCAATGATGATATTTATGATGCTTATACTCTTTTATATGAAAATCCATGAAATTAGCCAAGAAAAATTATGTTTTTAAAAGACAAGTGCATACGATTTTTAAAGAGCTAGACGACCTAAAAAGAGAAAATAATGAGTTGCATGCCAAGTATGAATGCCTATCTAGCCATCTTTATGTAAAGCACGTGGATGATAGTTCGATTGTCTTAGCTAGAAATATCCCTTCAAGTGAGACCTCACAACATATGTTCAACTTATAAAAACAAAATGAAAACTAAAAGTTGAGGTCGATGAATTGAAAGAGTGTCTTGCTAAATTCGTAGAAGGTGAAGACAACTTGGACATCTTAATTGGCACCCAATATGTTTCTCTAGCCAAATGTGAATTAGGCATTAATCCTTTAAGCTTTCTGAGGAAGAATTTATAAAATCAAGCTTAAAATAATGTTCCTCCAAGGCACCAAAGACCTATTGCTCATTCATTACACATTATGGTAGGTGCAACAAGAAAGGGCATACTACTAATCGTTACCTTGTAGAATTATTTATATTGGCGGGGTAAAGAAAATGTGGATTGTGAAAGGTCATGATTACAAATTTAATACTAACAACTATGTACCCAAGAAAATGTGGGTACGAAAAGCTAGACCCAAATTGTGATTATATGTTGTTCAAAGAGAAGACAAATAGCATCAAGAAGAAAGCTCCAAGAAAAAACTTTGGAAAAGAGGAGCAACAAGCTGAATCTTAAGAGAGAATAAGCATTCCAAAATTGGAGATGCAACTTCAAATGAGGAGAGTCTTAGAGCTTGTCAAAGAAAACGGACTTCAAAATGATCACTCATTAGATTGAATCCTCGGTAATCATTAAGAGGGTAAAAGTTAATGCTCTATTCAACATTATGCTATGTACTAAACTTATACATCATGAAGTACCCTTAAATTGTTATATTGATTTCTCATGATATAAATAACTTGCTCATTAAGCGCTCATGCAAACTATGGTCTAGAATGTCTGTCCTTGATTGTTTACTTCTCTATATTATACTCTTGGATACTTGTAGGATTTAGATGATGATTAATGGTCATCTTGCACTTATATTGAAAATATTGAATGTTGATGACCATTATTGGCTTTGTGGAAATTTCATGTTGAAATTATGTCGTCTCTATGCTTCATATTTCTATTCCTAAGCACATGCACCTTTTGGTAATGCCAAAAGGAGAGCATGACTCTGTTAAACATTTTGTTATGTTTGTTGGATATTGTTGGCATTGATTGAGAGGGAGCATACATTAGGTTGAAATATGCATATGGTAACTTCATAGGGGAGCTTACATGCTTGAATCACATACTGTCTTGTTACTCTTGACAAATGCATGAAGTAGATGAGATTGTTTTGAGTTACAATGCATACGTTTCTTTGGATCATGAAGGAACTTTTGATGTCATCCGTTTGAATTCATAAGTCATGCACCTCACGCCATTATCTTGCTAACTATCTCTTCACACATGTATACCCTTGTCTTATTTTTTATGACAAAGGAGGAGAAATATTCTTGATTCTATATGCTTTTGATTGTGTGTTTTGAGAGAACCTTAGAGGAAGAACATATCTTGTTTTAGCTGGGAGAGCTAATTATGAGCTTAATTGCTATATGAGATAAATTGACATACCTTGAGTATACTAGAAATGATTGAATGTTATTGTTGTGCTTAATTGACTGTGATATCATGCATCTTATTGTATATAGAGCCAATGTTTGTCATCATCAAAATGGGAGAGATTGTTAATCCTATGGTTAGAGAACATATGCTTACATCTTGTTTTGATGATAACTATATATTGATTATGTTCTAATATGTGCTTTGAGTGGATTCTTAGTAAGTATATACACTCATGAAGACACATTTGAGAAGTTGGATACATGGCTTAAAGCCAAAGAAGCCTAAATATATAGTAAACATGCTATAAAAGCTTCATCAAGTCCAATGTCAAAGAGCAATAAGGAATGCATAGGCTAAATTACTATGAATTATGATTGATTTACTATCATATAACTAGTCTCAGTTTGATGCTTGGATTGATGACTATGACCTAAAATGACCTTAAAACACCTTGTGCATTGCATGTGAGTTCATAATCCTTCACACAAGTTTGTTTCCTGAAAATGAGTAAACCTTGGAGATTACTCAGATTTTTTCAAAAATGCTTTTGGTGTTAATCCTTTCATATTTTGATAAAACTTTTCATTAGCTTTCCAACGCAAAAAACAACACCTCAATTTGATTTTCAAGAGAAAGTAATGCCCAAAATGAGAAAGGGCTTCCATGAAGCAGTCAAGTAATTGGCAGTGAGGGAATGCAGTTGACTACATTGGGAATGCAGTAGATTTTATTGACCGTTAGATGAAAAATAACTGTTAGTTTGGCCCAAAAGCATGCCAAATCTTTCGATAACGGCTACATTTTATATCTATCCTATAGAAATGATTTGGGGCTTCATCATACAATATGGAAACCACATTCTAAGCCTTCATTCATTTGAGAAACATCAAGGCTCATAGATTAAACTTTTCTCTCTTGATCTTCCTGATTTTACATCATTAAAGAGAGTATCTTTGTGAGAAAATTATTGATTGAGGTGAGTATTCTTCAAGTCATCAATTTTTTCATCTCTCTATTGTGCTAGAGCATCATTTGTACTTATTTCCTTTCAAGAGGGTTTCTTTGTACACAATTCATCTTGTAAATGGATTGTGACCAAGGCTTAGATTTGTCAAGTCTTGCATGAGTTTTGTAGATTCAAGGCTTATGCTTGGTATAGGGATATCACCAAGTGTTGTAAAGCTTTTAATCTTGACCTGGAAGAAGATTGTTACTAGTGGATTCCAGTGCTCTTACAAGGATTTTCTTGAAGAGGTGGATGTAGGCTTGAGGGTAGTTCAAGCCGAACCATTTAAATCTCCTTGTCAAGTACCTCTTACTCAATATCTTTACTTATTGCTCTATAATTGCTTGAGATTGTATAGCTGGCATCTTCATTAAAATATTGCTTGGTTTGATTAATATTCATTAAGGTACATAATTTAGATTCCCAATTAATTTTCAAAAACATTATTCCCCCTCCCCCTTCCCCCAAAGTCTAGGATTGTTTTATTGGTTTCACCATGGATTCATTCAGTTGGAGCAATACCTTTTACTTATATACCAGAAGGTCAATTTTGTACTTGACAAAGTTGTCTTCACAATTTTGGGAGATTCCCAACTACCGCAGATATGCTAAGTGAAAAACGAGAAGGATAGTGTTACAATCCCGCACGATTTGCTAGACCTACTTTTAAGTGGGTTCGAGGTTAGTAGTCCAGTACAATGCTTGGAATTTGAGGAAGTCTGGAAACATGAGAATTTTCCCAACTTTTCACCTCACAGCCAACACCTCATTACTCCCAAAGACCCGGAAGCTATACTATCTTCTGGGAAAAGGGTTAGGCTACAACTATCAGGGGCTTCCTAATTTCCTTAGGTTAGAGAATTAGAAAGATCAGTTCAGTTCAGTTTCAGATACAAGCCTACAAAGAAGGAAGGCGAAAGAAACTCTCAAGAAAATGGCCAGCCTCAAAATGACATGAGAAAAGGGACAGTTTGTGGATTCTCTGGTTATGTCTAAGATCCCTACATTGAACGGATGGTTTTTCAAGGTAGGTGAGAAAGGACCTTAATATGGATTCCTTGGGCCAGTCTACAATATGGAGACCAAAAAGCTGATGAGTGGATGAGAGATCTTTTATGACCGCGAGTGGGTAGAATATGAAGAAATGCTGAGACTGACTGAGCCGCATAAGAACGGTGCTTTCAATTGAATGGATTTTATAGGGCAGGATGGAATGACTGCATGCTTCAACGATATGTAGATCCTTATGCTTATTTTTGAGATAGACGGTTAAACATTTGACCCTGCAAGCCTGATCGCCTTAGCCAAAGGCAGAATACTGAATTGGAAGATTGAGTACAGACTGCTAGCTACGGAGGTGATCACCAAGGAAATCTTGATGCTAAGTCTAAATCCGAGTTGGATTCGCTAGATGTTTTTGTTTCTTTTGAATATCTGAACTTGCTTTCTTATTATGTTTTTTCCCGACTCTTTGATTAATATAATGGTCGATCTTGTTACTCCTTGGTTGCTAATATAAGTTATGACAAATTGATTCACACAGTTAATAATTAACCACAATTATTGGACAAAGAATGAAAAATATTTAAAAGAAATGATGAACGAAGTTGAAACCCCGAGAGTTCAAATCGATTAAAGACAGTGGAAGGAGAGACTATTGTAGTCAACATAAGCATGCCTGAAAATAAAAAGGAAATCAAAATAAGGGCTAGATTAGATGAAGTTGAAAGAGAAAAGATGACTACACTCTTAAAAGAGTTTATCCATGTCTTTGCTTGGTTATATAGTGACATGCCAGGTATCGATCCTTCAATCATGGACCATCACTTACCCACATTCCTAGAAGTTAAGCCGGTCAAACAAAATTCCACAAGTTGAGGCTCGAATGCTCTCTCAAGTTCAAAGGGGAGATCATGAAACTCCTCCACATCAAGTTTATAAGATTTTTGGAATACCCTACTTGTTCCTAATTCGAGCGGCCAAGTGCCGATGTGTGTTGATTATAGAGATCTTAACCGAGCCTCCCGAGGTTTAATTTCCTCTTCATGTTTGATCATAGACAATACCACAAAACACGATCTGCTTTCCTTTGTGAACTATTTTGGCGGGGTATAACCAGATAAAATGGATCCCGAAGACCAAGATAAGATAGCCTTTACTACCCCTTAAGGTACCTTTTGCCATATAATGATGCCTTCGGGTTGAAGAACTCCGAGGCTACCTAGCAGAGAGTTGTTACTACCCTTTTCCATGACATGATCCATAAAGAAGTATATGTCTATGTAGATGACATATTCACTAAGTCCAAGAAGGGAGAAGATCAGTACAGTTTTGAGAAAATATTTTGAAAGATTGAGGCAATACAACCTGAGGCTTAACCCCAAAAGTGTGTATCTGGAGTTATGGGTAGTAAACTATTAGGTTTCATGGTCAGTAAGCGTGGATAGAAGTGGACCCAGCTAAGATGAAAGCCATAATGGAGATGCCCTCATCCAAGAATGAGAAAGAGGTCCATGGGTTTTTGGGAAAAATCCAGTACGTTAGTCGCTTCATATCCCAGTTAACAATGATTTATGAACCGATTTTCAAACTATTGAGAAAGGAGTCAACCAAAGAGTGGAATCCCCTCTATTAGGAAGCCTTTGATAAAATCAAGAAGTACATGAGTAACCCTCTAGTATTAACCCCTCTAGTGCCAGGTGATTCTTTATTGTTTACTTGACTGTGACTGACACAGCCGCTGGAGCAATGTTAGTACAATATCTAGAAAGCTGGATGACCAAAAGAGCCATTTATTATGTAATCAAGAAATTGTCGTAAGGAGAAGTAAACTATTCTGCTTAGAGAAGACATGTGTGTTGCTTAAATGGGTGACATAAGCTGTGACACTACATGTTGCTTACCCTATTAAGTTGTTGGCTAGGATGGACCCAAAGAAGTACCTATTGGAAGAAACTAGTATTACCCAATCGCACGGCTAAGTGGTTCCTACTACTTTTCAAATATGATATTGTATATGTTACCCATATCGTGTAAACATGCTAGCAGATTGTCCCAAGGAAGATGTTGGTGAATGGGAAACCAAGCTTCCAGGACATTTGTGTCATTGAGGAAGAAACCAAATGGCATTTGTATTTTGATGGAGCTGCGAACATCAAAGGGTTTAGGGTAGGAATACTTCTGATCTCACCAGATGGAGTACATAACCCCATAGCCATTTAAACTAATACCTGATGGTACCAATAATACCATTGAATATGAAGCATGCATTATCGGCTTAGAAATAGCCTTAAGCCTAGGTGTGAGAGAGGTTATGTTATATGGGGACTCAACCATAATCATAAATCAAATACAAGGTATTGTTGTTCCATCTTGGCTACGCACTTTTGGACCGTTCTTGGGTCCTACTCTCACGACACGTCAACATTTTCAACAGTTCATGTTCGATGCTATCGAGCCAGTCAATCCGAAGCACACCCTTAAATAACATACTTTTCTTCTCCGCTAAGAAATGTACTTTTTTTTCTTTCTAAGTAACATACTTTTCTTCTTTCCTAAATAATGTACATTTCTTCGTTTGCCAAGTAAAGTACTTTGGTGCCGCTTCGGTCTTCCCCCAATGGTCGGCTATTTCATGATACTTATGATCATGCAGCCACAAATCTCCCGAGTGCCACCTCAACAATTCTTCCTTGCCCCGCTCTAGTGTTGCTCCAAGTCACATGCCCCTAGCACGACGCACATCTTGGCGTAGTCGTCGCAGTGCCTGTGTGCCGTCTCCACGTCACATGGCCCCTGCACGATGCCCATTTCTGTGACAGCTGTCGCCCCGCCCGTAGGCCTTTGCTGGGTCACATGCCTCGCACGACACTCATCCATAGAGCCCCTGCGTTCTCACTAATGAGTGTGTCCCCGGTACCGCATACTTCCCCTGTGCCCATGCACCGTACTATATATACAATTGTGCCCCCTGGATCTCTTTCACACTACCATGTTACTGGTACCGCACACTTTTGAGATCATGTGCCTCGCCGCTATTATAGTTGTGCCCCTTGGCTCTCTTTCACACTACCATGCCGCCGATACCACACACAGTCCACCACACCCATGCAGCACACTATTAATATAGTCGGTACCCCCCAGCTCTCTGGCACATTATCGCATGACGGAGTGTTAGTCCATATACACCACACCATGCGCAACTTGCCTTGGTTGTGGAACATGATTCGACCCACTCCCGGGAGTGTGCAGTATCCAGGGGGATAGGTGACTCCTTCGAGACACTATCTCTGCCAGGGAGATCCAAGTGCTATGGCATGAGGACTCATCTCCTACCAGGTAAGTGAATCCTCCGGGACACTACCTTGGCCCATCGGGTGGGCAACTCTTTCGAAAAACTACTTTAGTGCACTTCGAGTGATTTGGCACAAGGACTCACTTGCAAGGATAGGTAACTTTTTTGAGACACTATCTCTGTAAGGGATCTTTAAGTGCTACGGCATGAAGATTCTTCTTCCGCCAGATAGGTAACTCCTTCGAGACACTACCTTGGCCCGTTGAGTAGGTGACTCCTCCAGGACACTATCTCGACTGTTGAGTAGGCTACTCTTTTGAGATACTACCTTAACCTGTCAAGTAGGCGACTCCTCCACGACATTACCTTGGTGTGCTCGAAGTGCTTCGGCACAAGGACTTACCTGCAGGGATAGGTGACTCCTTCAGGACACTATCTCCGCTAGAGCTCCAAGCATTCTGGCATGAGGACTCCTTTTTTGCCAGGTAGGTGACTACTTTGGGACATTCGGCCTGTCAGGTAAGCGACTCCTCCAAGAAACTACCTCTGCGTGTCACGCAGGTGACTCCTCCGGGACACTACTTTGGCGCTCTCTGAGTGCTCTGCCACGAGGAGTCACCTGCGGGATAGGCTTGCTCTGTAAGACACTATCTCCTCTAAGGAGCTCCAAATGCTCTGACATGAAGACTCATTTTCTACCAGGTAGGCGACTCCCTCAGGACACTGCCTCAGCCCATCATTTTGGCTGTTCCTCCAGGACACTACCTTGACATGTCGGGCAGGGAACTTCTTCTGGACATTACCCCAGCCCATCAGGTAAGCAACTCCTTTAAGACTCTACCTTACCTCAGCTCACTCTGAGTGCTTCGACACGAGGATTCACCCATAGGATAGGCAACTACTCTGGAACATTATTTTTGATAGGTGTCTGTATGACTAGTCTATGTGTTTTGGCATTTGGGGCTTTTCATCGACAGCCTTAGGGACTATGACCTCGGGTCATTCCAAGATGGAAGCATGATTCTGGAGAGCATCCACCTAGTTTGCCTGGTAGTTGGGCGTGAGGCCTTTCCCCCTACTGCGAGGTCCTTAATTTCTCTCGACACCTTGTAGGACTCTACAAGGGTTTTGGCCTGGTGGCTAAATCAAGGAGGTTATCTGGCTACAACAATGTTGTGTGAGCCAGTCTTTCCAGATAGCCAGGCAACATTCTGCGGAGCATGCATGGTGAATACATGATTCGACAGTCCATGGAACACTGACATCTATGGGGCCCTAAGTAAGGTGTCACTCCCAGGAAGCACCACGTTTTAATTGATGACATCATCATCATCTCAACTCCTATAAATGTGGGGCTTGAGAATTCATTAAGGGTGTATTTGGATATGATATTTTGAAATATTGGGTATTTTTAATTGCCTTCATTTCGAAATCCCTTGATTTACAAATTCTATCATTTTGAAATATCTTGTTTGGAAGAAAGGAAGAAAAAGGTTGTTAAAAAAGGTGGGAGGCAAGATTCCTAAAAAATAGGAAACTAGTTATTCTGGATTTGACAAATAACTAGTTCAAATCACTCCGAAAATTTGAAAATTCCCTTTTGAACTATCCAAACAAGATATTTTGTCCAAGTAATTTACAAATACCCTACCAAAGTTAAATCTCTAGTTCAAATCCTATATCCAAACACACCCTAAGGGATTTCTTGGACTTGAGACTTCCAGATTTTAGAAAAGAACTCGTTCTCACTTTCACTTTCTCACTCTAGAATTTTACAAAGAGAAATATATGGAACCCTAATGCAGTACCCCGACACTGACTTTGATGCTGGACTAAAGCATTAAACGATGTATGTTGTTGTGTATTTATCATGCGCCTCACCCTCACAATACTGCCACTGCTCAGGCTTTATCTGGGAAGCCCTTCATCTCCACCCTTGCTTCATCCTTGCTCTGTCTCATATGAGCATACTTGGCATTTGACTCGGACTGCATTCCATGTGGCACCTCCACGTCTACTGCGAACCCACTTCCTTGGCATCATTTTGGTGACTCTACTAGGGAGGTGAGCATCGCGGTCTAGTTCGTCCCTTATCTGAAACACCCAAGCAACATGCCTCAGCAATGTAGGGCTACTAGAACTACCAACCACAGCATCAACCCAGCCATCCAAGAAGAGCATCACCTCAAGGGCCAAGAGAAGAACAACCACAACCAACTCCAAGCTCTCTTCGGGATGTATGCACCTAATGTTGAAGCGATCATCAATGCCACAGTTCAGCGCCTCATGACCATCACCAACTTTAAGAGTTGTAATCTTCTCTCATGGTTGTAATCCTAGAAATGCAAAAATCAATCCAAGTCTTTACTTTATAGTTATAGGTCTCTCAAGGCCTCAGAGCGCTCCACTTTGTGGTTGCTGCTCACCCCTACCTTCCCAAGCTTTACGGTTGGTCCCTATTGCTCATATCTAGCCTCCAGGGTATGGGCAAGTTCCAAACACTACCTAGGTCCTAGTATTGCGACCACCGCTGCCTTGGTCCTCCAAGCCCTCAGCGGTAGGTCTCGCGGAACCTTTACCTATGGCACCCGCTTTACCCCTGCTTGGAATACTTTGGAGACACACAACTCAATTGAGATGGAAACTAACCCATGCATGGCCAACCAACACCTGAACGTAGCCATGCCCCTAACTTGCTCCAATAGGCCTTTCTAGACTACCAGCCCCTTGCCATTGGCACTACTTCTATGCAAACCACAGCCCAAGAAGCTACTCCTCATCACTAACCTTTCTTTACCATTGTCATCCCATAAATGCCTCAGGTCACCCCGTCTGAGGGCTTAGGTGTCAGGATCATCCTGACCAGGCACAAAGCCTCCCCTAATTTTTATGTCACCAAGCATGACCTTGACGCCATCCTCTACCATTTTAAAGAATCATCCTTACTGCACTCCTCCTCTAAGCTATCCATCCATGCTCCCTAGTCTGGCGACCTCGCCACCAAGCCCTCCCCTATCAAGTATAAGCAACTAGCCTTCACAATATTCAACGGCAGAGAGGGTAATGCCCGAACACCTCACCCATTTTTTTGGTTCCCTAAGGCAATACAGGGATGATGACACTTTGAAGTTTCAGGAATTTCACTAGTCCCTGACTGGCCTTGCCTACTCATGGCACCACTAGATCCCGAAGGTACCATCCACTCCTTATTTGACATGGTCCAATTCTTCAATAACAAGTCTTACTACAAAGCGGAGCGTATTACCATCGTTGACATTGCTGGAATCCCCCAAAACCCCCAGGAGGACCTCAATGACTATGGCACACGATTTCATCACAAGTGCTTGGAATGCACTGAATTCAACAAGGAAGAGACCCTTGTACCCATTTGTATCAAGAACATAAGAGACACCTACTAGGTCAACCTTGAAAACCTTCAGCTTCGGTCTTGGGGACATCTCTAGGAAGCTACGCGATGCACCTACGACTTGATTGGTCCGTCAAAGACCTCAAAGTCCTAAACTCAAAATGCCCTGACCGCGAGGGTAGAAGCAGCCAGTGATAACAAAATAGTGGCAAGTGCCGATCCTAGGAAGGGGACGGGTGCCCTTACAAGAAAAGGCAACCAATGCCTAACCCGGAATACCCATGCGATTTGAACATAATCAAAATGCTCCTCAAGGCTTGGATTAACAAAAAATTTATAACCCATTTGGGTGCCAATTCTAAGCCTACCTCAGAAGACATAGCCCATCCCAACTATTGCCCCTATCATCGAACTTTGGGTCCTGGCCTCAAGTGTTGCAGGGACCTTAAGTTCGCCTTTGCTAACAATAATGCATCCATAGAGCCTAAACTCTAAGTGTAGGGACCTGTGCCTTACCCGCCCAAGCCCTGGCCTGCCTAAGTGCATTTTTTCCACTTGTAATTTTTTTCCTTTCATTTTGCAAGTTTCAACGTACTTACCCCCCATTTACACAGTTATGTTGCTAACTTTGTTATTAATGAAAATTTGCAATTTCCAGACAGACAATTTTTCAAGCTATAGTTGTTGATGCCCAAGTCTACTACCACCATCATTACGCATATCGCTCGCCAAGAGTTTATTTATAAATTGGCTCCATTAAGTCATGTATCGGTTATTAAGGAACTTAACACAAAATCAGAAGAAGAAGAAGTAATAATAACTTGGTCTCGGGCCCTTAGCGGCTTCATCTATTCTGATCCCAAGCAAGCTAGGTACCCTACCTTCCATCTGACGTTGCATCGCAACTTGGTAGGTGGTGCATAGGGCTACTAAGTCCTGACTTTGTCTGCCAACATCAGTAGCAACCTCGCAACGCCCATGTAAGGCAAGCATGCACCAAGTCTCCCCTTCCCTCTCACCCTGCCCGCTCATTATTGTGTCACCATCCCAACGTCTTTTCTCGACACCCTCGCGCACTACTTCCTCCTCGCCACCTTCTAGGCACCCTTAAAATTCTGTAATTCTCCAGTCTCCCTTCTAATAATTCACCATTCCCTACTCCTCTTCTATTTCTCCCTACCTAACACAAGTTTCACCAATGCTAACAATGTTGGTGACTTACGTGCGCTCTCACCCCTTTTGCGCACCTGAGCCCCTACAAGCCCACTTACGCCACCCACCACCCCTCTTGCCCTCTCGCCCTACACTTCCCCCCCACCCCACCCCACCCCCCGGTGCTTCAACCCTTGCCCAAAAAATGGGCCACACCCCTCGCCCGTATCCCTACCCGCCATTCTCTTTCTTTTTTCTTTCCTATGTGGGTTTGTAATCCCCACTCGCTTCTCCTTCTCTCCATCATGTAGGTCTCCCCTAATCTCTTCAACTCATTTAATTTCTCTTCTTTCAAACTCACTCTTACATCATCCCACCTATCATGGTTAATGCCCAATGATTGGACCCACTCTTTTTCTCATTCATTTACCTATTTTTTCTCCCGCAAACTCTTCTACCTCTCTTCCCTTTTTACTCAAGACACCCCTCCCCTTTCCCCACTTCACATACTTTCTATCTTCGCATTAACTCTCTCTCTCTCTCTCTCTCTCACACACACACACACATTATATTTTGCCCACCAAATATGTCACCCATCATTTCCACTCATTCTTTCACCCCTTCTCTTTTCTCCTTCATACATAACTAGCATCCCCCCCGGTTCACACATCTATCCCCCATTGTGCCCTTTTTCCCCAATCCCTTAGGCCCCCCATAACTGCCCCTCTCCCCCTGTGCCATCATGCCCACATCCCCGCCCCCGCCCTCCCTGTACTACATCCCGGGGGGATAGTCGACTCTTCTAGGACACTATCTTCGTCAGAGAGTTTCAAGTGCTCCGGCATGAGGACTCCCCTCCCACCAGGTATGAGACTCCTTCAGGGCACTACATCGGCCCATCGGGTAAGCGACTTTTCCAGGAAACTACCTTGGCGTGCTTCGAGTGCTCGAGCACAAAGACTCACACGTGGGGATAGGCGATTCCTCTAGGACACTATCTCCACCAAGGAGCTCTAAATGCTCCAACATGAGAACTCCCCTTCCACCAGGTAGGTGACTCTTTCGAGACACTGCCTCGACCCGGCTGGTAGGCGACTCCTCTACCTCAGGGTGTTGGGCAGACGTTTCCTCCAAGACATTACATCGGCCCGTCAGATAGGTGACTCCTCTAGAACATTACCTTGGCACGCTCTGAGTACTCCGACACAAGGACTTACGTACGAGGATAAACGACTCCTCCAAGACACTATCTCCGGTAGGGAGCTCTAAATGTTCTGGTAGGAGGACTCCCCTTCTACCAGATAGATGACTATTTCAGGACACTACCTCAGCCCATTGAGTAGGCGACTCCTTCGGGACACTACCTCAGCCTATCGGATAAGCGACTTCTCCAGGACACTACCTCGGCTTATCGACCAAGAGACTCCTCTTGGACACTACCTCAGCCCATCAGGTAGGCGACTCTTTCAAAACATTTCCTTGGTGTGCTCCTGCACAAGAACTCACCTGCGAGATAGGCTCTCTAAGACATTCTCTCCACTATTCCATGTGCTCCGGCATGAGAACTCCCTTCTCGCTAGGTAAACAACTCATTTGGGACACTGTCTCGATCAAGGTAGATGACTCTTTTAGAACACTAGATTGACAAATCAAGTAGGAGACTCATTCGGGACACTACCTCGGCGTGTCGGGCAAATACCTCCTTCTGGACAATACCTCAGCCCGTGGGGTAGGCAATTCTCTTAGGGCTCTACCTTGGTGCACTCTGAGTGCTTTGGTACGAGGATTCACCCACTAGATAGGTGACTCCTCCAGGACACTATCTCTATTGAGGTGTCTGTGTGACTAGTGTACATGCTCCGGTACTGGAGGCTTTTCATTGGCACTCCTAGGGACTATGACCCCCGGGTCACTTCGAGATGGAAGCAGGTCTCCGGAGGGCATCATGCATAGCCTGTCTAGTAGTTGGGTGTAGGGCTTCCCCTTCATTGTCAGGTCCTCGATGTCTCTCAAGGCTCTGTGGGACTCTACAAGGGCTTTTGACTGGTGTCTAGATCAAGAGGCTTCTCTGCTCATACCTCTATTGTATGAGCCACTGTGTCAAGGCAAGTCAGGTGACTATGCAATTTAACAGTCCATGAAGCACCGGCATTTGTGGCCCCCTCATGAGGTATCACTTCTAGAGGGCACCATGTGTCAGTTGATGACATCATTGTCTGAACTCTTATATATAGGGGGCTTGAGAATTCATTAGGGGGATTTCTTGGACTTGAGAATTTTAGAATTTAGAACATAACTCATTCTCACATTCACTTTCTCACTCTAGAATTATAGAGAAAAAAACACACAAAAAACCTAACGTAGGACCCCGATGCTGGACCTAAGCATTGGATTGTGATTATCGTCGTGAATTCACCCCGCATCTTTGCTCTCACAACATTGCCATTTCTCAAGCTCTATCTTGGAAGCCCTTGGTCTCTGCCCTTACTCCATCCTTGCTCTGTTCCACATCAGCATACTTGGCATCTAAGTCAGACTGCATTCGTTGTGGCACATCATGTCTACTGCGAACCTACTTCCTTAGCATTAGAAGGAATGTAAAACATCCGAGACGAGCACCTACAGGCTTACCATGCTTATTTGGAGAAGCTTGTGGACAAGTTCGAGGACATAGAATTCCAATATCTTCCTTAACTTAAGAATAAATTTGCATGATCATTAGCAACACTAGCATGAATGGTAGAGATACTTAAAGGGCAGGAAGTGGAAACATTTGTAATTAGGAAACAGGACCGACCAGTCTATTGCTTTATGATTGCACCGATAAGTGAAGCCACAATATAAGAACCATTGTACGCAAATGTTTGTAACTTAGTCCAAGACGGGAAGTACCCTGAAAGAGCATCCTCAATAGACCGCATGTCTTCGTAGAGATGGGCTGTACAATTCATCAGGTGCGATCAGAAATGTACAAACGACATTGTTGAATAAAATTATTACGCTACCATGTAACACGTAGTGGGTTCGAAAACATACCGTATGAAGTCTCCGAATATTCCGACGATGGATCCTTGTTGTTACGAGTCTCCAACACGTTTGATCTTTTGCGTAGGTACGAACACGGCTACTAGAGTCGAGTTCTTCGTCCACGAACCAAATCCTAGAGCTTGGTGATTGCTTTAGAGAGAGTGCTATAGAGAGAGGGATTGTCATGTGACTTATTGTCTGTCACCCCTGTTTTATTGGGATATCTCTAGTCTTTATATAGAATAGTATTTAGAGACAGACTTTACCTCAAACACTTAGGAGATAAAGATGTATTTATCTCAAACACCTATGAGATAAATATTGTATTTACCTCAAACACTTATGAGATAAATATCCTCTAAGTAACTGTAATTATCCAGACTAACAAATACACATTATCTGTTAGTGGGCGGATAATGGGTCCACTGACCCAATTTATTAACAGCTCCCACTCGCCCACAC
This sequence comes from Escallonia herrerae, assembly GCA_033070095.1. Taxonomy (NCBI): domain Eukaryota; kingdom Viridiplantae; phylum Streptophyta; class Magnoliopsida; order Escalloniales; family Escalloniaceae; genus Escallonia; species Escallonia herrerae. Next base: position 56,445 of record JAVXUP010000948.1, on the reverse strand, counting down.
AGGGCAAATAAATCGTGTAGTCCCTCCTTATCTCTTGTCCACTCATCTCCTCATACAGGAAATGGAACGTGCGACCTACGAGAAAGGATGTCCAGTTGAGGAGTATTGTATTAAGTTATCACCAAACTAACACAATACATCACTCCAAAAAATCTCGTATGTACCCCAGATAGTTCAACTACACCAGATTAAACACTCTCAAATCCCTCATAGTGAGCAGTGTTAAACCTCTCATATGTTATGTATTCATGACTCATATCGAAACAAAAATCGACAAAGTCGCCCGGGCTATGAATCACACAACATGATGTAATATTGAACTTTCTTCCCAAAGCCCTCATGTCATTCCAATTAGACCCAACCGCTTTCCTAGACATGCCCGCGAGACCGCATCATCCATGATCCAAGGGTACATGCTAAAGTAGCGACATTGAGTATCCTCTTCATGACATAGTCTAAGGTGAAAAGGGTACCATATAGGATCAAAAATATTTCGATCCAAGTGGCTCACACAGTGACGAAGTAGGGATTCATTCGTCACTCCCACTGTCGGTCTGCATTTAGCACATGCAGTATGATTTGCATGCTATGGCGTAACCCGTAAGGGCGTGTCACATAAATGTATAATAAAATACGCCATACGAATCTGGGTCTAGTCGCTGTACAAGCGCCTAACCTGAGTTTTTCAGCCCAGTCACTCTCATAGTGCCTGCCTGAAATCTCACATTCGGCTGTAAGCAGGCTACATAGAGTTGTGGAGATACTCTATGATCGACCTAACTTTATAGGTCTCATCTTAGCTCCAACTAAGGCGACATGTTTGCTTTATAAGCTGTATCATCTTATTCGCCCTCTTGGCGCCTAAGACAATTATGTCTCATCTTGCTCGCTATCTTAGCGCCAAGGTGAATTACCCGTGTGAGTGGGTCAATTCAAGCCTGGTGACACTCTCAACAAGGATGTATATGTAATCACAAAGATTATCCATTCATTCCAAAATAAACTCAAATCAAGGAATGAAAATTTAATGTAATAAATAATGTCAAGTACATAAGATGCCATAAACATATCAAACCCTACGTAGTCCCATACTCCTAATGTGAGAAAGGAAAACATCTCTAGCAATAGGCTTGGTCAAAGGATCAGCCACCATTCTGCCAGTAGGTATATGCTTTATGGTCACCTCTTCTTGCGCAACTAAAGTTCTAATGAAGTGATAACGAAGGCCTATGTGTTTGGCCTTCCCATGATATTTGGGGTCCTTTACAAAATCTAGGGCAGCTGTATTGTCACAGTGAACAGTGACAGACTCGTCTGCATGAGCTGTAACCCCTAGAGCCTGTAAGAATGACCTCAACCAAACAGTTTCCTGGACTGCTGCTGAACAAGCAACATACTCCGACTCCATCGTGGATAGGGCGATGCAAGACTTTTTCTTGCTGTACCAAGAGATAGCTCCACCTGAAGTGGATATGCGCTCATCTCTATCAGCGCCCCAATCAGCATCGCTGTATCCTCTCAATCTCAAGTCTCCACCATGATAACACAGGACGAGATCAGCGGTTCCACGTAAGTATCGAAGAATCCTCTTCACCGCATTCCAATGAGCGGGTCCAGGATTACTCTGATAATGACTCACCATTCCAACGGCAAAGCAGATGTCTGGACGCGTACACAACATAGCGTACATCAGACTCCCAACTGCAGCCACGTAAGGCACTTTGGACATCAGATTCATTTCCTCATCATTCTTTGGGCATTGGTCTGTGCTTAAAGTACACGCCTTGTCCATTGGAGTGTCTATGGGTTTTGAGTTATGCATACGAAATCGTTCAATGACCTTCTTGATATATGTCTCTTGAGACAAACCAAGAAGTCTCTTTAGATGATCACGTATGATTTTAACCCTGAACACATAATTAGCTTCTCCCATGTCCTTCATCTCAAAAGTTGAGGACAGCCACTGCTTAGTGGCGACAATGGAACTCATGTCATTCCCAGCTAAAAGAATGTCATCCACATACAAAGAAAGGATCAGAATATTTTTCTTGGATCGTTTTACGTAAACGCAATGGTCTTGTTCAATCATTTCAAAACCTATAGAGGTAATGGCATGATGAAACCTAAAGTACCACTGCCTAGACAATTTTTTTGAGACCATATATAGAACGTTTGAGCCGGCAAACTTTGCCCTCATGTCCCTTGACTTCAAAACCCTCAGGTTGAGCCATATAAATCTCTTCGTCTAGTTCTCCATTGAGAAACGCAATCTTAACATCCATATGAAAAAGTTCTAAATCATGCTGGGCGATAATAGCTAGCTAGTATCAGGCGAATTGAAGCAAATCTCACCACTGGGGAGAATGTGTCTTCATAGTCCACACCCCGCTAGCCTTTCGCCACAAGACGTGCCTTATACTTGTCAATTGACCCATCTACTTAGCGTTTGACTTTTAAAACTCACTTGTTTCCAACAGTCTTGCGCCCTGGCAGAAGGTCAACCAACTCTAAGACCTAATTCTTCTCCATTGAGCTCAACTCATCTTTCATTGCAGCCATCCACTCATTACTAGCAGGTGAAGATAAGGCTTCTTCCAGATAAGTGGGCTCATTTTCATCAGTTGGAGTGCACATAAGAATTTCACCATCAATCTCAAAACGACGACGTAGAACTCTTCCTCGTGCACCTCTACGCAGTTGAGAATCTTGTTGACCATATGGTCCTGATGGTGTGCTCCCGCTGTCTAGGATGCTCCCACTAGGTTGAAGGTCACTTATATACTATCTTCAGCGACAACAGGATGAGGAACTAATTCCGCTCCTTCGCTTGGAGATGGTAAAGTGGCTTCAACTTCCTCTGACTCATAGAGGTCAAGATTCTTACTTCTCCAATGCTAGGAAAATCATTCTCTATGAAATTGACATCACGAGACTCTATTTCAGTCTTTTCACCATTTGGATGTTCACCATACATCACATAGCCTTTAGAGTTTTCAGAATACCTCAAGAAGATACTCTTTTTAGCTGTAGGCCCTAGTTTCCCATACTTATGAGAAGTACTGTGAACATAACCTGCTGAGCCCCATGGGCGCAAGTTATCCAAATTTGGCTTTTGGCCATTCCAAAGCTCATATGGGATGGGATTTGGCTGATTGTGAAGGCACTCGATTAAGTATATAGGCTGCAGTCAAAAGAGCATCCCCCAGAAAGATATTGGGAGGTTCGCTTGTGCCATCATAGACTTGACCATGTCTAACAATGTTCTATTCCTTCTTTCTGCAACACAATTTTGTTGTGGAGTATTAGGAACAGTAAGTTGCATGCGTATCCCTTTTTCCTCACAAAACTTCTTGAAGTGATCAGACAAATATTCGCGTCCCTGGTCAGTGCAAAGAGTTTTTAAACTCTTCTCTTTCTGATTCTCAACCTCTGCTACAAAGCGTTAGAAACAATTCAAAGCTTCATAGCGGTGAGATATCATATACACTTAATCATATCGCGTATAATCATCTATCAGTGTAAGGAAATAAGAGGCGGCATGGCGTGCCTTTACACTCATAGGTTCACATATGTCAGAGTGAAGTAGCTCAAGTGGCTGAGTTGCTCTCACAGCCTTTCCAAAAGGCTTCCTGCATGCTTTACCGGCCAAACAAGCCTCACATGTTTGTAGATTGACTCTTGCGAGTGGGCCCAAAAGGCCTTATCTAGCCAAACGAGTCATTCTATCTTGGCCTATGTGGCCCAGTCTTGCATGCCAAGTGGTAGAATCATTCACAATATTATCATTCACCACATAAGAATAAGAGGACTAAGAATTAATTAAATCCAATTAAAAAAGACTATCCATGCAAAAACCATGTCCGAAAAAAATATCATCCAAAAAGATGTCCAACTTATTACCCTTAAAAATAAAGGAAAAATCACTTTCTAATAAAGCAGTAACTGAAAGTAGATTAAGCCGAACAGTGGGTGCATATCGCACATCCTCAAGAATCAATGTACGCCTAGTGCGTAACTTGAGCTGGTAAGAACCAACCCCTAGCACCTCTTCGGAGCTATTGTTTCCTATGAAGATATGTTTGCTACTCGCTAGAATCCGATGATAATCTACGAACCCCTCTCGATCACGTGTTACATGTTTTGTTGTACCTGTATCCACAAACCACACAGGTTGGGAATGAGCAACCATCACATGTGCGATCCCACTTGGGCGATATAAGTGAGGGTCTTGTCAGCGTCTCGAGTCTCAGCCTTAAGGATGACATGCTGTGAAACATCAGAAAAATTCTTGATGTTTTCACTATGGGTCAATATCTGTTGCATATTGGCCCATGAGGCAGGAAGGGACCTTATGACAGCTCTGACTTGCTGCTCATCTGTGAGCGCATGGCCAGCATCCCTTAGCTCACCAATCATTTTGGACATCATCCTTAAATGTTCACTCATGGTATGTTTAGGGTCTTTTGTGTACTCCTCAAACTTAATCACAAGGCTACGAAGCCGCGTAGTTGAGGTTCCACCAAAAGAGAACTTGAGCTGATCCCATAAAGCTTTGCAAGTTGGAAGTTCATCATACTACCCGATTAGATCATTTTGCAAGCTGCTCAACAAGGTGTAGTGCGCACTACGATGTTTCTGATTCCATTTCTAGTAGGCAGTATGGTCTCTTAGGGGTTGCGGCTCAGTTGGCACGACCATCTCTTTGGTCAAGTGCTCCTCAAGCTCTTGTTCGCTTAGCATGAATTTCATTTTTTGTATGTTGAATAAAATTATTGCGCTACCATGTAACACATAATGGGTTCGAAAACATACCGTATGAAGTCTCCGAATATTCCGACGATGGATCCTTGTTGTTACGAGCCTCCAACACGTTTGATCTTTTTCGTAGCTACGAAAACGGCCACTAGAGTTGAGTTCTTCGTCCACGAACCAAATCCTAGAGCTTGGTGATTGCTATAGAGAGAGGGATTGTCTTATGACTTATTGTCTGTCACTCCAGTTTTATTGGGATATTTCTAGTCTTTATATATAGATAGTATTTAGAGACAAACTTTACCTCAACACTTAGGAGATAAAGATGTATTTATCTCAAACACCTATGAGATAAATATTGTATTTATCTCAAACACTTAAGAGATAAATATCCTCTAAATAACTGTAATTATCCAGACTAACAAATATACATTATCTGTTAGTGGGCGGATAATGGGTTCACTGATCCAATTTATTAACAGGCGTTATGATGGGGAACACCTACTATGTGTCACTGAGTAAGAAGGTGTCGGATTATGAAAAACATACATTTAGGCCAATTACACCACATGAATGAATGAATGTTAGCAAAAGAGGCTCTTTGTCAACTAGTATTGTAGTACCATGGCGAGTGACTGCATCAATCATGTACAGAAGTGTCACAAATGCCAGTTATATGCCACTCCATAACATCTCCCCAGTCGGAGTTGTATAATATGACGTTACCTTGACCCTTCTCCGTATGAAGAATAAACAAAAAAGGAAAAATTAGTCTGAAAGCTTCTAATGGGCACGAGCTCATACTCATCGTTGATTACTTCACAATGTGGGTAAAAGCCACATATTATGTTGTTTTTAATGCTACACAAGTGGCCCAGTTTATTAGAACTAACATTATCTGTCTGTATGGTATTCTGCATGAGTTGATTTTCGATAATGGATTGCCTTTTGAGGGAGAGGTGACCGATGTGATCGAAGAGTATGGCATCACCCGGCACCAATCTTCACCTTACCATCCATAAACCAATGGTCCTGTTCAAGTCGCTAACAAGAACATTAGAAGTATCTTTAGTAGAATGATAGATTGTTGTCATAATTGGTCTGACAAACTTTACTATGCCTTCTGAAGCTATAGTACATCAGTTCGATATATATATATATATATATATATATATATATATAGCTGATCCATTGCTCGCGCTAGCAAATGGAGTTAAGTTGCAAGCGCGATCTGGCCGTCCACGCGTGATCTGTGGACGGCCCAGATCTTTTTTTTTTGCCTTTTTTTAAGTCCGTCCGCCACATTATGTAGCAGACGGTATTTTTGACATAATTACCTCTTACACCGTAAGAAATAGTATTCGTCCGCTCCGCTACTTAAAGTAGCGGACAACTAAATCTTCTCATTGAAACTCGTGTTCGTCCGCTCCGCTACTTGCCCTTTCTTTCTCTCTCTCTTCCCCTCCGTCTACCCCTCCATCTCCATATTCTCAATGCTGCCACTCGTCACAGATTCCAACACCCATCACTAGTGAGCCATCCAAAGCAATCGGCGCTTAGTCGCCGTTGCCGTCACTTGTGCGCCATCCAAAGCGACCGGCGCCGTACGAGCATCACCACCATCCAGTTGCCGTCGCCGCCAGATCTTGTTGGATGTCGATATCACTCGTGCGAGATACAAAGCCACCGGTGTCGTACAAGCATCACCACCATCTAGTCGCCGTCGCTGCCAGATCTTGGCGGATGTCGATATCACCCGTGGCCAACACCACCGCCACCACCACTTAGTCAACCAAAGCTCCTCCTCGCCCAAATCCCTGACCATCGCCACCGTTGCTGCTAGATCTTTGCAAGGGTCAATGGCAGTGCCATCGCCAGTGCCACCGAGTCAATTACAACTCTGCCTCGCCTTACTTTCTATTCGCTGCTGCCAGATCTTGGGTTTTTTGTTTTTCAGATTTTTTTTCTTTTTTAATCATCTCATATTGGATGGTTTAATAATAACACTTGATAGATCTTGTGTTTTTGCCATGGGTTTGTTTAATAATGGTTGTGGTTGAGTGGCGCAATGGTTCTGCCATGTTGTGGTGGTTCTGTCGTGGTGTGGTGGTTCCGTCGTGGGTTTGGATGAAAATTGGAAGAGCCCATAACCAAACAAATAACAAACATCAAAGCAGTGAAGGCTTAACTCACATAGAAGAAAACTGATTTGGATCATCCGCTACATTATGTAGTGGATGAACATTCAAAGTCAATAACATAGAGCAAAGGGGGGTAATATGGTACAAAATACCGTCCGCTACATAATGTGGCGGATAGACTTAAAAAAAGGGCAAAAAAAAGATCTGGGCCGTCCACAGATCGCGCATGGACGGCCAGCTTGCGCTTGCAACTTAACTCCATTTGCTAGCACGAGCAATGGATCAGCTCCCATATATATATATATATATATATATATATATATATATATATATGTGGGGGCTACACCTACTCACTGATTTATGGCATGGAAGCAGTCCTGCCCATAGAATTAGAAGTCGCTTCTCTAAGAGTACTTTTGGAAAATTAGATGCCGAGGAAAATTAGGTTTGAAACAGCTTAGAAGAACTCAAATTGGCAGACAAAAAGTGATTAAAAGCTCCCTATCATATTCAGGGTTATCAGAGATGAACCGCCCGAGCATTCAATAAGTGAGTGAAAGAAGGTGCTGAAAGAAAAATATTGGACAAGTCTGGAAACCCTGGGCAAAATTTGAGCCTAAAGTCAGGACCCTATATGATCAAACAAATTATGACAAGGGATGTAGCTCGGCTACTCAACTTAGACAAGATTGAAACGTCAAAACTTGTTAACTTAGATCGATTAAAGAAATATCATGCTTGTAGCAGAATTTGTAGATGAACTAAAAAACACTCGATCCTCCTTAAGAACACTACCCAGTGCACAAATTTTTGAGTAACACCTCAATTTGAGGTACATCGGCAACCCATAAAGGTACGTCTGGTGTTGTCAAATTTTAATATAAAGACTTTTATTCCACTGACATCAACTTTGACTATATTCTCGATGAAAAGAAAAAGTGCTAAGTTGAAAGCCTTGTAAAAGGTGGCCTAGGCAAAAGCTAGGGCCGAAAGAAAAAGAGAAAGAAAGGAAAAAAAAAGTACTTCTAAATCCTATCAATTATAAACGAGTATTCTATTTGCCATTATGTTATCACGTTCCTCCTTTATTTCAAGAAGAAGAGTGGCTATCCTCATATAGATGTCAAAGGGTCAGGCTTAGGCTAGGCTAGCCCAGGCACTTTGGGCTTTTAAGGAAAACTGGCGGGGCCGTGCTTGGGCCAAAAAGAAACAGGTCAGGCTTGGACAGAGCCACCTCAAGAATATGAGGGCTCGATCCTTGTCCAAGCTTCTTGGTCCAAAAAATTAAGGTCCGAGCTTGAGCCAAGCCCGTGATATATATATATATATATATATATATATATATATATATATATATATATATATATATATTGATGCCAAGGAACAAGGGCAGAGACCAAGGGCTTCCCAGACAGAGCCTCAGGGTGGTAGTGCTGCGAGGGCGATGGCGCAGGATGAATATACGACGATAGTCACAGTCTGATGCTTAGGTCCGAAGTCAGGGTCCTGTATATTTCTCTCTCTAGGATTCTAGAGTGAGAAAGTGAAAGTGTTCTGAAATGTCCAACCTTCCAAATAAATTCTCAAGACTTCTATTTATAGAGGTTAAGATGGTGATGTCATCACGCGACATGTGGTGCTGTCGGTGTTCCACGGACTGTCGAATCGCATATTCACCCAGCCTGCCCCCCACAGTGTCACTCTGTCTGTCTGGAAAGACTGGCTCCCACAGCTTCGGTATGGCCAGAGAACCCCCTTGATCTAGCCTCCAATCCAAGCCCTTGCAGAGTCCCACGAGGTGCGTCAAGAGACGCGCGGAGAACCTGACAGTGGTAAGGGCTGCCCCTGTAGCCAACTGTCATGCAGACTAGGCGCCATGCCCTCCAAGGACCTGCTCCCGTCCCGGAGTGACCCGGGGGTCATTGCCCTGGTGATGTCGACGATCAATGGTAACATAAGTGGACATGCTCGCAGCTCAGTGCTCAATGTTCGGGGTAAGGGGTAGTCCTACCAGAGCCCCCCGTGACTGTGACGGTAATGGCTTTAAGGTTGTGAGCCTATCCCGTTGCGAGGGGTCCTCGTGCCGGAGCACTATGAATGGAGCCCCCGATGATGCTGCACACTCCGGAGAGTGGGTCGAAGCATGTTCCACGTCCATGGAGGGCGCATGGTGTGGTGAATAAGTGTGATGCCCGAAGGCCTGTATCATGATTATGGTGCATGGGCACGGCGACAATCGTCGTGAGACCATACCTGGTGACGGGGGCACATGTCATGAGAATGGGGCACGGGCGCGGCGACAAACGTCGCGGAGCAATACTTGGTGATGGGGGCACGCATGATGAGAATGGCGCACGAACGTCGCGGAGCAATACTTGGTGCCGGGGGCACGCATGACGAGAATGGTGCACGGGCACGGCGACAAACGTCACGGCGTGATACTTGGTGCTGGGGGCACGCATGATGAGAATGGTGCACGGGTGCGGCGACGAACGTTGCGGAGCTATAGTTGGTGCCGGGGGCACGCATGATGACAATGGTGCACAGGCGCGGCGACGAATGTCGCGGAGCAATACTTGGTGTCGGGGCACGCATGATGAGAATGGCGCACGAGCGCGGCGACGAACATCGCGGAGCAATACTTGGTGCCGGGGGCACGTATGATGAGAATGACGCACCGGCGCGGTGACAAACGTCGTGGAGACGGTGCACGAGCACGCGTTGGGTGTCCTGAAGATGGGATTTGAGCTGAGTGTACCTGTCATAACAAGATGATGAATGCAACATGTAGTAATGACAAAGTTTGAAGTGATGGTACGCGGTTGTCAGTGACGGGTCATTCGGTAGTAGTGCGTGACTTTGGGCGATGGGCATCGCGGGAGCGGTGCGCGGCCACGAACGACGAACATCGCAAGGTTGATGTACGATGGACGCTGTGAGGTTGATGCACGACAGACGTTGTAAGGTCGGTGCACGACGGACGTCGCGAGGTCAGTGGACGACGGACGTCGCGAGGTAAGTGGACAACGGACGTCGCGAGGTCAGTGGACGACGGACGTCGCGAGGTCAGATTTTATGAGGTTGGTGCATGATGGACGTCGCAAGGTCGGTGGACGACGGATGTCGCGAGGTTGGTGCACGACGGACATCGCAAGGTAGATGTATGAACGTCTGTAAACATCGCGGAGGTGCAAAGACTTGAGAAAACAAGTGCGCACGGGAGGGGAGGCCATAGGCCAAAGATTGGGGGAAGGCCAAGGCCACCACCCCTTGGTGAGGTCGAGGCCGACCCTAAGGGGTGGCCAAGGTCAATGGCCAACTCCCATGAAGGGAGGCCTAGGCTACGCCCCCTTTCGGTGAACTTCGGGCGCACCGACGGTAGGTGTTTTTATGAGCGATGACAAACCATGAAGTTGCGTTGCGACGAGCGTGTCGACGTGAAATGTACCCACGTGATGAACAAGGTGCAAAAGCCACGCACGAAGTGTATGAAGCGACTGTTAGCCCTATGGTTGGATAACCTAGGCTTACATCTTGTTTTGATGATAACTACACATTGATTATGTTCTAATGTGTGCTTTGAGTGGATTCTTAGTAGATATATACATGACACTCATGAAGACACATTTGAGAAGTTGGATAGATGGATTGAAGCCAAAGAAGCTTAAAGTTATAGTGGACATACTATGGAAGCTTTATCAAGTCCTATGTCAAAGAGCAAGAAAGATTGCAAAGGCTAAGTTACTACGATTATGATTGGTTTTTACTATTATGTAACTAGTCTTGGTTTGATGGTTGGATTGATGACTATGACCTAAAAAGACCTTAGGACACCTTGTGCATTGCATGTGAGTTCATAACCTTTCACACAAGTGTGGTTCTTGAAAATGAGTGAACTTTGGAGCTCACTCAGATTTTCTCAAAACCTATTTTGGTAAAAATATTTTCATATCTTGATAAAACATTTCATTAGCTTTCCAACGCAAAAAACGGCACATCAATCCGATTTTTCTAGAGAAAGTTATGCCCAAAATAGGAAAGGGGGTTCCGAGAGACAGCTGATAGGCAGTACGGTAATACAGTCGACTGTATTTGAATCCAGTCGACTACATTCCAATGCAGTCGACTGCATTGGTCAAAATTCAGTTCCAACGGCTATTTTCAAGGACAAAACTCCAACGGCTATTTTAGAGGGATTACAGTCGACTGCATTGGGAATACAGTCGACTGCAATGGCAGTTTTGCCCATATTTTGCCTCTAACGGCTATATTTCATTTTCTCTCTATATAAATGATTTGGGGCTTCATCATACATCATGGAAACCACATTCTAAGCCTCCATTCATTAGAGAAACATCAAGGCTCATAGATTAAACTTTTCTCTCTTCATCTTCATGATTTTACATCATTAAAGAGAGCATCTTTGTGAGCAATTCTTTGATTGAGAGTGAGCATTCTTCAAGTCATCAATTCTCTCATCTCTCTCTTGTTCTAGTGCTTAAACTTGTACTCATCTACTTCTTGAGAGTGAAATCTTATACACACTTCTTCATTGAAAGGTTCTTGTATCAAAGCTTGGGGTTGTCAAGCTTTGGAGCTTTGGGTTTGTCAAAGCTTGTTCTTGATGTGGGCATAGCATCAAGGGATTGTAAGAGGTTCGATCTTGACCCGTAAGGAAGATCATACTAGTGGATTCTAGGGCCTTTCAAGGGACTTCCTTGAAGGGGTGGACGTAGGCTTGTGGGTATATCAAGCCGAACCATTTAATTCTCCTTGTCAAGTATCTCTAAACCCTTCTCTCTTTGCATTATCGTCTTACATTTGTGTTGAGATTGGTTGTTTGCTTATTTGAGTTATTGAGATTGAGGTTTGTTGTTTGTTAATTTTTTAAAGTAGTCTTAAAACCCTATTCACCCCCCCTCTAGGGTTATTTTATTGGTTTCAAGTGGTATCAGAGCCTCGGCTCTTGTTATATTGGGTAACGCCAAGAGAGTTAATCGATCATGGCTTACGTTGGGGGTATGGAGGGTAGTTCTATCACTAGACCTCCATTGTTTAATGGGACCAATTATAGTGTGTGGAAAGTTAAGATGAAAATCTACTTAGAGTCTCAAGACTACGAGATGTGGGATATTGTTGAGAATGGCCCATACGTTCCGATAAAGGTGGGTGACAAGGTTGAAGAGCCAAAATCCAAATCGGAGTATAGTGATCATGATAAAAAGATGATTTGTATGAATGCTAGAGCGAAAAATTGTCTTGTTTGTGCTTTAGACACTAATGAACTCAATAGAGTCATTATGTGTAATTCCGCTAAGAGTATTTGGGATACTCTTCAAGTTACTCATGAAGGAACTTCTCTCCTTAGAGATTCCAAGATGAACTTATTGTTTAGAGATTATGAGTTATTCCATATGCTTCCAAATGAATCCGTTACGGATATGAATACTCGTTTCACTAACATTGTAAACCCTTTGAAGCAATTGGGCAAGGAATTCACTAATGGTGATCTTGTAAGAAAAGTGATTAGGTCCTTACCAAGAGCTTGGGATGCAAAGATCGCCGCCATTCAAGAATCGAAGAATCTCAATATCTTTCCTCTTGATGAATTGATGTGCTCACTTATGACGTACGAAATGCAAATCAAGACCTTTGATCAAGAAGACGTCAAGAAGAAACCTACATCAATTGCCCTTAAAGCTTCATCTTCAAACCTTGAGTCAAGCGATGATGAAGAAGAATTTGATGAAGAGGATGTTGCAATGATTGCAAAGAACTTCAAGAAGTTCATGAGGTTTAGAAGGAATGGTGGGAGAAGGCAACAAAATGCTAGCAACGAAGAAAAGCTTTGCTACAAATGCCACAAGCCGGGACACATGAAGATGGATTGTCCCATATACAAAAGGAAAAAGAAGGAAAGAAGAGATGTATGGGAAAGAGTTAAAAGGAGACAACTCTCCAAGAAAGAGAACAAAGAGAAGGAAAAAGCAATGAATGCCGAACATACTCCAACTTGGAGTGACTTCGATTCAAGTGATGAAGATGATGAGAAGAATGAACAAGCAAATGTGTGCTTCATGGCAAATGATGAGGTAAGCTCTTCTTCCGGTAGTGATAGTGATAGTGAAAGCTTCGAAGATGCTTATGATAGCTTATATGAGGAATCCAAGAAAATTTTCAAGAAAAACATTATTTTGTCTAAAAAATTCCTTGAGGTTAATAAGCAAATTGAGAAGTTGAAAATGAAAAACAATGAGTTATATGCCAAGAATGATTGCATTTCCAACCATTTATATGTAAAACATGTGAATAATGACTTGGTTGAATTGATTGCTAACACTCCTAGCTCAAAACAAATCTCTTGCAAAACTTTGACTTTAGAAAAACAAAATGAAGATTTAAAACTTGAGATTTGTGATTTGAAGAAATGTCTTCAAAAATTTGTTGATGGTCAAAACAATTTGGATGTCATGCTTGGACGCCAAAGATTTGGCCTAAACAAAGGTGGTCTTGGATTAGATCCCTTGGCCTTGCCTCCTAAAATCTTTCAACAACAAGCTAGGTTGAGTACTCATTCAAAACAACCAAAGAACTATTGCACACCATTTACACATTGTGGTTGGTGCAACAAGAAAGGGCATACGACTAGTTATTGTCCTTGTAGAATTGTTCATGTTGGAGGTGTCAAGAAAATGTGGGTTGTTAAAGAGTTTCTTAATGTTGCTAAGACTAACACTTATGGACCCAAGAAAATGTGGGTACCAAAAGTTAGACCTAAATTGTGATTGTAGGTTGTTCAAAGCAAAGGCAAATAGTAACAAGGAGAAGGCTCCAAGAAAATTTTGAGAAGGAGGAGCGACAAGCTAAATCTTAAGGGGGAGTAAGCATTTCGAGATTGGACATGCTACTTCAAATGAGGAGAACCTCAAAGCTTGTCAAGAAAATGGACTTCAAGAATGGTCATTTATGAGCTCAATTTCTTGGTAATTCACCAAGAGGGAAAAACTTAATGATCTTCTCAACATTGTGCTATGTGCTAAACTTGTATGCTATCAAGTATGCTTGAATTGCCAAATCTATAAAATAACTTGCTTGTTGAGAATTCATGCGAACTATGGTCTAAATTGTGAGTCATTGATTCTTTACTTCTCTATGTTATAATCTTGGATACCTATAGGATTTAGATGACGATGTATGGTCCTCTTGCACTTATATTGGTAATATAGATTGTTGATGACTATTATTGGGTTGATAGAAATTTCATGTTGAGATTATGTCATCTTAATGCTTCACATTGCCATTCCTACACACACACCTTTTGGTAATGCCAAAGGGAGAGCATGACTCGTTAGACATTTAGTTGTGTTCGTTGGATATTGTTGGCATTGATTGAGGGGGAGCATTTATTAGGATGACATATGAATATGGTAACTTGATAGGGGAGCTTACATGCTTGAATCATATACTATCTTGTTACTCTTGAAATATGCATGAAGTAGAATGAGCTTACTGAGCTACCATGCTTATCTTTCTTTGGATCATGAAGGAGCTCTTGATGTCATCCGTAGAAGTTCATGAGTTATATGGACTTCACGCCGTTATCTTGCTTATAACTATATCTTCACAAATGCATACCCTTGTCTTTTTGTTGATGACAAAGGGGGAGAAATAATCTTGATTTTATGTGCTATGTGATTGTGTGTTTTAAGAGAAGATTAGAGGAAGAGCATATCTTGTTTTAGCAAGGGAAGCTAGCTACGAGCTTAATTGCCAAATGAGATAAATTGACATATAGCTACGAGCTTAATTGCTATATGAGTATACAAGAAACGATTGAATATTCTATGTGAGATTTTTGTGCTTAACTGACTATCATATGATACATTTTACCCTATATAGAATCCATGTTTGTCATCATCAAAAAGAGGGAGATTGTTAGCCCTATGGTTGGATAACCTAGGCTTACATCTTGTTTTGATGATAACTACACATTGATTATGTTCTAATGTGTGCTTTGAGTGGATTCTTAGTAGATATATACATGACACTCATGAAGACACATTTGAGAAGTTGGATAGATGGATTGAAGCCAAATAAGCTTAAAGTTATAGTGGACATACTATGGAAGCTTCATCAAGTCCTATGTCAAAGAGTAAGAAAGATTGCAAAGGCTAAGTTACTACGATTATGATTGGTTTTTACTATTATGTAACTAGTCTTGGTTTGATGGTTGGATTGATGACTATGACCTAAAAAGACCTTAGGACACCTTGTGCATTGCATGTGAGTTCATAACCTTTCACACAAGTGTGGTTCTTGAAAATGAGTGAACTTTGGAGCTCACTCAGATTTTCTCAAAACCTATTTTGGTAAAAATATTTTCATATCTTGATAAAACTTTTCATTAGCTTTCCAACGCAAAAAACGGCACATCAATCCGATTTTTCTAGAGAAAGTTATGCCCAAAATAGGAAAGGGGGTTTCGTGAGACAGCTGATAGGCAATAGTCGACTGTATGAATCCAGTCGACTGTATTTGAATCCAGTCGACTGCATTCCAATGCAGTCGACTGCATTGGTCAAAATTCAGTTCCAACGGCTATTTTCAAGGACAAAACTCCAACGGCTATTTTAGAGGGATTACAGTCGACTGTATTGGGAATACAGTCGACTGCAATGGCAGTTTTGCCCATATTTTGCCTCTAACGGCTATATTTCATTTTCTCTCTATATAAATGATTTGGGGCTTCATCATACACCATGGAAACCACATTCTAAGCCTCCATTCATTAGAGAAATATCAAGGCTCATAGATTAAACTTTTCTCTCTTCATCTTCATGATTTTACATCATTAAAGAGAGCATCTTTGTGAGCAATTCTTTGATTGAGAGTGAGCATTCTTCAAGTCATCAATTCTCTCATCTCTCTCTTGTTCTAGTGCTTAAACTTGTACTCATCTACTTCTTGAGAGTGAAATCTTGTACACACTTCTTCATTGAAAGGTTCTTGTATCAAAGCTTGGGGTTGTCAAGCTTTGGAGCTTTGGGTTTGTCAAAGCTTGTTCTTGATGTGGGCCTAGCATCAAGGGATTGTAAGAGGTTCGATCTTGACCCGTAAAGAAGATCATACTAGTGGATTCTAGGGCCTTTCAAGGGACTTCCTTGAAGGGGTGGACGTAGGCTTGTGGGTATATCAAGCCGAACCATTTAATTCTCCTTGTCAAGTATCTCTAAACCCTTCTCTCTTTGCATTATCGTCTTACATTTGTGTTGAGATTGGTTATTTGCTTATTTGAGTTATTGAGATTGAGGTTTGTTGTTTGTTAATTTTTTAAAGTAGTCTTAAAACCCTATTCACCCCCCCTCTAGGGTTATTTTATTGGTTTCAGCGATCAAAGCGCGAAAGGGACTTTGCATGAAGAGTGAACAACCGGGGGGGAAAGGCCAAGGCCAACACCCCATGGAGGCCGAGGCCGACCCCATGGGGTTGGCCAAGGCCTATGCCCTTGACCCTGTCGCTCCGATTGCACCAACGGTCGATGTTTTTTGGTGAAAGGGTGCTTAGGTGGTCGCGGCGTGATGAAGTGGTACTGTGAGTCACGGTAGCGTGAAATAATTGGTAACTAAGTCACGCGTGAGGCGTGTGAAGTAAGAAACGCACGTGACTTGGGCATTTGCACTTTGACCGGCTTGAAGCGTTGAATACTATGCTTGGCGGACATGACATGCACAATGAGACTCCAATTGGACCTTTGAGTGCGACCAGAATAGGTTGCAAACATACATATACATATACATATACATACATATGGGAGCTAATTCGTTGATAGCGCGGGCAGAATAGGAGAATTTGCCAACGCGACTAGCTGAAAGGATGGACGGCCCAATTTTTTTTTAAAGTTTGTTAGACGTCCTCTACACTATGTAGCGGACATGATTTTTTACCAAACTGCCCCTCCCATGTCGTCCACTACACTGTGTAGCGGACAACTTTTTGACCCTGACAACTAATGGGGAATTTAAACTAATCACAATCATGAATCTCAATCAAACCAAGTAATACTTTTATGAATATGCTAACCAAACAATTATAGAGCAATAAGTAAAGAGATTGAGTTAGAGATACTTGACAAGGAGATTTAAATGGTTTGGCTTAAACTGCCCTCAAGCTTACGTCCACCTCTTCAAGAAAGTCCCTTGCAAGAACACTAGAATCCACTGGCAACAATCTTCTTACGGGTCAAGATCAAAACCCTTACAACACTTGGTGATATCTCAACACCAAGCACAAGTCTTGAATCCCAAAACTCACCAAGACTTGAAAAACTCAAGCCTTGAAAAATAATCCTTTTAGAAAGATCAATTGTGTACAAAGAAACCCTCTTGAAAGGAAATGAGTACAAATGAAGCTCTACTACAATAGAGAGATGAGAGAACTGATGACTTGAAGAATGCTCACTCTCAATCAAAGAATTGCTCATAAAGATGCTCTTTTTAATGATGTAAAATCATGAAGATGAAGAGAGAAAAGTTTAATTAATGATCCTTGATGTTTCTCTAATGTATGGAGGCTTAGAATATGGTTTTCATGGTGTATGCTGAAGTCCGAAATGATTTTTATAGGGTGGACATATAGGGAGGCATTAAATAAGAAAATTTGATATTGTTGTCGACTGTAATCCCAATGCAGTCAATTGGGTTCCCTCTGAACTAGCCGTTGTAGTCATGTCCTCAAAAAATATCCGTTGAAACTGAATTTTGACCAATGAAGTCGACTGTATTACCCAACTGCCTATTGGCTGCCTCACAGAACCCCCTTTCTTATTTTAAGCATAATTGTTTCTAGGAAGATTGGATTGAGGGGCTATTTTTTGTGTTGGAAAACTAATGAAAATTTTTATCAAGATATAAAAATATTAGCACCGAAAACATTTTACAAAAAATTTGAGTGAGCTCCAAAGTTCACTCATTTTTAAGAAACACACTTGTGTGAAAGATTATGAACTCCCATGCAATGCATAAGGTGTCCTATGGTCATTTTAGGCCACAGTCATCAATCTAAGCATCAAACCAAGACTAGTTACATAATAGTAAAGACCAACCATAACGAAAAGTAACTAAGCCTTTGCATTCTTTATTGCTCTTTGAGATTGGAAGTGATGAAACTTCTGTAGCATGTCCATTATAGCTTTAAGATTCTTTGACTATAATCTATAGATCCAACTTCTCAAATGTGTCTTCATGAGTGTGTACCAAGAATCCACTCAAGTACACATTAAAATATAATCAATGTGTAGTTATCATCAAAACAAGATGTAAGTCAAGGTTATCCAAGGCTAACAGTCTTCTTCTCTCATTTTCGGGTCACAGCTACACTATTCAAATGCTTACCCATTCAAACAACAGGATTTTCCCTAAGGGTGGCAGTAACAGTAGCAGCAGCAGGAGCTGGGGGCTCAGTAGAGCTTGGCTGCCACTCGATCTACGTCATAAAGATGGCATCGAGGGTGTAGGAATAGACTTCTCCGTAGCCTCCTCTGAGGATCTATACACCAACAGCAAGTGCCAGTAGCCAGATACAATGCCCTTGAGGCTATGGATCATCATGTAAGCATCACTAAGCACTGAACATGGGACCTACATAGAGAAAAGACACAAAACTAGGATCTAGTTAGGATAGATATTCATAAAAGCACTTAAGTCGAGTCTCGAGATTATTGTGTGGATCCTAGCCATCTTCTTAAGCCCGTACACTTCAAAGTCCTTCTCTAGTTAGGGATCGGCTCCTATTCCTTGGTCTTCCCCCTCAGATAGACTGACACTGTCCATGGAAGGAACAGAATACCCTCAGCCACATCGGCTTCCTTCTTGTCCTTCCCTTTTTCTTCTTCTGGGACACCTTTTCCCTTTGTATCTTCTTTAACCACTCTTTTTTGTCTTATTTAACCACGCCTTGTAGATACGAGGGTCATTCGACCATCGTAAGAAGGACACCAGGATACCCCTGGACAGACTATGCTTTAAACCTCTGTCCAACTCCATCATATGGTACATCTCCTTGGGAGAGGCACCTGGAATCCTAATAGCAGCATCCTGATGATGCTAAGGAAGCACCCTATCTTCTATTTAAAACTTCTCTTGTGAGGGTCCCACCAACAATGCATGGTACTGAGTTCAGGCTAACTCCTCAGCATATCCTCCACCTTTCCCCACCACCGAGATAGGGAGCCTGAAACTGAAATAGAAAGAATATGAGAATTTGATAAGCATGCCTTAGGATAAAACTGCAAAACTTAGAAAATTGCTTATTAGCACTCTCTCAATCCTTTAAAGAAGTCTCGGTGCACAAACTCTTAGACCCGGCCTTTTCATTCTTAAAGTTCCACCGGGTCATCACTGATGTCGTCTTGCCAGTGTGCGCCTCCCCTAGGCGGGAAGCACGAGAGCCAAGGACCTCAATCTGTGAGACCATAAAGCTATATGTGAGAAATATGTCTATAATATGCTTGGGATAATTTGACAATAACCAAAGAGCATAGACATACCCTGCATACATCATAAAATCCCATGAAGCTGAAGGATTGCTTCCGAGACACCGCACCCATAGACCATACAGATAAGCTAAAGCAGGAGTACCCCTGTCGTACTCCCTAACCTCCTTAAAAGTCTCCAAAGACCGAAGGCACTAAAGCTGGACAAAGTCATCCTCATTGCCAAATAGAGTCTCCCTTAAAGTGTTTAGAAAAATCCCCGAACAAACTGATCCATCACCGCGAGCTTCACCCCCTCTAAGTTCATGCTCTTGTAGTGGCCGGAGGAGGGTACCCAAGAGTAACAAATCACCCTTCTTGTAGGATGGTTCGTAGCCGAGCAGACAGACCATGAGATTCTGATCTTTATCGAGGTCATGGTCCCAATGCATGGGCTTCCCTCGAGAACAAACACCTGTGATGTTCGTAAAGTCAAATGGGGTGACTGTGACCTCCCCGAATGGCATGTGAAAGGTGTTAGTGGAGTCCTACCAATGCTCGAGAAGACACAGAAGGTGTCTTTTGCTTTGGGTTGACGAGCGCAACCCATCTAAAAAGTGGTAGAAACTCGTGACGGCTAATTTATCCATAATGGTATTTTTTTTTCCCACCACTATCTCACAAAATTTGGGGAGCCCCTATTCGTGAAGAGGGGCTGCAAAATCACAAAAAAGGGAAGAAAATTCAAAGAACCACCTGATTCATGAGGGAATTTCATGGAAAACCTAATACGTTAGTCCTGTCCTACATAGGCATGGGATCTCTGTGTGTGTGTGTGTACCAAGGTGAAATAGTGGGTGTGGGAAGGAAAAATTCAAGCTAAACTTACCTCTTTTGTGAAGAAGAAAGCACTGAGATGTGTGCCTTGCTCTAGAGTAAGCAAACAGCAATCATCCAACTGATTCTTCAGCTAGAAGCAAGTAATCTTCCCAATCTGGGTTCCCCCTTCATGGCCCTTGCGAGTTCGCACATGTTCGTCCATGATTTTGCAAGATTGAGATTAATCAAGGAAAGATTAGTTGTATTTATAAGCAAGCGGTGTAATTAGGGCAAGGTTCCATGATTTGGGACTCCTAGAAAGAAGAAATCTAAAAGAAATTATGGTTGATTTGAATTAGAGTGTTTGATAAAAACCCTAAATTCAAGCACAAAACTAGGCGGCTGAACCAGCCAATTTTGTCATCTAAGTTGGTCAATGCAATTGACCAATCGATCGATTTTTGACTCTTAAATTTTCAAAAATCCCAAATTCACTGACCAACCAGTAGGTTTTTCTGCAAAAATTTCAAAAATTTTCAAAACCTGATAACCAATTGGTTGATTTTCATGCCGAAATCTCAAAATTTTTGAAAACCTGTTAACTAACCTTCCGATTTCCGATTCCAAATTTAAAATTTTTCAAAGGTCATTTAGGTTCTGACCAACTGGCTGGTTTTTGAACCTATTTTTTTAAAAAAAAATATTTTTGGAACATACCTACTTGGGTGCTTGTGTGCTTCGACTGTCTGTACCATTAATATAATTTTAAGTTTCCCTGCCTATGCATTCTGCATGATACATATTCATTCGTCTGAGGGTGTTGTTATCCAGCATTTGTGTGCTTGCATGCCTACTTGTGCATCTATGACATCCCATCCTTTGGGTTGGTTCACGACCCAGATTTTTCCAAATCTATTGCTCTGTTCAATGGTTCTTGTACAATGTAAGGCCAATGCAGGATTCTGCGTTTCATGCCAATCGCAACGGTGTCTTTATATCAAGTGAATTGATTTCTTCACACTCAACGATCAATTATCCTTATAACATTGTTGGCTCTGGTTTTGAGTGGAATTTTCGAAATTCTCCTATATCCAAGCGACCAACCGCGTTAGAGAGTTGTTGGCTTCGGCTATTAGTTGAACTTTTACTTTGTACGTTGACCCTTTCAAATCGATTTGAGGGCTCTGGCAACATTCAAAGTTATGCTTATCTTGTCTATCGACCATTCAAATAGATTTAGTGGCTCTAATGATATACAAGATTTCTTTTATGGTCTAGCAACCCCTTCAAATCGATTTGGGGGCTCCAACATCTAGGTCTGAGTTTTTTTTGTCGACCATTCAAATTGATTTGGTGGCTCTGACAACAGACAAAAATTGTCCTTGGTATATCGTCGGTCGAACCTTTAAAATCAATTTAAGGGCTTTGCAACGGACATGTTGGCTATTTCATTTACATCTCTAGATGAACCTTTTAAATTGATTTGGGGGCTCCGACATCTAGACATGAGTTTTGTCTATTGACCATTCAAATCGATTTGGCGGCTCCGATAATAGACAAAAATTATCTTTGGTATATCGTCTGACAACCCTTTTAAATCAATTTGAGGGCTCCGACAATGGACAGAGTGGCTATTTCTTTTACATGTCTAGACCACCTTATCAAATCAGTTTTGGGGCTCCGACATCTAGACTTAAGTTTGTCTGTCGACCATTCATATCGATTTTGGTGGCTCCAGTAACAAGCAAAATTTTGTTTAACATATTTTTCGACACTCAATCAATTGTTACTGTTGCCTCCGGCTTCAAATAATATCTGTATTTCGTCGAATTATGTTGGTCTAATTCCTCATGGAAGGGTACGTAGGAAGCTTGTATAGGTCCGACCTCATATCTGTGTGAGTCTTTAAGTCACACGATCTTTTCTGTATCTTTTCTAAAAAAAAGTGTCATCCTTTTTTGAGTGACTTTCACCCATAAGCGCTCTTCATCCCGAAGGGCTCTGTAGACACCCCATTTTTGTAAGCATTTTTAATTAAATAAATAATTTGGCTTTATTGTACACACCCTATTTTTTTAGGCATTTTTAATTAAGTGAGTAATGGGCTTTATTATTTATAAAAAAATGTATTATTGAGTATGGGCTTAGTGATGCAATTTAATTATTTAATCTACTCTAGTTTTATTTAATTAATTTGATCTAGTTTAATTGTCCAGTCTTGTCCTTCTAGTTTAATTGTCCAATCCATTCGGTTGCATGTCGAGTCCATTAGTCTTGTCCATTGCATTAGTCCAGTCCATTTAAGTTAAGTCCAATCCATCATCTAGATTATCTTGATTAATGTAGTTTGTCTAGATGAATTGGGGAATAATCCATAATTTATCTTAGATATGAAGATCAAATATTCTAATTTTTTATTAAGGAGTGATTTATCCCTAATCTGGCACATCCCATTTGTGATTTCAGAGATAATTACGAAAAATGAAGGTAAATAATGCCCCAAAATTCAAAAAAAATTATTTTTAGTTACTAGGGTGAACTGACCGGTTTTAGAATAACCGGCCGGTTAGTTGACTTTTGTCAATTTATGATTTTATCACTTATTCTAACTTAGCTCCAGTCATGTAGATTGACATTCCTAATCTTATCAGATACTGTGACCCTAGCACTATAAAAAGGGCCTTTGGCCTCCATTTTTATTGGTCAGAAAGCTTGTTCTCTTTTAGAGTCTGTGTACCAATTCTTTGTGAAGTGATACGTTGTCTCTCTCGGAAATCTTAGCCAATCAAATCACTCTATAAAAGTCTCTTTCTTTGCATCACAGATCATTTGGAAAACATCATCGAGTCTTTAAGATAAGCTACATCAAAAGGTACTTTTAATAGTTTTCTAGCTTAGAAATCATATAGATTGTCTCCCCTCCCCGTAGTCACATTTCAACTCAAAAACATAAAATAAAATAGAAAAAAATAAAACTTGGATTAAGTCTAAATCCTGAATTGTAAATTGCTTCCCGTAGGACTAGTGTTGAACTATAGTGATTTTAATTCCAATTAGTCCTATTGGATACGTAGACCACTTGACCCCAGTTGTCGAGTTCAAGCCAAATGACATAAAAATTAACTTAGGTTCGATTTTGCCATATTTTTACACTCTATATGTTTTAAGGCCATTAATAACTAGAAATAAAGTGGAGAACGAAAGGGCACAGCGGATGCCTTGCATCTTCCCGTTGCGTAACTTAGACCACGGACCCCTCTCATGGTTTCAATAGACCAGTCGTCCTTCTTGGACATCTTTGAGTCACTTTTTGGTTTTTCTTATTTTCCTTTATTGAATAAGATGGGGATTCCGTAGAATCCTCTTTTTCCAGACAATTTTCCGAGGTGGTGCGCTACAGTGCAACTCCACTGGGGACTAAAATTTTAAGAGGACTAGACTTGAAAAGTTTTTATTGATTTTGGCCTTCTTGTATTTTCTTTGTATTTTGTGGTATGTACAATATGACATAACTATGGTATTTGCACTTTTATTTCCATACCTCACACAGGCACACTTTTCACCCCGACCACCCACCTTACAGTGACACACTCGACGCCCTTAGTCCTCTTGGGCTCAAGGCTAACTCTCGATCAAGTTCTCAACTCCACGTGCCTCGTACTAAAGATCACTCCTGGTTTCTTGGAATATTAAATGACTTGTATAGGTATTGGTGATCGCCCATTATTAACTTCATCGTTACGGGTGGAAGGTAAATGGTACAGTTCAACCGATGGAGTGATCTTTACAACGGTATAATAAAGAGAAAAACTCAAACATTGACCATTCAGTGTTCTGCCACTTATTGGGAAACTACCTCTATTGGCCTATGACATGTTGGCAAGAAAACCACCAGTATGTTGTAAGCTAAATTGGTAATTTAGCAAAAAATGGGAGACTCTGACTAACTAGTTGGTTATTCGCGCTCCCAACTGAACGGTTAGTCAAGATGTGCATTGCTAGAAAATTCAAAATTGGTCGGCTTATACCTCACACTGACTGATCGGCCGGTTCACTCACCGAGTGACTGCACAGTTAGTCAGTAATCATGACCTTCCCAGAATTTTCCAAAATTCCTTGGTTACCAACCTGATCAACTAGTTGGTTAACTCACTAGATAATCGGACGGTTAGTCAATACCCCACTTCTCCAAACATTCTCCAAAAAACTCGTTGAATAACCGGAAGGTTAACCCACAAGGATTACCGACTAATTAATCAATGCCCAGTTCATGTACGGGTATAAATCTGCCGGTTTAATGTGGTGCATATGCTCTGATTATGCGATCATATTTAGGCTAGCTTGAGTCTTTTTTTATTCTTAGCGTAAAAAGCATAAAAAAGAATATAGAATTTTTCAAAATATTTTTCTTTTCTCTCTTAGAAGGTAATAAGTCCTAGGACCAACCCGTATGGTGACCAAAACAAAAAATGAAAATAAAAAAGTATGAAAAAAATATAATGTAAACAAAATGTGAAGTAAAATATATAGGTAACAAGGTCTGAGACCAGTCCTTAGGGTTATATACACGTGCGCGCGCGCGCGCACGCGCGTGTGTGTATCCAGAAAAAAATTCAAAAGAGCTAAAAATATTTTTGGGCTTTTTAAGGTGGCAAAGCTCTAGCATCGGGACCAATCCTAAGGTTCTCGCGCATTCCAATGACTGAATAACTCCTTCAGATCCTTGACCTGGTCCATATCCTGAGTAAGCTGCAAGAATACTCCAAAATCAACTTCGCTGCCTTAACATTTTGGTAAGAAAAGATCGCCAAAGAGGTGGAATATCTCATGAAGAAAGATAAAGGTAAAGAACCTAACGAGGAATCAAAAGAAGATAATAGAGAAGAAAGGAAGGAAGATGATCCTAAGTTGAAAGTTGTTTTCGATGGTGAAGAAGAGGGGATCACTGTAGAATGGGAGGAAAAACTGCCAATGCTTGAATCTCAAGTGGCTTGAATGGAAAGGGTCAATGACCCTATGGACTTTAGTACTCCGATGATAGACTACCACCTAAGTTTAAAATGGCCGACATGGAAAAGTTTGATGGGACTTTGGATCCAAAGATCCATGTTAAGATGTACATGCGTGCAGCTGCCCATGGAGTTAACCATAACCAGTAGGTCCAACTATTCCACCAAACCTTAGCGGGGCTGCCTCTAGATGATTCCATACGCTCAATGACTCTCGAATCCAAACGTGAAAGATGTAGTGAGAAAAATTGTGAATTATTATCAGTACAACTTTGATCTCAACATCCTTTTGAGGGACTTGGAGACCACCAATCGAGAGCCTACCAAATCCATATATGCAATCATCATCCGAGGAGGAATAAGGCTGCACAAATGGTCAATTGCCCATCAGAAAAAGAGCAAAGAGCAAATTTAGGGACAATGCCGATATATCGTGAGCACATCTTTGGCCACCGTCACACTACATTTAAAACATTGATGGGTTCTCGCACTCAAACTGAGGACGCCATCATCAAGGGACGATAGCCCAAGATAGAAAACAAGGAGAATACGAGAATAGATCAAAGAATCCTAGCCTGTCCATAGACAAGGATGTGAATACAGTTGAGTCTCAAGAGGTGGTCTCGCGAAAGCCAAATACCAAGCGGAAGTTCTCCGATCTATATGCCCTAATGACCGAAGTGTTTAAGCAACTACTCGATATAGGTATGATTGCCAAGTTACCCCCTCCCCCCCCCCAATGCTGCTACACTAAAAAGGCATGAACTGCATCCCAGCACCACACCACATGGATAGGTGTATGACCTTGAGGAATGATATTCAGGATCTTATTGAGAAGGGTGAGATTAGCCCTCCTGCCAAACTCAAGGTGAAGAGAGAGCATATATCGGTGCACCAAGTGTACCCGATCGAGGCATTTCTCTAAGTGATAAATCCTTCTGTGGTCAACTAAGAAGAGAATATCGTGGGTTCAGTTAGTTAGATCATTCGACTTTGAGACAAATCATGTCTGTTGTTGGATTGATTGTCCGATGTCGGGCTAGAACCTTAGCTCATTTATATTTTGAGTGTTTTTCCTAGCATTTTTTTAGATTATCTTGTCAAATTTCTTCTTTTGATAAATAACGAGTCATTGTTTCTCCTTACTCTTTGTTTGTTGATTACTCTTAGAAGTTTCTTTTAGAGTTTGAGTCGTGTTTTCAATAAGTCTACGAGTCCATCCTTAGCAAATCGAGAGCATAACAGTTTTTAAAGCAAGACCGAATTACCCGATTTCATGATTAACCAACCACTTCGGGATATTGTGCAAGAGATGGTTTTGTATTAAAGTCTAGTGGTCTATCTTGTTAATAATTCTTCTTCACACTTGAGGGTGGTGACCAACTGTCTTTTCAAACGTAAAAATCAGAATTTTATTTCCCTTAAAATTTCATGTCAAGAAGAAACCTAACATGAGAATTTGTTTCGAAACTTAGGCATTCGACTGAGAATTTAGGAGATTACAATGAAAAGATTATGATTTCTATTTCTTAGTAACCTCCCACATCCGTCATTCATCAAAAGCAATAATCCTCAAAGATAATGAGGTGTCATGTCGATGTCAAGACTTTCTCATGTTCAAAGTTCATCTATCCCCTCTCCTAGCATGGACCATTTATCTTGAAAAAAAGGAAAGAGTGAAGAAAAAGCCTGCTAGACTGAAAACCCTCAGAAAGGTGGTCTAGGCAAAAGTTAGGGCAAGGAAAAAAAGAAGAAGAAAATAGACCTCAAAAGAATGTAAG
Source organism: Escallonia herrerae (assembly GCA_033070095.1). Lineage (NCBI taxonomy): Eukaryota > Viridiplantae > Streptophyta > Magnoliopsida > Escalloniales > Escalloniaceae > Escallonia > Escallonia herrerae. The sequence goes on along the minus strand of JAVXUP010000948.1, from coordinate 29,474 downwards.
TTTGCATGAGTCTTCCTTGAAATGAGCATTTTCGGTGATTGGAGGCCATCGTTTGACCACGACATATCATCCTAATTACCATGTATTACATTTTTAACACTTGCTAGCCCTTTGTGCCTAAACAGTTTAGCCTTTCTTTTGGGAAGCCTATAATTCTAACCTTGAGGTGGGTAATCTCTTAATGCGTGCCTATCCCCCGGTATTACTACTTGTGATGGGTTCTCCCTCAAACGAACCACAGTTTTGAAGGCAAAAGATGATCATCTATTTGATCTCGAAAAAAAAGGGGAAATGTTAAAGAAGAAAAGGGAGAAGATAGCAGGAAAGAAAAGAAGAGAAACTGATACAACTGAAAAATGATTATATAAAATTTAGCATAGAATTGCTATAGCTTGAGTTCAAAGAATAGATACTGAGCAGATTCAGTTTGAACTGCGTTCGATTGATTCCCTTAAGGGGGATATGTACACAACTTAGTCACATTCTAGGCTCGGTCTCCATGGCACACACTAGTCGCTTTGGTTTCATGTTTGGGTTTTTAAGCTTATTTACCATTCTTTTTTTAGCCCACACCTTGGCCTCCATTATGTCCCATATAGAGTCCTCTTTGAGGTTATGCTTATTCAAGAGAGACAAAGGCTCTCCTATAGTTTGATGAGGTGGAAAAAGAAAAAAAAAGGATGAAACATTTGACAAAAAAATGAATGAAAAAATAAAAAGAAGATGATCCATGCACTTTTACGAGTTTCCTACATTATGACACGATGTGTTCACCTCCTTGTGCCTAATAAGGAGCCATTGATCTTCATGATTTATCTGGCCTACCCTACCCCGTACAACAACCATGCTCTGTAAGACAGTCTGATATCTTTGCCACTGCTTCAATGACTGTATCAGATACCTGATGCCTATCTTGTTCCTCTTGATAGTCATATACTTTTGCTCTGCCTAGTCGTATCCATTGACCTGTAACTAATCTTAGGCACGGACTCTACAGTCTCATAGATTTTACAGTTCCGTAGCATACACATCAGCCTCACAGTTCATACACTATCATTTTCATACATCCTTTCTATCCACCTTTTTAGGCTTAACCTTTTCATGGCAGTCTTGAGGATTCAAACTTGAGTGTTAAGGTTAAGAACCAACTTATTCTGTGAAATTAAATGGCATCTAATGATAAGATATTGGAATGTTTTCGATCAAAAAACTTCAGTGATTGGTTTGAGGGCTCCCTATGAGTCTCTCCTCCTGATAGTCGTAGTAGGAATTTATCTTCTGATCCCCTCCCATTAGGGTTATGTAGAGTCAACCCTGTCTAGAGGCTCCTTGTGAGTCCCTCCTCATGACATTCTTGATAGTGTCTGTCTATCTCCAGTCTATTTCATAGTCGGTATAGTTTACATGCATTTTGCCTAGGAGCTCCTTGCGATTCCCCATTCGCAACACTCGTGATAGAGTCTGTCATCTTCTAGTTCGTTCCATAGTCAGTATGGTGTGCGTGTATTTTGTCTAGGGATTCCCTGCAATTCCCCTTTCATGATAGTCGTGAAAGACTTCGTCATTCTCCAGTTCATTGCATAGTCAGCATTCATTTGTATGCATTCCTGTGCAGAGGCTTCATGAGTTTCCCATGTCCCCATACTCAGGTTTAGTGTCTTTGTCTCATCTAAGTCTAGACTATAGAATTCTGCCTCTCACCTCTAGTCTTTAAGAAGAAAATATAAAAAAAAAATATAATAAAAATAAGAAGAAAATAAATTATGATGCTTGTTGTGACTTTTCAGTCACGCTCATACCTTTTCTTTTTCCAGGTTCAATTTTGAGTCTGAGGGTATTTGACCCTCCCGTTGGGTTAATACTGAGAGTCACGCATAGTCTTTTTTTTTAATCCAGTTTCGAACTATATATGGCTTGATCTCTTTCCGGATGAGGGTATGTACGCAACCCCTGTAGGGCGCAACCATTTGCCAGTCCAAGTCTGGTGTCTGAGGGTATGTAACCCTCAATTCATGTCAAGATGTGTAGGTCATGTACGTTTCCCATTTTGCCCTTTCAGATCCAGTCCGAGGGTATTATACCCTCCATCCAAGTTAATACGTGAAAGTCACGTGCCATCTTCTTCTCAGTCGCACTCCCAATGTAAGTCCATCGTTATAGGGTAGAAACCCTCAGTTTAGGTCGATATGCGGATTATATACTTCTTATCCCAAATTTGTTCTCAGTCTAGTCCCAGTTCAGTTGGCGCATCCACAGTAATTCCTTTGCCCCCTCTTTACAGATACCCTTTTTCGTTGGTGTTACAGCAACCAACTACTTTTGAATGTTGTTGGCTCTGTTTTTTTTTTTCACGCAAGTCTTTTTCTATTTGTATCTAAACGCCCATCCATTTTTACGCGTTGTTGGCTTCGACTTCTACACATGAAGCGTCCAACCGCTATCAAGCGTCGATGGCTCCGATTTTCACATAAGTCCTTTCCTTGTGCCTATACGTCCATCCATTTTTACGCGTTGTTGGCTCCAACTTGAACGAAACGTCTTTTTTGAACTGTATTGGTCTGATTTCTTTCCAGGGATACGTAAGAAGCCTGTAGAGGTCCGACCGCATATATGTGTGAGTCCTTTAGTCTGTCTTAGGTCTCGTGGTCTTTTCCGTATTTTCACTACAAAAATGTATTGTCTTTCTTTTTCGGTGATGTTCGAACGCAAGCGTGCTCCATCCCCAAGGGGCTCTTTAGACACCCTATTTTTGTAGGCATTTTTAATAAGTTAAGTAATGGGCTTTTTATTTTGTTGACTATGGGCTTAGTAATGCAATTTAATTATTTAATCCAATCTAGCTTATTTAATTAATTTGGTCCAGTTTAATTGGTAATTCTGTCCTTCTAGTTTAATTCTCCAGTATGTCAGTCCATTGCATGTCCAGTCTGTCAATCTCGTCCATTGCATTAGTGCAGTCCGGTCCATCGTCTAGATTATCTTATTGATGTAGTTTGTCTAGATGACTTGGTGAATAATCCATGATTTATCTTTGATATGAAGATCAAATAAATCTAATTTTTGGTTAAGGAGGGAGTTATCCTGAATCTAGTACATACCATTTGTGATTTTAGAGATAATTACTGGAATAGGTGTAGATAATGTCGCAAAATTTGAAAATTTTATTTTTAATTAATGAGGTGAAACGGTCGATTTCCAAATAACCGGCTGGTTAGTTGACTTTTGTCAATTTGCAATTTTATCATTTATTCAGACTTATCACTAGCCATGATGATTGGCATAAAAAAGACCCTTGGCCTCCATTTTTAGTGGTCAGAAAGCATATTCTCTTTAGAGCCTGTGTACCATTTCTTTGTGAAGTGATACGCTATCTCTCTCGAAAATCTTAGCCAATCTAATCACTCTATAAAAGTCTCTTTCTTTGCGTCGCGGATCATTTTGAGAACATCCTCAAGTCTTCAAGGCAAGCTACATCAAAATTCCTTTTAATAGTTTTCTAGCTTATAAATCATATAAATTGTCTCCCCTCCCTATAGTCGCATTTCAATTCAAAAACATAAAAAAATAATTAAAAAAGAGTCTTTTATAGTTTTTTGCATAAGTCTTAATTCCGAATTATAGACTACTTCCCGTAAGACCAGTGTCGAACTACAGTGCTTGTGATTCCGATTAGTCCGATCGAATACGTAGGCCACTTGAACCTCATTGTCGAGTTCAAGCCAAATAACATAAAAATTAACTTAGGTTTGGTTTTGTCATATTTTTACATGCTACATGTTTTAAGGCCATTAATTACTAGAAAATGAAGTAGAGACTGAAAGGGCGCGATCAGTTCCTAACATATTCTTGTTGCGTAACTTAGTCCCTAGACCCCTCTCATGTTTTGGATAGATCAGTCATCCTTCTTGGACATCTTTAAGTCATTTTTTGTTTTTTTTCTTATTTTTCCTTATTAAATAAGATGGCGACTCTGTAGAATCCTCTTTTTTCGAGGCGGTGCACCACATTTATTATTAATTAGGGTGCATTATTGAATCTAGGCTTAGTAATGTGATTTAGTTAATTTCGTCCAGTCTAATGCAAGTCCAAGTCCAGTCCAATTGCATATTTAGTCCAGTCCAGTGCAGCTGCATTAGTCCGGTCCATTTGTGTCAAGTCCGATTCAAGGTCTATATTTTCTTCGGACAAAAGAGAACTTCGAGGATGATTCCATACAGCAGTTCCGGGGGGGGGGGTGAAATTATATCTATCTCGAAAAATAATTCATGATTTACTCTTGAGGTAGCGATCAAATTAATTTTTTTTTTTGGGTTAAGAAATGACTTATCCCGAATTTGGTATATCCTATTGTGATTCCATATATAATTACCAAAAATAGGGGCAGATAATGCCTGAAAATTTGGAAAATCATTTTTAACACATGGAGTGAGCTGGCCAGTTAGTGGACTTTTGTTAATCTACGATTTTATCACTTATTATGACTTATCTCCAGCCTTGCCAATCTGCAAAACGTACATGAGATAAGTCAGAATAAGTGATAATGTGACCCTGAGCACTTTAAAATGGGGTCTTTACCTTCATTTTTAGGGGTTCAACAATTTATTCTCTTTGAAACTTATGTGCCATTTCTTAGTAAAGAGACGTGATCTCTCTCTCTCGATAAGTCTAGCCATTCAAACAACTCTTAAAATATCTTTCTGCTCTTTGTATCTTGGATTCTACGGAGAATATAACCGAGTCGTCTAAGCAAACTACAATACAAGGTAATATTTACTAGCTTTTCTAGATTAAAAGATCCTATAGATTGTCTCCTCTCCGTGATCATATTTCATTTCAAAAACTGCAAAAAGGGTCAGTTTACCATTTTTTTTGTTTAAAGTTTGAAATGTAGATTACTTCCCGTATGACCAGAGTCGAACTATGGTAGTTTTAATTTCTAAATTTTTCTTAATTTTTTATTAAATAATATTATGACTCCATAAAATCTCCTTTTTTTGGAAAAAATTTTCGAGCCAGTTTGCCTTAGGATGGGTTCCCTATTTATAAATTGTTATTTAGTCGTAGCATTAATGGTAGAATTCATGATATAGTGTTTAGTAGTAGAATAATGTTAAGAAATACTTAAATGACATAAAATAAATGGTACTATGAAATCATCCCTACCTTAAACCATATACACACCAGTAATTCATGCAAATCAGTTTCTACATCCTATTCCATCTCTAAGGTAATTTACAACTTCCTCGTTCTTTCTTATCCTCTTTTTCTCTTGTCCGTCTTCATCCTACACTTTCATTTTAATTACTCCACTCACACATAACATTCTTAATTTCAATATCTTTCTAGCTCACAACCAACTGCATCTCACAGTAACTCTCTCTTTATGAAAATAAATTATAACTTGACAAATGACTTGTAAAGAGTACTATAGGGCTATTTAAGCACGAGGCTGAAAGAAATCAACAAATGTTGAAACAATAATAAGCAATCAAACAAGCATGGCAAGGCTCATGAAAATCACAAGAAGGATGAAAGTACGAGGACTTGCAATTGGATGTTGACATGTAACAAGTACGACGATGCAAATCAGGAGGTGTCGAGCAAAGAGCTAGTTTAACATCGCTCACCAAGTCACATGAGGTACCACAATAGTGTGACAACACTAAACAAGCACGAAAATGCTAAGTAGCATGATGTGTTGATTAAAAATTCAATCAACAATGAGTGACCAGCACGATGTCACAACGGAGAAGACTACAAATACAAGCACAAAGGTGCTCAAGTAAGCATGAGGCGACGTCTGTTAAGAAATTCTGGTCATTACATGCCATCCTCATTAGTTGGCCGTCTTAGGATCTATAGAATTTTGTAAAATATTTGATTATCTTTTTTTGTCGTTTCACCAAAAACAAACCATACATGTTTGGTCAAGACTTTTTTTTTTCTTTTCTGCATTTTTCATAATAATTTAATGATCGGTGAAGAGTCTCTAGAATAATAAATTTGGTGTTACACATTGTTTGGTTACCATTTTTTTTGTTTAAAGTTCGAAATGTAGATTACTTCCCGTGGGACCAAAGTCGAACTATGGTAGTTTTAATTCCGATTTGTCCGACCAGATATGTAGCCAATTCTACCTCGACAGTCGAGTTCCAGCCGAAAATATAAAATTTACGCCGGGTTAGTCTTATCATATGTTACATGCTATGTGTTCTTAAGGTCAAAATTAATTAAAAACGAAGTAGAGACCCGAAAGGGCGTGGCGGGTGCCTAACATATGCCCATTGTGTAACTTAGTCCCCGAATTCCTCTCTTGATTTCGACAGAAGAGTTGTTCTTCTTGGACACCTTAGAGTCATTTAATTTCTAATTTTTTTTAATTGAATAAGATTATGACTCCACAAAATCTCCTTTTTCTGGAAATTTTTTCCGAGTCAATTTGCCTCAGGATGGGTTCCCTATTTATAAATTGTTATTTAGCCATAGCATTAATGGTAGAATTCAGGATATAGTGTTTAGTAGTAGAATAATGTTAATAAATACTTACATGACATAAAATAAATGGTACTATGAAATCGTCCTTACCTTAAAGCATATACCCACCAGTAATTTGCACGAAAATCAGTTTCTACATCCTATTCCATCTCTAAGGTAATTTACGACTTCCTCGTTCTTTTTTATACTCTTTTTCTCTTGTCCGTCTTCATCCTACACTTTCATTTAAATTCCTCCACTCACAAATAACTTTCTTAATTTCAACATCTTTCTAGCTCACAACCAACTGCATCTCACAGTAACTCTCTCTATATGAAAATAAATTATAACTTGACAAATAACTTGTAAAGAGTACTATAGGGCTATTTAAGCACGAGGCTAAAAGAAATCAACAAATGTCAAAGCAATAATAAGCAATCAAACAAGCATGGCAAGGGTCATGAAAATCACAAGAAGGATGAAAGTACGAAGACTTCCAATTGGATGTTGACATGTAACTAGCACGACGATGCAAATCAGGAGATGTTGAGCAAAGAACTAGTTTAACACTGCTCACCAAGACACATGAGGTGCCACAATAGTGTGACGACACTTAACAAGCACAAAAATGCTAAGTAGCATGACGTGTTGATTAAAAATTCCATCAACAATGAGTGACCAGCACGATGTCACAATGGAGATGACTACAAATACGAGCACGAAGGTGCTCAAGTAAGCATGAGGCGACGTCTGTTAAGAAATGTTGGTCATTACATGCCATCCTAATTAGTTGGCCGTCTTAGGATCTATAGAATTTTGTAAAATATTTGATTATCTTTTTTGGTCGTTCCACCAAAAACAAACCATACATGTTTGGTCAAGACTTTTTTTTTTCTTTTTTGCATTTTTCATAATTATTTAGTGATCGGTGAAGAGTCTCTAGAATAATAAATTTGGTAATAATAAATTTGGTGTTACAGATTGTTTGGTTAGCAAATTCGTTGTGTTTGTTTTCATAGTTTTGGATTCGTTGAATGGATTTCATTTTAAAAATTTTATAGTACCACGACTTTATTTGGTTAGCAAATTTAAGTTTAACATTCAAATAAAGTGCTTGATTATCAAATTCAAAATTTACACCTATCCAATTTTATAGAAACCCCTACACTCCCTATTATTTCCCTTTTGTACACAAACCACTACATACAGAATCTCCTACCCCTTTATCTATACTACCTATAAAAGTATGAATCTTGTAAATTATTTTAATCCATTTTTGCCATTCGTTAATCATTCCAACAACAATCCTACCCTTTCATAAATACTATTATTAATTACTAATTTTGTAATCACTTCCGGTTTTGCCCTCCCTTAGTTATTCCAATGACAACCCTACCCTTCCCTAATTAATTTTTTTGTAATGCGTTTAATGAACATTAGATTATAAATTTAATCTAAACCTACATTTACACATTGGGAAACACAATATGTGGTTTTAAAAATATATTTGTGTGTGTGTGTGTGTGTGTATCTATATTACTTATAAAAGTATGAATGTTGTTAATCATTTTTGGACAATTACATCCTCTGTTAATTATGTCAATTACATTCTTACCCTATTTTATAACACTTTTTTTAAATTTAAATTAAATTAAAAGGACATTGGGTAATGAATCTATTCTATACATTAGAAAAAGATAATTGTGATGAGAAAAAATACAGAACAAAGAAATTCTTTTAATATTCTCTTTTTAATTTAGTTAAAATGAAATAAACATTAGTTATTGAACTGGTTAATGAGAACTGTGATTTTTTTTCCTTGTGTTTTTAGCTTAACAAACAATTAACCAATTCAAAACTAAAAAATAAAAATAAAAACAAAATAAAGAAATTGAAATACGAAAAATCAATTAAGAAACAAAAAATTTTTAGAAAAAAAATAAAAAAGGTATAAATATCCATAAAAAGGCTTAAATATGGTGCCAATTTTAACTGAAAATATGTTCGATTATTGCAGTCGAAGACGTGGTATTTTACATTCTTATTGATGAAATGCAAAGCACCTTATCTTGAAAATTACAAATCTTAATCATAAACCAATTTAACAAAATATAAAAGTAAAGACACAGATTTATTCTTTTATTTCTCAATTTGCTTTTATTTTCAGCAGTACCATCAAACAGTTCATCAATCCAGAAGCCTACGGAGAATATTTCTGAACATTAAACTGATTACAATTGCAAACGTCAAATATATATTTCTTCTAAAACAAGTCACAAAAGAAATAAGAACATAATTAAATTATATTATTTTGATTCTAAAAAAGATAATAATATCAGCTCAAACATTATTCTTGACTATATCTACGTGCGACGCACGTGCTTCATACTAGTTTAGATATATATATATGCACGTAACCCCCACCCAAACCCCTAGTTGCACCTACACAGAAAACACCCACGTCTCCCCTATGGATGCAACATCAACATCATTCCAAATGGGCCGAGTATGTTCTCTCCACTTCAATTGGGCCTTCTATTCTTTCCATCAATCAATGCACATGGCTAGAATATCAAATGATCCAATTTTGAAAGTTTTCAAACTAGCTCCTTTAGGGTGTTCAAGTAGAATTTCACTGTTTCTTTTGTTGAAAATTTTCAGATTAAAAAAAGGAAGAAAAATATTTTTTCAAAAACAAATTTTCATCGTTAACCTTAGATGTTTAAAAACCGCCTATGTGAAACACTTTAAATTTAAATTAAATTAAAAGAATATTGGGTACTGAATATATTCTATACATTAGAAAATGATTACTGTGATGAGAAAAAATACAAAACAAAGAAATTCTTTTATTATTCTCTTTTTAATTTAGTTAAAATGAAATAAACATTAGATATTGAACTGGTTAATGAGAACTGTGATTTTTTTCCTTGTGTTTTTTGCTTTACAAACATTTAACCAATTCGAAAATAGAAAAATAAAAATAAAAACAAAATAAAGAAATTGAAATACAAAAAATCAATTAAGAAACAAAAAATGGTTAAAAAAAATAACAAAGGGTTAAATATGCATTAAAAAAAGGCTTAAATATGGTGTCAATTTTAACTGAAAATATGTTCGGTTATTGCAGTTGAAGACGGGGTATTTTACTTTCTTATTGATGAAATGCAAAGCACCTTAGCTTGAAAATTACAATTCTTAATCATAGACCAATTTAACAAATTACAAAAGTAAAGACGTAGATTTATTCTTTTAATTTCTCAATTTGCTTTTTTTTTTTTGGCAATACCATCAAACATTTCTTCAATCCAAAAGCCTACGAAGAATATTTTTGAACACTAAACTGATTACAATTGCGAACGTCAAATATATATTTCTTCTAAGACAAGTCACAAAAGAAATGATAACATAATTAAATTACATTATTTTGATTCTAAAAGAGATAACAATATTAGCTCAAACATTATTCTTGACTATATCTACGTGCGACGCACGTGCTTCACACTAGTTTAGATATATACGCACATAACAGCCACCCAAACCCCCAGTTACACCTACGCAGAAAAAACACCCCCCTCTCCCCTCTGGATGCAACAGCAACACCATTCCAAATGGGCCGAGGATGTTCTCTCCAGTTCAATTGGGCCTTCTATTCTTTTCATCAATCAATGCACGTGGCTAGAATTTCAAATGATCCAATTTTGAAAGTTTTCAAACTAGTTGCTTTAGGGTGTTCAAGTAGAATTTTAATGTTTCTTTTGTTGAAAATTTTTAGATTAAAAAAAGGAAGAAAAATATTTTGTCAAAAACAAATTTTCATCGTTAAATTGGATGAGTGCAAACCATTTTTTTTTGTAGGAAAGTTTTTGTAATTACAAACACATCCGAACCTTAGATGTTTAAAAACCGCCTATGTGAAACATTTCAAATTTAAGTAATGTTTAATTTATTTTAGAATTGTCGAACTCATTATTTTGTTGGTAAAAAATGCCAACATATGTCGTTTTGATGGATTATAAAGCTTGTTCAGAACGTACAATATAAAATATTATTGATTGATGGATTATAAGTCTAGCCATTCAAACAACTCTTAAAATATCTTTCTGCTCTTTGTATCATGGATTCTACGGAGAATATAACCAAGTCGTCTAGGCAAGCTACAATACGAGGTAATCGTTACTAGCTTTTCTAGATTAAAAGATCCTATAGATTGTCACTCCTCTCCGTGATCATATTTCATTTCAAAAACCGCAAAAAGGGTTTGTTTACCATTTTTTTTTGTTTAAAGTTTGAAATGTAGATTAGTTCCCGTAGGACCAGAGTCGAAAACGTTGAACATGAAGCAGTACAGAAGCAAAGCCACCCCGGCAGTGCTCGATACGCTTACATATGCATATGTACACTGATTAGTCCATTTAGATACTAGTTAAACCCATCCAACAGACTATCCTTATAACGCCAACAATACAGACCATCCTTATGGCTCCCAAGTTACTAACTCATGTCAACATTGATAAGTAATAAATAGAATTGAAAAATGCTTTACGATGAGCAATCAATAAACATATTAAATGAACAATGGATTTGAAGATGAGATGAAATAAAATTCCAAACGATCGCTATAAGGTTCAATTTAGGGTTTCATGTATATCAATCAATAAAAATCAAAATTTGATCTAGTTTGTAAAACTATTGTTATAAGCATTTGAAATCAGAATAACGAAATAGGGTTCGAATAGAATTCCTTACCTCGGTCCAAGCTAAGCGATGCTACCAAACCTCGATTAATATTAAAATCTTTGAATGAACCTAGATTGGCATTTTATTCGTTAGAACATAATTTATCTCAAATACTCTATAAACCCTAATATCAACTACCCACTGCGTAGCCACTCTCTCTGAAATCGCGCACTCAAAACGGTTCTCGCACTCGACCAATTTAACCGAAAATCCTATACACTCCTTAACGTGTACCGACACTCTAGAATTTATAATAATTTACACTAAAACACTTTTATAGCTTAAAATGTTGTTAAAAGTCAAAATATGCATTTTCTGAATTTTTGAATTAAAATAATTTTCTTAAATACAATAAAACCCAATAATATCCATAATTATTTCCAGCTGCAAAATAAGTCCCATAATTTTTATAAGAACTTTAATATATATATATATATATATAATATAGAAATTAAAATCAAAATTTAAAAGACATAAAGACTATTTTTAAATTTTTTGTTTTGCTAAAATCAATGCGATATGGAAATCATAGCAAATAAACTCCAAAAATTATCAAATTCATATTGAGTCTTATTTATGCAATAGAGACATTACTCTAATTTTTTCCAGAACGTTTTCATGGTTAAAGGCTCCAAAAGAATTTCACAAATTTGAAACTTAAAAAATTATTAAAAATACATACGATTTTAGAAAATTATAAAATTTTGCCAGAAATTCTAATATAGTCTAACGTATTATATTGTAAAATTTTACGCATTAACAATAACTGTGCACTAATTTATGCACGTGTCGATGCTAACTCTAACCCGTTACTCACAAACACACTCACCTATACACTTATCCACGTACCCAGCTCACACCCACGCATATACATATCACTCACTGCCTCACTCTCACGGCACACATATACAAATAGCCTCACACACATTATTGGCATTCGATACACATAATTCCTTTTCACCAACTCACATCTTCTTCTTCTTCTTTTTCCAACATCCACTTCATTCATCACTCTCACATACAATTATATATATATACACCAACACAAAAAGTTCTCATATTCACCATAACTCTCATTGCACCTCACACGCCCATTTATAATTTCCATCTACCATGCCCACAAATGCACCTCACACCCCCACCAATATACTCACCAATACACACACAAACACACACCAATACCCAGCACACGACACACAAAACTCAAACACACACACACACACCACTACCAAAAGATCACAGCAGTTGCTGCTTCTTCCCTTTTTATGCACACAGCACACACTATTTGTGCACTCACACAGGTTCACACCCCCTCTCACCTTCCCTTCTTACCCACATTCCACTCTATCAACACACCATCTACGCGCGCACACACACACACACTTTACACACACCCAGCACATGCAAACACACATAGGCACGCATAAGGCACACATCACACACCACCTCATGGCTGAAATTTCAGCCCCTTACTACCTCATACACACTCACAGTTGATGCCAAGGAAAGTGGGTTCGCGGTCGACGTGGAGGTGCCACAAAGAATGCAGTCCGAGTCAGATGCCAAGTGTGATGATGTGGGACACAGTAAGGGAGGAGCAAGGGCAGAGACCAAGGGCTTCCCAGATAGAGCCTGAGGGTGGCAGTGCTGCGAGGGCGATGGCACAGAATGAATACACGACGACAGTCACAGTCTGATGCTTAGGTCCAGAGTTAGGGTCTTGTATGTTTCTCTCTCTAGGATTCTAAAGAGAGAAAGTGAAAGTGTTCTGAAAATGTCTCACTAAATTCTCAAGACCACTATTTATAGAGGTAGAGATGATGATGTCATCATGTGACACGTGGCGCTCCACGGGAGTGACACGTCACCTAGGGGGTCCATAGCTGCCGGTGCTCCACAGACTGTTGAATCGCATATTCACCTGGCCTACCCCGCACAGCATCGCTCTGTCTGTCTGGAAAGACTGGCTCCCACAGCTTCGGTGTGGCCAGAGAACCCCCTTGATCTAGCCTCCAATCCAAGCCCTTGTAGAGTCCCACAGGCCTGACAGCGGTGGCAAGACACGACACCCAACTGCCAGGCGGACTAGGAGCGATGCCCTCTGAAGACCTGCTCCTGTATCGAAGTGACCCGGGGGTCATAGTCCATAGGGGTACCGAGCAAGCCCCCACTGCCGTAGCACGTAGGCCAGTCACGCAGGCACCTTGGCAGAGATAGTGTCCCGGAGGAGTCACCTATCTCGCTGCGCAGGGTCTTCGTACCGGAGCACTATGAAAGGAGCCCCTCAGAATGAAGACGGCAATGGCTTTGTCGTAACGAGCCCATCCCGTGGCGGCAATGACTTTTTGGTAACGAGTCCATCTCGCTACAAGGGGTCCTCGTGCCGGAGCACTACGAACGGAGCCCCATCGTGATTGTGACGGCTATGACTTTGTGGTAATGAGCCCATCCCGTGGCGACGGTGACTTTGTGGTAACGAGTCTATCTCGCTGCGAGGGGTCCTCGTGCCGGAGCACTACGAACAGAGCCCCCCGTGATTGTGACGGCGATGGCTTTGTGGTAACAAGCCCATCCCTTGACGGCGATGACTTTGTGGTAATGAGTCCATCACGCTGCGAGGGGTCCTCGTGCCGAAGCACTACGAACGGAGCCCCTCGGAATGAAGACGGCATAGCTTTGTGGTAACGAGCCCATCTCGTGGCGGCGATGACTTTGTGGTAATGAGTTCATCCCGCTGCGAGGGGTCCTCGTGCTGGAGAACTACAAATAGAGCGCCCCGGAACGAAGACGACGATGGATTTGTGGTAACAAGCCCATCCCGTGGCGGCGATGACTTTGTGGTAACGAGTCCCTCAAAATGACGGTTTTTTAGGGCTTCAAAATTAGGGTTTTTATGGTTTTTAAAATTAGAGTTTATTAGGACTTCAAAATTGGGGGTTTGTTCGGGCTTCAAAATTAGGGTTTTAGGGATTCAAAATTGGGCTTTTTTAAGGATTACGTGTTCTCATTTAGTGTTGGGATGTAAATAGTATGGACTCTAAGTTGGTTTACGATCATTATTTTTTCTTAGAAACATGGAGTTCAAACCCGAACCTCATGATTCATCAATCATATATGATGACGATGACCACGTCGCGAGGGACATATTTAACGGTGTCGAAAGGGGTGTTTTGAAAACAATTCAAAACACAAGTCACCTCGAAGAGTGAGTTCTGAACGAGGAACAAATACAAATATTATACCATCAAAATTTATTTATGTTCACCGTCCTTCATCATTGGTCTCGGCACGCGATTGCCTTATATCCACTCTAGTTGAGCGATGGAGGAGCGAGACGAACTCATTTCACTTCAGGTTTGGTGAAATGACTATTACATTAAAGGACATCGAATTTATACCTTGAGTAGGACATTTGCAATGATAGCTCAGATGGTTAGGCAGTATTTTCCTGAAATTCTGAGGGAAGCTATTACAACAAACGACATCAAACTTAAATGGCTGAGAGAGCAGTATGGTGTTCTACCTAATGCATACACTCCTCACGATTTGGTGATGTATATGAAGGCATCCCTGCTATATATTATTGGAGCTATATTACTTCCGACGAATTCAATAAACACGGTGCATCCGAAGTATATGGTGTTTTTAGAGGACCTTGGGGAGGTATCCTCGTATTCGTGGGGTTCAGTTGTTCTTGCGCATCTATATCGAGCACTGCACAGAGTTACGAGCACTGCACAGAGTTACGAGAAAGGGTGCCAAGTCCATTGCCGCCTGCCTCACTCTATTATAGGTTTGAGCATTTATATTCTTGGTTGACGTGTCAATATATTCGTGATTAATTACTAATTCTGTATAATGTTTGCATTCACATATTTGGTCTTACGAGAGGCTACCCACGGGTCGTCTACAGCCGCGAGATGATTCCGATGAGACGTGACCTAGGGCACAGATGTACAAAATGTACATCAATGCGGTAGTTAGTTTATATTTCTTGACCTTCACTCATAGTCTATTCTTCTTGTTACATAGGCTTGATGACCTTTTTTATTGTTGGATGCAGACTACTATCATTCCTCTAGCGTGCCAATATTATAAGGGAGAGGCCACCACGAGCAATCGGAGATGGAGCTTTGGATGGTCGTGATGATACAGGACCAACCAAAGCAATATAACAGTCACGATTGTGGGATTTACGTGCTCAAGTACATGGACTACATAGCTCGCTCGGATGTGCTCGAATCTACGTCGTGGTCTAGGAGGGATGCCTTGATGTTTAGATATAGGATAGCCTAGGAGCTGAAAAAGGGTGAAGCTAGACGGCTTCATTACCATTATCCTGAGATGTACTAGACCTTCGTTTGGATTATTATTACTATTGTTGAATTTTGGATATTGAGGTTTGAAATTGAATTAGCCTTATTATTACTATTGTTTGATTTTGGACATTGGGATTTAAAATTAGATTGTTGGATAAGTGAAAAAAAATTACAAATTTTTTCAGAGGCTATGAATCAGGCCCTAAAGTGTGCCCGAATAGGGGCGTCACAGGAAAACCAAAAAAATAATTTATCTCGATTTTTGCCAAAATTTATAGAAATGGGCTAATTAGCGTGCCTAAGGTGCAATGAGCAAAAAAAAAGGTGAAAAAAAATTTCAAAATTTTTCGGAAGCTATGAATTAGGCTCTAAGGTGTGCCCGAATAGGGGCGTCATAGGAAAACCAAGAAAATAATTTGTCTCGATTTTCGCTGAAATTCATAGAAATGGGCTAATTAGCGTGCCTAAGGTGTAATGAACAAAAAAAGTGAAAAAAAATTACACTAATTCACCCCTTTCACTTTTTTCTGTATTTTTTGTTCCACGTTTTGGCCCTTGCACATTTACCACACTAATTAGCCCCTTTCAAAATATCAAGATTCAACAACCAAATCACAAATTGCTCCAGTAAAAAATAATAATAAAAGTTCAATTTAAACATTAACCTTAATACTCTTCCTCATCATCGTCCTCCTCGACCATACTGCGAGGTTCGCTACCTAGCACTTTATAATAGTTTCTCCTGTCATGATCGATCATCTTATCAAAAAACGCACATTTTCGCAATTTTTTTTACCCGTTGCTTCTTCAATCAAACTCTTCATATGTATTGCTCATTTTTTTTTGCCCTTTTGTTTGAAAAAGAATTGGATAAAAAATATCGTCCTCCTCACCTTACAGGCTAGTTCTGTCAATGAATGACCGAAGCTCGAGTGATTCTACTGCCGCGAGTACCGACTGGAGTCGTCCAAATAGTCGGAGTGTCCCGTCTGTCTGGTAATGCCATCCTAAACTGTGCAAGGTTAGCCTTATCCCGTGCAGCTACTTCAACTTGATACTTGTACCCATCAAATGTTGACGCTGCATCCAATGATAAACCGTGCATGATGTTACAAAAGTGATTATATCGCAGTGTCACAGATTGCTGAAATCAGCTGAAACATTGGGCATGTAAGGAATGTGACCGTGTACTCTATTGGCTTGCTTCATCCACCGATCTAAGATATTTGCTTCGTCCACCGGTCTAAGATATACTCTTTCAGAATTTCACGAGCATTCTTGGCGCTAAAAAACCTCAACGCTTGTCGACAGAGTATACCTTTATGCTCAAACAGTTGACAGTTGCAATTAACAAACCCGGTGTCCATACAAACTGCTATGGTAAAATGTCTTCTGTTCTTCCAAGCCGACGAAGAGCACGGATTGACAAAATTTGTCACATTTGTCAAAGCATAAACCTTGAGATATCTGGTGTATAGCTCGTGCAACTTTGTCATGCTATATTGATTCGACTTTAGTAGTTCCTCTTGAAACTGTCTAAACATTTCTTTGGTATAGACTTGAGCCGCATGAGACTCCAAAGGTGAAAAAACTACTATGACTCTTTCTCTGTAAACTGTAGCCGCGTCGGCTTCTCTCTCAAGAAAAATTGCTTGTCAAGGACTTTCTGCATCTCTAATACGAACTCTTTTATACCTGAAGAATGGCCTACGTACCCATCAAAGAATGCATTCATACCTTCGCTTCTCGAGGTCGTAGTCATTTCGGCTGCAAATTTTTTTTGGTGTAGGCACCGACCCACTGTGTCTTGATCTCATACAACACTTTCAACCATTCATGACTGTGCAAAGAGTAGTCATCCATTAACTTGGCCCACCTCTCCTCGAACACGTCGACCGTCAACGATTTCTTCACACATGTATTAAAGTCACTCTTGAATGTCGGATGGTTTGCATATACATTGTGAAGCCGTTCAGGATATTTGTTGCTTATGTGCCATGTGCACAGGCCATGGTGAGTATCTGGAAGGACCTTAGCGATTGCATTTTTCATTGCCAAATCTTGGTCGGTGATGATGGTCTTTGGAGGAATATGATACATTGCTTCAAGCCACGTTTCAAATAACCACGTAAATGACTCCTCCGTCTCATCCCTAAGCAGGGCAAAGCCAAACAAGATTGACTGATAGTGGTGGTTCACCCCGGTGAACGGAGCAAAAGGCATAGAGTACTTATTTGTGCGGTATGTGGTGTCAAACGTCACAACATCGCCAAATTTTGGTAAGCAGCTCTAGAACGGGCATCCGCCCAAAATATAGTACTAATGCGGTTCTCATCATCCAGTTGGAGACTACAGAAAAGCCAGAATTCTCACTCTGAAGGCGCTTGAAGATATCAAGTGTAGCTTGAGAATCACTCTTACTGAAAGACTCTCTCCTCTGAGCATGAAGTTCATTTCGAAGGTCTACTTCGTTGAAGCTCAACTTGTCAATCCCCCCAATCTGGCTTAAGAAAACCCCCATCATTCTAGAAGGTGGAATTTTAGCCTCGGCCATTGTAAATATCAGTTGTCTGTGTGCCGCGCTTATTTGTCGGTGTTGATGAATTTGACCAATCTTACTAGGGGTCATCAATTGATGATTATGGCTCAACTCCACTTCCGTCACAACCCAATGGTTTTCATTTTTTCGGTGTACTGCATACACATGGGCCTTGCAGCCGGTACCCGAAAATGTGTCCCGTTTTCTTTGTCTTGTTGGCCCTTCGTCACTGATCCGAACAACCGAGGGTACATGCGGTGCTCCTCTATGACACTCAAATAGTCGGGAACAAATTTGGTATGTATTCGCCCGTTTTCTAGTCTTCTTAATTCTAACACCGAAACCTATCCTTTTTCGAATATGCTCTATAGTATGCTTTAATTTGGTCCAATGTTTGAAAAACTTGACCTTTGTAAGGTGGATTAGAATCTTCACAAAAATTATTTCCTCTAGTTGTATCCATATTTCTATTGAAATCTAAAAAAAAAATTATATAAATTCTCAACAAGTCATAGAATTAAATGAAAATTTTTGCAAAGAAATAGAAATAAAATGGAATGAAAAGGCAATACTTACAATGTAGTATTGTTGCTTTCAATTGTCTCCTCCTTCAAGATAATTGCTCCAATATTAGCTTCGAGATAATATCACCAAAGTTGGATAAACTAACTTCAAGATAGTGCAAGTAAATACTAAAAGTCTGTGATGTTGGAAGAATTTTTGAGTGTTTATTTGGTGAAAAAATGGGGGTTTAGGGTTTATAGAGGATGAAGAAATGGTTAGGGTCGATAGTAAGTGGGGAAGAAAAAGAAAGAGAGAGATATATCCATAAAGAAAAGACTGAATGTGTGTGAAGAGAGAGAGAGAGAGAGAGAGAGACTCGTGATGTATAAGGAAAACCCCCCAACCGCTACTCTTTGTAGCAGCTGTGCCATTAATTGCAGTAGTTGGGGGAAAGTTAGGGCAGCTGGGGGTTTTATTAGGATATTTAAATGCATTTGTGGGGTAGTTGTGGGGTAGCTGGAGGTTTATTTAGGGTTTTTAATGGGCTCGTGTGGGTAGCTGGGGTTTTTTTTTAGGGTTCTTCAATGCACTTAGGGTTTTTTTTATAATGAATAGTGGGGCTGCATGAAAAATATCCCAACCGCCACTAAGTATAGCGGTTGGGGGATTATTTTATTCACAAGTGCTTTTCTTAGGGTTTTTTTTAATAAAAAAGTGGACCCACTTAGGGTTTTTAGCGTTTTTTAATGAAAAAGTGGGGCTGCATGAAAATTTTGGTTAATGATCCCAACCGCCACTAAGTGTAGCGGTTGGGGGACTATTATCATACCAACCGCCACTAAGTGTAGCGGTTGGGTATGGCATCAAGTGCTACACTTTGTAACGGTTGGGGGAAAATTGGTGGCCCCCAACTGCTACAAAGACCAGCTGTTGGGTTTTTTTGCTTCCCAGCAGTGTTTTTGGGTTTTTTGCAACTGTTTTAAAGAGTGACGGTTGGTACTTCAAAAAAAAAAACAAATTTGGGCTATATTTATGGTGGATGGCCAGATTTATGGTGGAGAAATAGCTATTTTTCCACCAGTAGATGTGGATCGGCTCCCATATATATATATATATATATATGGGTCGTGATCCATTGATAGCGCTAGCAACTTAACCCAAGTTGCTAGCGTTATCTGGCCGTCAACGGGCGAGAATAGACGGCCAGATCGCGCGCCACAACAGCACTTTTTTTCACCGTCCGCAACATAATGTAGCGGACGATAATTTACCGTCCGCTACATTATGTTGCGGACGGCAAAACAGCGCTAGCAACTTGCTAGCGCTATCAATGGATCACGACCCATATATATATATATATATATATATATATATATATATATATATATAGGGAGCTGATCCATTGATAGCGCTAGCAAATGGAGTTAAGTTGCTAGCGCGATCTGACCGTCCATCCTGAAAGATGGACGGTCCAGATCGCGCCTTTTTCCAAAACTGATCCCCGTCCGCCATACTGTCTCGCGGACGGGAGTTTTACCTTTTTGCCCTCCTCCCATGTCCGCGAGACTGTCTCGCGGACGCCTTTCTGTTCCTGACATGTGTCAGGAAAAAGGCGTCCGCCATACTGTATGGCGGACGATCTCTAGGCTGACACATGTCAGGGCCTGTCCTCTCGGTCGCCTATAAAGTCTCGGGCTGTCCCCTCGGTCGCCTAGAAATTCTCCCTAATTCTCGGCTCTTTCAGCAAAATTTTTGCGGGGCTTTCAGATTCACTTGCTTCCATTTTCAGCACCCTTCAAGCTTTTCTTGGAGTAACACACTTGGTTCAAGCATCACTCAAGCAAGGTAAAGTTTGTGATCTTGCTACCGTTTATCTTAGTAATTTTAATTTGTTATGTTCAGTAAATATATAATTAGCAAAATAGGAGACACTTTTGAGATTATGTATATGGTATCCTAAATCGGTCTAATCGTCAAGATAATTTTGAGATAATAAGCGTATTCTATTTCTACATAGGTCTTTTTCACAATGTCTGATTTCGTGTCGAGCTCCAGCACCCCCGTAGATGCTAGTGATCCGTATCTAGGACGAACCTTTCAAACGTTGGAAGAAGCTGGAGAATGTTTTCGAGCTTATTCATTGAGGGTTGGTTTTGGCATTAGAATAAAAACTACAAGAACAAGCAGCGTATCGAAAAGGATATGCTCTCGCTTATACGAGTGTCATAGGGGCAGAAACCCAGTGCAAAATGAGACACGCGTAGGCAACGATGACAGTGATGATGACGAAATAGGGTATGCGCGGAGAAGACGGGATTGCTTTGCGCGCACGAATTGCCAGGTCAAGATGTTCGTAAGCTATAAAGCCAAACAAGATCATTGGCTTATTACCAGCCTGGAACTGGCACACAATCACCCGTTAGTAACCCCTTCTAAGGTGAGTCAGATGCATCAACACAAGAAGATGGGTAAGGTCGCGAGGAGCCTAATTCACACAATGAGCGATGCGCGGCTAGGACCTACCGACATGATTAATGTTCTTGCTGAACAGGCTGGGGGAATTCAAAATTTAAACTTTAACACGACAGACGTTCGTAACGCGGTCCGAACCCATAGACGAGCCGCGTATGACCTCAATGATGCGCAAGCGACAATGAGCCTATTGAAACGGATGCAGATGGAGGACCCGCAGTTTACCTTCGACTATAAACTTGACGACGAGCATCGAGTTAGCACAATTTTTTGGGTCGACGGTCGTTCGAGGCTAGCTTATAAGCATTTTGGGGATGTCGTGACTTTCGACACCACATACCGTACCAACAAGTACTCGATGCCGTTCGCTCCTTTCACGGGCGTCAATCATCATTATCACTCCATCCTGTTCGGGTTCGCCTTGTTAAGGGACGAGAGCGAGAGTTCTTTTGAATGGTTGTTTAGGGTGTGGCTGGAAGCAATGAACTTCAAAGCACCGACTGTTATCATCACCGATCAAGATTTGGCAATGAAGAAGGCTATTGCTACCGTCTTCCCAGATACTCGACACAACTTGTGCACTTGGCACATAAGCAACAAATACCCGGAACGTCTGCATCACATGTACGCAAAGTATCCAGACTTTAAACAGGATTTTGACAAATGCGTCCTCAAGTCATTAACGATTGAGGAATTCGAGGAGAGGTGGGAAAAGCTTGTTCGGGATTACTCATTGCAAGACAACGAGTGGCTCCAGCACTTGTACGGGCTCAAAGAGCAATGGATTGGCGTTTACACGAGAAGTCATTTTTCTGCGGGCATGAAAACGACGGGCAGGAGTGAATCTATGAATGCCACGTTCGATAGTTATGTGGGTACAGCTACCAATTTGAAGAGTTTCGTCACATCAGCACAAAAAGCGGTTGCGTCGTTGTTCGTGAAAGAAAGGGCTGCAGACTTTGCAACCACGTACAAGCAAAGGAGAAGGTTGCTTGAGACCCCGCTGGAGCTGAACGGTGCCAAAGTCTATACGAAGGAGATCTTCCTGCTATACCAAGTAGAGCTGCAAAAATCGGGCCGATACAGTATATATAAGGTGGCAGAAAAGTCGTCGCGTGAGTACAAGGTTTATTCGCTCGTGAATGACCTCGTCCCTGAGAAGCTGCGCAGAATTTATACGGTGACCCACGACACATTGACGGACTCGGTGACATGTGTTTGTAAGAAGTTTGAGTTCCATGGCATCCTGTGTAGACACATTCTGCGGTTTTTCACACAGAAGAATATCAGGACAATCCCCGATAAATACGTCCTGCCACGTTGGACGAAAGGTGCAAACAGGTTGCACGGTACCATTTCCTTTCCGGAGCACCCGTATACTGACTTTGAAGAATCAGAGACGTTGCGGTATAATCATCTGGTGACGATGTTCACCCGTTTGTCCGTAAAGGGTGCTGCTACAATGGTCGGATATAAACATCTCCTCGAGGTAGCTCAGCAGCAAGAGCCCATCGTCGACCAATTGGAAGCAGCTTCAGTCAGCAATGCGGTTGACACCGAGCCTACGACGGGATCAGAAGATGACGAGCCGGGGGAGGGAGCCGACAATGATATCCGGCCTTCGGATCCAATTATATCGCAAACGAAAGGCCGCAAGAGATCTACGCGGATGAAAAGCTCTATTGAGACGGCAACTCAACCAAAAAAGCTAAGAAGGTGTGCATTGTGCAACAAAATGACAGACCACGACAAGCGGAACCATTACAAGGCACTGGGGATAAGTCCAGTGCCTTTGCAAGACGGGGAAGAAGATGATGCCGAGGATGAGGACGAAC
The DNA here is from genome assembly GCA_033070095.1 of Escallonia herrerae. Lineage (NCBI taxonomy): Eukaryota > Viridiplantae > Streptophyta > Magnoliopsida > Escalloniales > Escalloniaceae > Escallonia > Escallonia herrerae. The sequence continues at coordinate 6,591 of JAVXUP010000948.1, read as the reverse complement.
AAGCTGCAGTGGAACTTTAGTGTACTGAATATTTTGTAATAATCTTTTATGAGCCATCAAAAGTGTCGGACATTTTGTAATAATATTTTAGTAATGACTCGTTTGTAATAACCTTTACAATCATTTTTTTATACGTGATTTCTTACACTGTCCGCTACACTGCGCAGCACAACATTAGAAACCTAAGGTATTAAAGAATACCCCCCTACAACACTTAGGTTTTTTTGGTTTTGGTTTGCTTCTCTGCGTCCGCTATACTATGTAGCGGACGGACTTAGTTTTTTTGTTTTGGTTCACTTCTCTGCGTCCGCTATACTATGTAGCGGACGGCCCCAGAATACCCCCCTACAACACTTAGTTTTTTTTTTGTTTTGGTTCACTTCTCTGCGTCCGCTATACTATGTAGCGGACGGCCCGCAGAATACCCCCCTCCAACACTTAGTTTTTTTTTTGTTTTGGTTCACTTCTCTGCGTCCGCTATACTATGTAGCGGACGGCCCCGCAGAATACCCCCCTCCAACACTTAGTTTTTTTTTTGTTTTGGTTCACTTCTCTGCGTCCGCTATACTATGTAGCGGACGGCCCCGCAGAATACCCCCTCCAACACTTAGTTTTTTTTTGGTTGTTTTCTCTATGTCCGCTATACTATGTAGCGGACGGCCCGCAGAATACCCCCCTACAACACTTAGTTTTTTTTTTTGGTTCACTTCTCTGCGTCCGCTATACTATGTAGCGGACGGTCCGCAGAATATACTTAGTTTTTTTGTTTTGGTTCACTTCTCTGCGTCCGCTATACTATGTAGCGGACGGCCCGCAGAATACCCCCCCTCCAACACTTAGTTTTTTTTTTGTTTTGGTTCACTTCTCTGCGTCCGCTATACTATGTAGCGGACGGCGGACGGCCCCGGCAGAATACCCCCCCTACAACACTTAGTTTTTTTTTGTTTTGGTTCACTTCTCTGCGTCCGCTATACTATACTTATGGTTAGCGGACGGCCCCGCAGAATACCCCCCTCTAACACTTAGTTTTTTTTTGTTTTGGTTCACTTCTCTGCGTCCGCTATACTATGTAGCGGACGGCCCCGCAGATACACTGATTATCGAACACTTGTTTATTTTTTGAACACTTGCCCTGCAGATAGACAGATATCCAACAGACAGATATCCAACACTTGGTTTCCCACCGTTAAATCATATCGGTCAATAAAATCAATCGCATTCAATAAATTTTTTTTAAAAAAGTGTTGTAACGTTACAATGTGAATTGGGGAACATCATCTCTCGCGGGAATGATGTTCCTTACACGGATTTACAATAAACCTAATAGCTCTAGGCCGGCCATTCATAATTTGCCAAGCAATCCTATACCTAAAGTCTTGTATGCATTCTTCGCTCCAGACAGTCTTCTTGAGGCTCTCAGACCGGCAAATGTAATCCATGTACATGCAGAGGAAGACGCCGCAGTCCGAGGAATTATGTTGCTTGGGCCTACTCCTCTTCAATCGGAAAATGAGGACCGGCCTGCGCGATACCTTCTCCCGACGCCTACCATTGACCAGGGCAGCAAAAAGATTCTGCGAGAACCATAATAAGCATTAAACATAGCTAGCAAAATAAGATTAATCAGTTTTATAATATGCAAGTTACAACAAGAAGGAAACAGGATCTTACCATGGCATCCAACTGGCCTATGCCTCGGTACATATCAATCACAGGCATCACGTCGGTATCATCGTAGAGACTGTCGACGACTGAAACCGTGCTCTGTAATGGTTCGTAGCAAACCAAGTACCAGTGGGCATTCCCTAAAAAGGGGATTAGAAACACGTCGGCAACACTTGCGCTCACTGGACTATCCCTAGCAAGATATGCTTGTAGGTTAGGGGACGGTTTCCACTGGGCCATGCCTCTCCCCTTCCTTGCATTGCCCCAGTCGTGCCACTCTTGTACTAGGAGCTGATGAAAAAAGCATCCAAGATAAACACGCGCGGACCGATGTTTGGATGCTCCCGACACCTTCGCCTCAGAATTTGCACGTAGTGCGAGATGACACCGCTGTCTAACCAAGCTCCCGGCGCCAGCGAGGCGATCTCTGTCCAAGAGGCATTGTAATCCAAGCCCTCGGGGTGATCCATGTCATACGACGCTCCGTCTTGGGGGGCCCCGCTAAAATAACGGGCTCGGATTAGATCGCATTTATGCGGCTTTAGGGGCCTGGCTGGATGCCCTTTCGGATATTGCCCTCGGGGGTCGATCGGGGGATATTGGCCTCCAATTCCTTCTTCGGCCGGCTGATATTCCCCTCCGGGGCCGCCAACTGGTCCCGCCCACGGGACAATGGGCAGTGCCTCGGAGAAACCGTAGTTTCCGAAAGGAAAGTCTTGCGTGACTTGAGAGAGGGGTTCCGGGAACAAATTGAAGGAGGGGCCGCTGTAATCGCCCCACGACGCTTGAGCCTGTCCCATCCCCGCTTCAGAGGTACCACCAACTCCCTGACTCACCCCTGAAGCCTGTCCAGAGGGATCACCGTATCCCTGGCTGACGCCCGTATAACCCATTCCCGGGCTTACTCCCGAAGACTGGCCCGATGCTTGGCGCAAAAAATTCCCGCAGCCTAAAGCCAATGTCGCAGCCTGTTGGCAAAGATCCTCGCCCATTGCGCTCACCAGATCCCTCCGCTCACTCAACTTCTGGAAGAATGCAAGCGAGGCATTAACCTACATCCAAAGAGATAAAAAATTAAGTAACTTCAATCAGACATTTATATTCAACTAATTTGGTTCAAGTCAGACTTGTTGGGCAACTTACGAGATTGTATGCCATACGCTCATCGATCTGACCCCTAGGCGCATACCTCTCCCCACGTTCAAAGTTTACAGGGGCTACTCTCCTCCGCGTGATGCGGTAGTACCACTCATCGTACTGATCGATGCTGATAACGGGGTCTGGCTCCGAGACGATGGCCGCCAGTGTGTCCTGCCAAGAAGTCCAAAGCTCTATTTCGGCCGCGCACAATTCGTACGCATTGGCGGTGCCAAACACTCCGACATCCGGTGGGTTCCTGTTAACCCTCATATCCGGGGCATCGACTGGCAAACCCTGCTCCAACTCAAAATGGCGCATTGCTCGGTCGGGCAGCTGCCACTCTGCGAGCTCGAAATGGATCAGGGGTGTGCGCTGCAACCCGGAGAGCGTGAAGACGAACGACTCTCCCACCCGTCGCGCCAAACGTATGTACGGTGCCCAACGCATTTGGCCCGGAGATAGACGGTCGAACTCCCCTCGATAGTACGTAATGTTGTGATGGGGATCGACTCTCCTCTTGTAGTGGCTAGCCCTCCGGCTGTACTCCCAAGCACACAACCGAGGCCAGACTTTGTCGGTTCCATCCCTACGCGTTGGTGCACCGGGAGCAAGGTGTTCGTAAGACCACACCTGAGAACATCAAAAAATTATATTTATATCGTCGATTCAACAAAAATAAAACACAATAACGAAGACATGATTTATATGATATACCTGCAATAGCGAGAGACATGCACATATGGCTTTGGAGTTGGGCCTCGTTGCCTTGTGCAATGCTCGGTACAGATACGAAAGAACCGCTGCACCCCAGGCATAATCCCCAACCTCCGACAGGTTACCCAACAACGGTAAATATTTCACGCTGACCGTGTTCTTCGACGTCGTTGGGAATAAAATTGCTCCCATCACCCACAAGAGGAAGGCCTTTGTGTACACCACAAGCTCACGGCCCGTATAGTTTTCCGGCAAAACCCCGTAGGTATCTACCAACCACTTCAACTTTATACCACCAGTGCTAAATTGATCCTGGGGTATCGAAGTGAAGAAGTCTCGCGCTGTTCTCTTATTCGTTGCGTCTGACGGAGGAGCAATTACCGGCCGCCCCGTCACCGGCAACCCCAAGATGAACCCTACATCTTCTAGGGTAATCGTCATCTCTCCGAGCGGGAAGTGAAACGTATTCGTTTCACTTCTCCACCTCTCAACAAGGGCACCTATCAAGGCCCGGTCAAGCTGTTGAAAGATCTGCCCATGCGTGAAAATCCCAAACCCAATTCCACGCAGTATTCTTTTCTGGGACTTGTTCAAGGTCCATCTCGTGAACTCGCGAGATACTTCTACGGTGGTGAGAAGTTCTCTTTCCTACGAATTATTAATAAATACAATTTGAGCAAAATGAACGGTAAAACAACGTTCGTAATAATAAGAAAGTTGATAAATAATGTATCTTACTCCACCATCCCATATGAGCGTACTGATATGGTTGGCTTGGTCGTATAACACGGATGGATCTTCTGGTCCAGGGATAAATTCCATTTTTTGCAACTGAAACTATGGAATCGGATTTTACAAACGCTAGCACATGAACAAATACATACATATATAAATCCTCATCATCGCTAGCACATGCTCAATGCATAATCAAAACCACGCATAAAACGCAATATTGATCACAACTATAGATTAGAAACATGTAAAGGATTGATTTTGTGAACTTACGTGATCTATTAGGGGGGGATTAAAGCTGCTCTTATGAAGAAATTGCGCAGATCTGCTTGCCAACGCCGCTGGGAATATTTGTGAGTAGGAAGAACGGAGAAGAAGAGTGTAGAAGTTATAGGGGACTTTCTTTTGGGTTTGAATATATATATTTGCTGTCCGTTGGACAATATATATTTGCCGTCCGCTATATAGTATCGCGGGTCTGTTCCTTGTCCGCTATATAGTATCGCGGACGCTAGACTTTTGGTTGTTTTGGTAGTTTTCTCTACGTCCGCTATACTATGTAGCGGACGGCTACTACACTTTCCTACACTTAGTCCAAACTGTCCGCTATATAGTATCGCGGATATACTTACCGCAGAAAATGGTTAGCACAGACCAGACATTTAGTTCCCGACCTTCCCGAACCCCAAGGCCTAAGCGGAGGGCCTTATATCCGCTATCTATATATATAGAGCTATACAATGTAGCGTAATGTAATAAATTGGAATAAATTGGCGCCCGTAATGCAGTTTTAATAAATTGAAATAAATTGGCCCGAAGACTTGTTTTAGCGACATAGTACGTTAATGCTATTTTAATAAACTGACGCCCGAAGACTTGTTTTAGCGACGGAATCAACAATCTCAATTTTTCCAAAAAATAATGTACGATTCATAATCAACGATCTCAATATATCAAGGCAACAAAAAAAGGCACAATTAAGCAAGAAAAAATTTGAAAACATAATAAACAAGAACATAAATTTTTTTATTATAATAAACTATGGTTCACAAATGGGGTACGAAAGCTTTTCACAAGCGCTCCGTTCAAAGATTACAACTTGAAAATCCCACCACCCAAGGTGTTCGAACACTACAAAGTCCCCGAGTTCGAGGCCATGCTGGCGCACGAAGACGTTCCAACCCTCTGCGAATTCCTTTTTTTGGGATCGGCCGGGCTTCAGCTTGATTTCAACCTGCCATGCCCCCTTGCGGCTATATAATCTTGCACTATCATGAATTGTTGTAAATTGATTGGTAAATGCTTCCGGTATGTCCTACCAAACACAAAATACAAAAAATAGGTTAGTTTTGGTTAAGAAAAACAAAAGATCAAACTTTTAACACACGAAAATACAGAGAAAGAGAAAGAGGGATAGCCTACAAGTTCATGCTCAAATCCCGGCATCATGACTTTGAAAAAGTGTTTGCCTACCAGGTGCAAGTTGCCAATATAATCGTAGGCGTAGGTGGTCTCCGATCCAGAAGCCATCGAGATCGGCGTTGAGGGGAGGACGGTGGTGTCGGCGGAGATGTGGGTGACCGGAGATGTGGGTCGCCGTAGATGGGGTAGCGGCTTTAGGTTAGATGTTCGAGAGAGGGGACGCCGTCCGCTACAATAATATATATACCCCGATCTGATTAAATATTTATAGCAGGAGAGAGTTGACGAAGGGACGCCGTCCGCTACAGATACCAAGGGGACACTGTTGACGCCATACAGATACCAAGGGGACAGTTCTCGGGGCTCACGCCCGAGACTTTATAGGCGACCGAGGGACAGGCCCTGACATGTGTCAGCCTAGAGATCGTCCGCCATACAGTATGGCGGACGCCTTCCTGACACATGTCAGGAACAGAAAGGCGTCCGCGAGACAGTCTCGCGGACATGGGAGGAGGGCAAAAAGGTAAAACTCCCGTCCGCGGAGACAGTATGGCGGACGGGGATCAGTTTTGGAAAAAGGCGCGATCTGGACCGTCCATCTTTCAGGATGGACGGTCAGATCGCGCTAGCAACTTAACTCCATTTGCTAGCGCTATCAATGGATCAGCTCCCATATATATATATATATATATATATATATATATATATATATATATATATATATATATATATATATATATATATATATATATATATAGGGAGCTGATCCATTGATAGCGCTAGCAAAATGGAGTATTTGCTAGCGCGATCTGGGCCGTCCATCCTGAAAGATGGACGGTCCAGATTGCGCCTTTTTCAAAAACTGTCAGTCGTCTGCGATACTATGTCGCGGACGGATTTTTTTACCTTTTTGCCCCT